>OV815287.1:28771311-29140672 GCA_929108145.2 Limnephilus rhombicus | reverse complement strand
CCCCTTACTATTATTCTTTTTCTCATTAATCTTAATACCTGAGACTAAAGCACAAGCAGACTAAAAATATAATGTTTTTTATTCTTTAAATATTTTTTTCTCATACTTATTTGCCGGTGAAATCATGTTATAAATCATACATGAAAGGAAAATAGTTAATTTAAGTCATGGGCGTAGCCAGGGGGGGGGGGGTTTTGGGGGTTCAACCCCCCCCCCCCCCCCCCAGAAAAAAAAATTTACTTGCAAGTTCCATTTTTCGGTGATTGCGGTTGATTTTTATTTTGCAAAGTGATTTTTATTTGGAATTCCGTTTCTAATTTCCGTTTCTAATCAGTTTTAAGTGTATACGTACTTTTAAATTATTATTTCACTTAGCAAAAAGTGTTTAATCAACATATAACAGGATTAGTGATACAGTCAGGTAAATACATACTTGCATAAATGTGATTATTTGACTAATTTGACTGCTTAAAATGTTATAACATGTACAACTATCGTTTATTATGCATTTTGTTTTGAAAAGTTTTATTGTCTATATACATTTGTTACTTTCATTTTATTAAAAAAAATTAACAATACCCCCCCCCCCGACACGAGTTTTGATTTTTATTTTCTCGAACCCCCCCCCCCCGAAACTAAAACCTGGCTTCGCCCGTGATTTAAGTTATGTTAAGTATATTTACAAATGAATATAAATATTTTTATGTTTCGTGTGAAAACAAATTTCCAAAAAAATAAGATTTCAAAATAAATTTGTAAAGGTGATATCGTTGGGTAATCTCTTTCACAACTTCTTCGATATTCTGAAACATTAACTTAAAAATATAACAGTCATGGGTCATAGGAATCTTCATTTTGTGACAAAATTCCATGAAAAAAAATCGCAGCAACTGAAACATTTTTTTATGATTCGTGGTTGACAGATACTTCAATGCTGTGGATTAAAGTCATAATATTGTGATGTAAAAAATTGCACAAAGCAGCTAACTCAATGGTAGATTTTTAACAAAATTTAATGCCTCACAATTTTTTGAATTCAGTAAGTAGATACATAATAATAAATTAATATCTTTTTGTTAACAACAAAAAAAAACGTAATAAATTTTTGGTTACATGGCAACTCAGAATGAAACCAACCCAGAAACACCTCAAAAAGGTCATAAAAGCTACGAAAAAATAATTTTAAAATAGCCGGTAACCCTAACCTAACTTAACCTATTTAACCAATTTTTATATTTTTTTATCATCACTTTTAATGGCCTTCCTGAGGTGCTTCTGAGTTGTTTTCATTCTGATTTGTCTGGTCACCTAAATTTTTCAATGGTTGTAAGTAGGAACCTACCATTCAATTCTGAAAATATCGATCCTGTAAAATGATCCATCTCTAAACGGAAGTCCCGTTATCTTTATTTGACGTTTCCGAACGAAGTGGAATCCGTGCCAAATACGAAATGTTGCTACGTGTTTTCTTCCAGTAACAAGTTATGCATTAATGTACAAAATTATCAATTAAGTTTATATAAGATGAAGTCTAAAGCGCAATCTACCTCAATCGACAAATCAAACGAATCAAATACGTAAGTTCATGACTCAATGACATAAATCTCAAAAGTTTGGGGCCCGCCTGTAGAAAACTTTATTTTTTTTTACGTAAAAGAAAGATAAGTGTATTCTAGTTATTGATTAAAGTAACGTGACATTTAACCAAGTTCAGTATTTGAAATACCTAAGTGTGTGTTGTTTTGATGCATGGTCATGTATTTTTATTATTGGTAATTTTCGTAAACATGCTCATGTTTTAAACCTGACATAAGGAGTTTGTTTAGCAAAAATATTGACTTTTTGCCTACGTGATTTATTGAGTTTCGCAATGTTCTCATTTCCTTGAAGCTTTAATTGTGTTATTAAAACAAAACAAATGCCTTATTGGTAATTATCGGTTCGGACTGGCCACGCTTATTACGAATAATTTTTAGAAAAAAACTTTAGATTCGCCTTAATTACTATAAAAGGAAACTTTTTGGCTTTGGGGGCGGCGGAAAATAACGCATTTTAATTTTCAATTGCATAAAACCAAAATTCACTTCGCGAACCGACGCAGCGAAAATCCGCGGCCGTAGCTGTCACTTGCTGTCACTGTTATGGACTGTAGCTGACTTCGTGGGATACCTACATGAAATACCGCGAATCACAAACCATGTTACACAAACCTAGCGTAGCCGCTAAGCCACTTGAAAACTGGGATGTTTTTCTTGCCTTGACGCGAGTAGGCGTTATAAAGGGGCACTTTCTTTTGTATCACAAACCATGTTACACAAACAAGCCCGCTAGACAAATTTCATAATTACGCGCCTTATCACACGAAGTCGGCTACAGTCGTATTAGCTCTTGTTAATTTATCAAGGATACCAACATCACAGTGACATGTACGGCCGCGTGTGTCAGTCGCGAAGCGAATTTTGGTTTTATGCAATTGAAAATTAAAATGCATTATTTTCCGCCGCCCCAAAGCCAAAAAGTTTCCTTTTATAGTAATTAAGGCGAATCTAAAGTTTTTTTCTAAAAATTATTCGTAATAAGCGTGGCCAGTCCGAACCGATATTTACCGCCTTATTTTACACAGACCTTTTATTTAACTTTTGGAATATTTTTTTACAGATTATGGTGGACAGTTTTCATTTCAGTCCTAGTTTCCACAGCAGCAACCAGGTTCTATAAAGTTACAGAACCTGATCATGTTTGGTAAGTTTAAAATTCAAAATATATAATCAATTATATGGTACATTTTTGATCTATAAGTATTGCATATTGAAAACACAAATTTAATTCACTATGATTCATTTTTTCTAAACAGAAGGGCAAACTTTCTAATTGAATGCAATATATTTGTCATGGTATGCACAACAACTTTCAACTCATCCAGCCCGAGCATGAAAAATTCATCCCATATTTTGTGTAAACGAAGTTAAAGATTTCCTATTAAAAGCTATTCGATTTTGTAATTGGAGGACCCACCACTTACCCGCCCTGGTATAGGTAACAGATGGTTACCCCTTCAAGGCTATTGCAAGGACTCTATTTTTTTTGGTACAAACGACTCTACATTTGATAACGAAATTAGACCTCCAATGTCCCTGCATACGTTGTTAGTAAGCAGTATGCAAGTGTTTAGCGGGAAATACAGATACAATAGGTGTTAGTATGATAAAATATAGGCAAGACAATGAGACAGGTTGGTGAAAGTCCACGAGGTGGCAAGCGCTGGGTGATTGTATCCAGCGTATCCTACAAGCACCTGTTTGGGAAGAAGACACAGTAGATAAGTAATAAGGGAATGGCAAACGGTTGGGAGTCCTCTTCAATCGATTGGCAGTCCCAGCAAGAATGCGCATGACATTCGGTCTAGTCGTGAACCACACTCAGCTTCCGCGCCCCTTAGCCGGTTCCTCGGTGATGCCTCAAAGAAAAGTAAATGGGAGATTGGGGGGAAATACCCGACGACCCTAAGGAATTCAGCGTCAAGTAGCCGGAGGCAAGGCGAAGGAGAGCCGAGGTCGCCCCCCCCAAACCTAAAGCCTGCACATGTTGCTGGGGGTGGCCCAATTAATTTTAGAGGGCACCGTGCCATCGTCGACCGACTCCTCTTGATGCAAGGACGAGGTCTAACGCACCCCCAGAAGGGGAAAAAGAAACAACAAAATAAATAGATGCAGTTCAGTTCAGCCTTCTGAGCGAAGCAAAGTAGCATTGTGAGACTAAAAAGAAATAGAGAACAAAGAAACCAAAACAAAATTTAAAAAAAAAAAACAAAGTCGAGTATGTTAGTTGAATCAATAGTGTTCCTTGGAATATGAAGCTGGAAAAAAAAGAAAATCACAAAAAATTGATGAAAAATAATGAAAACAATAAACAGGTATCTCGATAAAACATTGTGTAGCACAGCTTAGTGAAATCTAAAATAAATCATGTGAAAAGAAATAAAATAAGCAAAAAAAAGGTAAGTCACAGAAAAATAAAAGAAATAGGAACAAAATGTATACAATAGAATAAGATAAAGGTACCTAAGACAGAGATGATATTATAACAAAAATATATATATATACAGATATAAAGCATAAAACATAAAATTCTAGCAGTAGATGTAATAAAGTAAAGAGAATGTCCGTGGATTCAAGAGCAGATACACCTGGTACCTACATGATTTTACAGCTAGTCAGCGACTCTAAGATCAGGCCATCTCTCAACCCAGACTTTCGTAAATTTCCTCAAACACTCAAAGTTCACCTTATTCGAAACGAGATCCGCGTTCCAAGCTGGTCTCGTAGTAACTTGCAAGCCATCGAGCATTTGCTCTCGGGCATCCGTCAAATTCTCGCAGTGCCACAGAATGTGCTCGGCTGTTTGATCAGTATTACCGCAAGCGCAGTTAGAATGGGGTGATAGAGAGAGACTATGAAGTCTCCCTCTGAACTCCCCATGACCGGACAGAAGTTGGGTCACGTGATGATCCCTAGTGATGTACGCCCCTTCTATTCTGAGTTTAACTGACGGGAAGAAGGAGAAAGTCCACCTTCCCGTATTTGACCTATCCCAACGTTCCTGCCATAAATTTTGATTCGATTTTGTAATGTTTGTATAAAACAAATCAAATGTTTTTTGCACTGACAAACCTGCTTCTGTTATTGGTATGAATTTTTTTTACATTATTGACACAGCCGGCCCTGAGGAAAATAATTCCCCTCAGGGCCTATATCATATTTGGAGATGCTCTGTGGAGGGTCTTTTAAGGAAAGGAAGGGTATGAAGTTATGGGAAGGAAAATGGTAAGAGGGGTGGGTAGGAATCTGGGGATCAATGTGTCCAGGAGTGATGAATGTATGGATGCATCCCTCCCATTGCGGTACAAGGTAATGGGTCGAGAGAGTCCGGCTGGGAGATCTAGATCAGGACTCTCTCAACCAGTCTCTCTCGATCCGACCCGCCACGCAGTATGTGGGCAAATGCATGTGCTGCCAAGACCTAGACAAACCCCATGGCAGTGACCTATGGCAGGGGTGTTGATTATCCAATAAATGTTTCCCTGGGTGGCGATACCCTTACCTACCTGCCAAATTCAAATGATTCAAATTGACAACCACCATTGTTGCTGATTTCATATTAAAAGTATCTTTTACACTACTTTCATGTATGTTTTTTTTTGTAGTGAATAAACAGATAGTTATTTTCTATTGTTTTTTTTTTGTTGTAGTAAATAAATTGTTATAAATGTAATAATAAATTTTCTATTGTTTTTATTTATTTACTATTTCTTTTAGCTACAAATTTCAATTAATGTTATTCAGTATGTTTCAAATTTGCAACTACAATGTTGTTGATAACAAATGTATTATTTTTTTTCAATTATTTTAGCTGGGATGAAACTCATTTTGGCAAGATGGCCAGCTGGTATATCAACAGGACGTTTTTCTTTGATGTCCACCCACCACTTGGAAAGGTAGAGAAGTATATTTTATCACTAGCAAAACCGTATCTATTTAAAGCCTACCATTGCAAAACTTTATCACAACTGCATTTCTATTTAAATGTCATATTTTCAAAAGGACCCTAATCTATTATTTGCATGTTTTCAGATGTTGATAGCTTTTTCCGGTAAGCTAACTGGATACAATGGCACATTTCCATTTGAGAAACCCGGTGACAAATATGACGGCACTAAATATGAAGGAATGAGAATCGTGAGTTACTTTTTTTTATGAACCAATCAACAATTAATTTATTCTCAATATAAATAATCGTAATTTAAAGACGAACGTTATAGTGTTAACGAAAACATACCCAAACAGTGACTCACCACATTATAATTTAAGTGATTATATCTGTATGCAAACAAACATAAATGAAAACAGTGGCATTGCAATATTTGTTAATAAGAAATATAATATTGTTACAAATTCGGAACACGACATAGATTTAGCTAACTGCATAATCTAACTTAACACTCCAATACACGCGCCCCCTAGTGAAACATAAATACACGCGTGTCATCTGTCAGATGACTGTTCACTTATTTGTCAAAAGTGAATAAAAAAAAAAATTGTCAAAAGTGAGCTAGGCGAGCTTGGGGAATACTAGGGCGGGGGACCAGGTTCCCCTCCCTTCATCAAACTTATGACGAAAAAACAGAACTGGTCAACTGTGAGATGACACGCGTGTATTGGAGTGTTAACCACAACAAAAGGAATTATTATTTGTTAGCAATCTATAGAACTCGAGAATCGAATGCTTATTTATTTATCGAACAAATACGAAATATAATATCTAATTTCGAAAATATCAACATTAACAAAAATATAGATAGTAGACTTAAGGTGAAACAGAAGCGACAATTCTCATACAATCTGTTTTTCAGCCGCATTCGAAAACTACAGATAGTATTTTATTTATTTTAGTACAAAAAAAGAACAATAATAATGAAATTTACGCGAACAAAAATTTCACTGTTATATGACTTATAATAACCAAGTTATTACAATAACAAAAGTAATTATTTTTCATCAGATTTACGTTAGACACGGGTAGCTAAAATCCGCTACACCCGGCGCGGGGGGCGGGAATAGGTATCCGCATGTTAGAAGGCGACAAACTTATGTGCGAGCGATCCCGATATGCACGTCTCGTGAACGCTTTCAGCACATTCCTATGGTGTGGTAATTTGATATTGTTTGTCGAAAAATTGTCTTTTACTTTTCTGATTTTTTATGATTGTTTCTGTGCGCGGGGAATATTTGTGGTCGAGACACGCAGTAAAAGTGGCAAAACTAACTACATAATGATAACAAGGGCCGCTGTAATAATTTAGAACTTTCATAAATCTGTAACTATCACTAGGTAGGTAGACTTGCCTAGTTATGTTGTTGTTGCAATTTACTAAACAATAAAATGAATAGGTAGGTAGATCAAGCTGCCCGGGTATCTACATTCTGTCACATAACATTATTTGTCAGTCTTCTCTACTGTTATTCCGAGTGACCGTTCTCAAATAATATAATTGATTCACTTGGTTTTTGCGAAAAATTACCTCAAGACGCAGAGATATAGGTAGTTAGAGGTGCCTAGCCTTACATAAATCCAGTCGGGATGGACTGGTTGAGGGAGACCATTTGAAGCTTCTGCACTCTGTTACGTTACGAAGTGACAATGTTTTCCCCAGTTCACTGCTTTCCCCATTTTACGCCAGAATAGTTCGTAGTACCTAAATTCCCCGCACCGCGCTGAGTTCGACACGGGCAAGCCCCGTGCCGGCCAGCGCCCGCACCCATTCATCCGCTTGCCTCGGGCGTGACAACAGTGTCCCAAGTGATTGCGCCAAGGCGCTCTCCGAGAACCTAAACTCGTGATGTTTCTATAATGTGAATTGTGCACGAAAAGGCTCCCGCCCACCAGTAGCCTGTCTGCTGACTACCGCATTTCCTGCTGCTGTGAGTAATATGAACCCTTGCCCTCTTTTGTGTGCTACGTCCCGCCCTTAAATCCACTAACACGTGTGGAGAGTTGAGAGAGGAGTTCCCCCGTCATGATAGAATCCTAGTCCTAGCAAATACCCATGTGTAGTATGCCGAGGCTGGCAATTGTAAAACCCTGTCTCCTTCTAAATGAATAAACCCTTTACGTGCAAAACTGTGTTCTGATTGAGGAAGGAGACCTGGAGATTGTGAGAAAAGGAGGAGGAGGTATTCACAAGCGAACCACAAGCACTCGCCTTGGTTTTGAGAGAACCTTGCTTGCGCCGGCTTTCCTGAGCTAGTTTTGTTGGCCTATTAATTACGTGTCCTTTCCAGGTTTGGTTTAGCAAATGGCCGTAAGTAAGCGGTAATGCTAACAACTCTTCTCTTGACCCAGTGAGAGGGATGGATTTATACGTCCGTCACTCCTGGACCCACTGCACTGACCCCAGATACCTAGCCACGCCTCATGCCTTTTTCCTTCCCAGAACATCCTCTCCTTCCTTTCTTTTAAGACCATCCACACAGATGACATAAGCCCTGGAGGAAATTATTTTCCTATTGTAGCTATTGTAAAAATAAATAAATAACACAATTTTCTCAAACACAGTTTTGCGTTATTCTAAAACATTAGGCATGTATTTTATAAAAATTACAAATACTCTGGGAAGAATCGAATCCCAGAATGAGTGAAATA
Organism: Limnephilus rhombicus; assembly: GCA_929108145.2. Taxonomy (NCBI): domain Eukaryota; kingdom Metazoa; phylum Arthropoda; class Insecta; order Trichoptera; family Limnephilidae; genus Limnephilus; species Limnephilus rhombicus. The sequence goes on along the minus strand of OV815287.1, from coordinate 29,132,473 downwards.
CTTATTATTTTCACAAACATTTGCTAGGTAGGTAGGTAGGTACATACTGTAATTATCATCTAATTTATTTATTTACTGTGTAACCATCACGCTTCGCGCCCTTTCCTGGGAACCCCTGCTAAGTCTTCAAACATAATGAACCCCTTGGAGTGATGTATGTTAGGGATGTTGGTTTTTTTAATAAATGGTTCCTGGGGCGGCGGTACCCTAACCCACCACTCAAATTGTAATGTCTTCCTCGGGCGTCTCCGACTTCTTTTACCCTTCACTATCGTGTCATATTCACATTCCTACATCGTCTCATAATAATATTATTATTAATTATTATTACCTATTAGCGAAATCATACAAACTTATTTTTATTACGTAGGTATAATAATGAAGTTGTAAATGTGTCCTGAATTGAGCACACGAGAAACCATTTCTCAGATATAGCAATACTCACCACTCTGTTAGTTTAATAAATTCGCTGCACACATATAAAGGAACAGATCCTAACCTTTTGATAGATATCACTCATTTATCGCTTTTGACAAACATAGAAAAAAGCAAGCACGTACGAGGGTACATACAGCTTGCGTCGTTGGGGGAAAAGCCCGTTAAACACGATAAAGCATTTAATTTTTTATTGAAATTAAACTGAAAAGTTGTCAGCAAAATGAGGCCTGGTATTAGAAAAAACTAGCGTTTGCAATCATATTTGAGCTTAGATATAAGTCACTTGTTTTGTAAATCTTGGTTGTAAGCCAGTAATATACATAATTATTATTTTTAATTGTTAAACTAACGTTTAAGACAAGATTTTTATGCATAGCACAAAGGGTAACAATTATATACCTATATGCATAATTCACAAGCTCTAAGTCTTATATGAAAGTCACTAGTTATAATTGTAAATCTTTGTTGTAAGCCAGTAATATTAATTCATTTATATATTTATTTGTACAGCGCCATTGAGGTGATTTTTCACAAAAACGATTATTGGCTATTTGAGGCTAGTAGCAATGTGAATGGTCAAAGAAGTCAGAGACGCCCGAGGAAGACATGGCACGATCAAGTGAATCAGATACTTGAGTCGGGCCATGTCAAGAGTCAGAATAAAAGAAGAGTGTGTATGAGACGATGTATGAATGTGAATGAGGCAAAGAGTGTGTGCCAAGACCGAGTTGTTTGGCGGTCCGTCCTCTCTGCCTACCCCTGCGGAGAAACGGCGTGATGGTTAGTTAGTTAGTTACTAGCAATTTAAGCGCATTTTATCCCGCTAATTTGCGGGATTTTCAAGGGCGGGTTTTGGGGGAAAAAAATTATTTTTATTACCGTTCTATTCTGATTCAGAGTAATATCACAATAAAACTACGTTGATTTTATCCAATACATAGTGTAACTAATATCACTTAAACACAAATTAAAAATACATGTATTTTAAGTTGCTTAATTTCATGTAATATAACACTTTAAGCGGTACCACACGCGCAGATAAAATAGGTGGCTTGGCCTATTTCAGCATATTGCTCGCCATTGGGAATGTACGGCGAGCGAAATGCCGAAATACGCCAAGCCACATCTTTTATAGCTGCGTCGGGCACAGGTCTTATATTATACTTATACTGATTCTTCGTGATCTCATTGAACACTATTATAGTAACTAAATGTTTAAAAGTGGTTAAAATTACTCCACTTTTTTAGAGGTCTTTAAGTGGGCAAGCACTTTAAATTATTTCAAAATATAATTTGTACTACAACGTTCTTCATTGAGCAAGTGATGCTACTGATACATCTCGAAGAATTTTCGTGAAGGGAAGACATAAAAAAAAATTATAATAGGTGGTGCATTATTTTGAAGGAGAAACAACTTCCATACAAGAAAAAAGTACCTACTGTTGACGTTTTTCTGTAGAAGCGATAAGTATCTACGTCGAAATTCATTAATTTTACACGCTGAAAAGGGCTATTAAAACTACAGGTGGCGTTGAAGGAGTGCGAAATTTTCAACAGCGACTCATAATATTTACGGAAACCTCCATAAAACTTGGAACTTTTCGTTGGAAAAAATATAAATCACTAGAAAAAAATACAATACAGTTTTCTGGAACCATGTAATACGGACTCTGTTGCCCGAACATCGTAGACAGAAAAGTAAGTCTTGCAAGCGGTCTTTATAAAATAAGGTCCAGTTAACGCCAGCAACCGCAAGATATGCTCTTTTAACTCAGCCGACCCTTTTTATAAATTATTCTATCTCCCCGGGTGTTGATTTTATTTACTAATTTCAACAAACTCTAGTCTTCCGTCTCTTTTTAACTAGTACGTTTTGGCGTTAAGTTTACAAAATGCACTGTTTATCGCAAATATGTTTCGGTTGGGTAAAAAAAAATCTGTATGAACGCGCTCGGGGTTGTAACAAATTTATTTTTTACTTGTTAATTTTGTAATAAAACTGTGTGTTTTTTAGCCGTTTTCTAATATTATAAAGTTATAGGCCTAAAAAACTATTTAAACAGATTATTATATCTTATGTACGGCCGCAAACCAATAATTCATCCCAATATTAAAAAGCATAACGTGTAGAAAGCATTTTATTCGATAATATTGAAAATAACGCCATCTAACGGTGTGAAGTTTCTAAATATATTTTGAGAATACCCTTAAACATGAATATTTAAACTGCATGACCGAAAACAACTTTAAATAAAATATAAATGAAAATACGCGCGAAATTCAAGGTCAGAAACCATCTTAACCAATAAACAAGCGTCTGCTTCTATAGCAGAAAAACATCATAAAATGAAAAAAAATCAGTGAAAACTTATTACTTATGTAATTTATTTTATTCAAATATTATACTTTGTAAACTTGATTATTTTAATAAATAAATAATTTAAAAAAAAACAACAACACCATGTTATTTTATTTATTTATCATTGTTACTTACCATAACTTACATGGCTGTGTTGTAAAATACTTTTTGTAAGGTGACAGTATACGTGCGTGTATCTTGTCAAACAATATTAATTTTTTTTAAATTTAAAGAAAGACAAACATTCCAGGGTGAATAGCTCAACAATATTAAAAAAAAAACATTTATATTTGCGTAATACATACCTCCATCCGCGCTGTTTACCGCACACCCATTATAACGCAGTTCGTAACAATCGTAACCAAAATGAGTTTTTTTATTTTAATTTTTAAAACTTTATGAGTAAAATCTCAAATTATAATATTAAATTAAATGAAGACAATATTAGCGAAATTCAATCGAAAATCTGGAGACAGAAAAATCAGAAAAGATATTGATCTTATATCTTTATCTTAGATATTGATCTTTTCTGATTTTTCTGTCTCCAGATTTTCGATTGAGTTTCGCTAATATTGTCATTTAATTTTAAAAAAAAAAAAAAAGTTTACTGAGACATATTTTGCATCAACTTCAGATGGGAGTTTGTCCCAATTAAATGGAATGGTGTCCTAGGTAACCAAAGAATTTTAGTATTAGTTTTTTATTTGGTTTCTTTTCCTTGGGTTTTGTCCCAAATTACTGTCTGTCTCGATAAGCCAGTGTCTCAATTAAACGGAATCTGTATATATGTAAATAAATAAGGGACTTTACATAATATCATGACTAATTTTTGAGTTATTATGCCATTTTTTCATCTTTCCTCCATCTTTAGCCAACGTTTTGGACAGTGATTCAGTGTCCATCGTCAGGGCAGATGGTCATGTCTATATGGAAGTCAAAACTCAAATTATTTACCTATACTTTACAAATTTATTTATTTATTTACGCCTATTTAGGCTTTTACATACATATATATAACAATATTAACGAAATTATACTAGTAAATAGTGCAGGAAACTACTGTTTAAAACACTTGCACAAAAATAAATACAAAGTAAAAATATTATGTAGGTACAAAATACAAAAAATCCGAAATAGTTTTTTTTTCTTTCAGCCAACAAAATACTGTCAATGTGTTAGTCAATTTTGATAGCTTTAGCAAAATATTCCCCTATTTGATGAAAAAAACTTCAATAAGGTATGCTTATATAATAAAATTGATGTACTAAATATATCAACAACATCGGAGTATTTGTTTCCAAGCTGTTGAATCCGTCGCATAGGAGTATAATATTGACTTGTTGAATTAGAATTGCTACAATAATATGGTAGATACTGTCTTGTGACTGACCTGCCTGGAGTATGAAAAGAAATGACGTATAATAAATCAGGGGTATCAAACATTGAATTTATGATTTTATACAAACAGGTTAAATCGGAAATGATTCTACGATCAGATAATTTTATTAAATTTAATGAACAAAGTACATTATCGTAATTTAGGCATTCACTAGGAATGCCCATTTTAAAATTCACATATCTTAAAAATTTATTTTGGATTCTTTCAATCGCATGTGAATGAACCTCATAATTTGGGGACCAAACCGTGGAATTGTATTCTAAATGACTCCTTACGAGAGACATATATAATGTTTTTACAGTATTGACATTGTTGAAATCACTAGATACCCTTAAAATAAATCCCAACATTTTCAAAGCTTTATTGGTTATTTTTATTTATTTATTTATTTTATTTTAAATGCACATTTACAGTTATACATAACCAATAATAAGCATACATGTTTTTTTTTTTATTAAGTAATAATAGCGTTTTTAAATTGATGAATATTTAGTTTAAAAATATCTATATCAGGGGGCAGGAAATTTAGTAAAAGAATCATTTTTCCGAGGGGCATTACTAATGGTAAGTTAGTTCTGCATCTCGGAACAACAAAAGTTCTGTGTCTGCGCGCTCTTGTGAAGTTGTCGGGGACATAAAACTCAAATTTTTTAATATATCGGGAATACAGATGTTACCGTTTAAAAGTTTATATGCTGTTGTCAGCAAAGCAGTTTTCCTTCTTTCGGCGAGGCTATTAATACCCAGCATGCCGGACAAAAAGGCTGATGGATATAACCAGGGATAATATCCGAAGTCTCTAAGATATAAATATCTCAGAAACTTCTTTTGCACTTTCTCAATCATTTAATTATTATTTATTTATTATTTCTATATGCTTGATAAAGTTGAGTTTCGAGTCAAACCAAATACCTAAGTCATTGATTTCCGAGACAGATACTAACGACATATTGTTAATGGAATAATCGAAAAATATTGGATTCTTTATTCGATAAAACCTCATAATTTGACATTTGCTTATGTTAAGTTGCAAGCGGTTATCATGACACCATATAATAAATCTCAACAAGTTATTTGACAATATATGGCAATCATTAATGTTTCTGATTGCTTTAAATAATTTCAGGTTGTCTGCAAACATTAATACTTGAACATCATTGAAAATATATAACACATCATTAACAATTAACAAATTATTTTATTGTTTCTCTCTAGTTCTGTGCGGTACTGGGAGCTGGCATAGTACCTTTCATTTTCCTCACTTCCTGGGAAATGACCCATTCCCTAACTGCATCGGGACTTGGGACTTTATTTATTTTATGCGGTAAGAATTATTCATTTGACACTTATTATGTGTGACTCATCATCATATTTACATATCTGGCACAAAAATAATTTTGCAATAGGTGTTCACGAATCTAAAACTTGTTAACAACTAATAATTGTACATTGTTCATTTGTGTTAACTATTGTAGATGTACATCATTATTTTTCAGATGTCGGTTTTCTAACCCTAAACAGATACATACTTTTGGACCCACTTCTTCTTTTCTTTATGACAGGCGCCATGCTAGGAATGGTTAAGGTAATTATTTATTTTGTTTACAGACCCCTTTTTCAATTGCACAATATTTTATGTAAGTATTATGGATCTCTTAGCCTCAAAGTGCCGATCTATTGGTGCTTGTGAACCGTGCTAAATGCCTCCCATCGCATGATTTAAATCATCAAACCTCCAATTTAATCATGAAAAAAATTCCTAATACAATACGGCCAGCTTTTTATTCAAATAATAAATTGAAAAATTATATTTTAAATAACAATGACAAAGACCAAAAAATGAAAAAATCCGGAGTTTACCAATTGAATTGTAATGATTGCAACCATTTTTACATAGGTAAAACTTGCAGAAATTTTGAAACGAGGCTTAAGGAACATTTGAGATGTCTAAATAGCAATAATAAGGAACTCCAGTGAAAAATATTATGGCTTTAAAAAAATATGTTCATATAGACCAAGAAACGCTGATTCTGAATATATAAGTTTTATTTCATAATATTAAATGCAGAGTTTTTAATAAATTATTAAAAAGTGCATTTTTAAACCTCTTCCCAAAACACAGCGTTAAGTTGGCACTACTGAAATGGTTAACTGTGACGTCACAGTTAACCTGTCACCTGTGTATTGTATTGTATTGACATTTGAAATGACTTGAAGTGCACACGTACCTATGCAATTCAACATTTCGTGTTTTTGGTTTATTTTCATACTGTTTATAGAGATTTAGATAAATAATAGTTATTGTGTTTATTGAAACATAATTTAGGCCCTCAACAATTTACGAAAAGGGATTGTCCACAAATTTACAATTTGCGGACAATCTGCAATAAATTTTGTCTATTTGAGGTTAAAGTCGTGTCATATTTTGTCATTTGCTTATGTATTTTCAAATTGTTTTTAGTATAGGGCTTTTTATACAAGTTGTTACACACTCGTCATGATCAGTGTATTATAAATACCAGTGTTTCTGTATGTATTATACATAAAACAATGTACCTACAAAGGAACGCCTGACACAAAACACGATGTCACATGTATTTGCAATGAAAGAGACGATTTATTGTTTTTATATTGCACTTTGATTAAATACAATAACAGTAGCGGTGAAATGTGGACATTTTACCAATGTTTTTCTATATTAAAAGCAGCTAATCTTGAATAAAAAACACACCTCACACCTAGAAGTCATTACAAAGCATTCTGCCATGACCGCCATGATCAGTGTTGCCAGCCGTGTCTTGTAAAAAGTCACCTAAAATATATAAAAAAAGTAACCTTTTTGTGTGAAAAATAACCTTTCGTATTTTTTCCAGTGGAATGGTAAAAAGTTGATAGAATACATGAGGATATAAATAAACCAATCATCATGAGGAGCTCAGTATTAAAGTGGGACATAAGCCATTTGGATTATTTTTGAGTAGAGCGAGTTTTGTATATACCGGTATGAAAAATCTGATATTTTTTCTACCTGCATAACCTTGCCGGCGTAAATAGCGGGTACTCAAAATGCAAAAAGTCAGATTGAGCGATCAATCAGATTTGTCGAGTGAGCGAGAAGCTATGGTTAATTTGTAATTTACACATTTTTTTTTTTTAGTTTAGTTTATTGAGGTAACAAACAGTAATACATATTTTAATAATAAAGTAACATATTACATGGTTGCATTAACCAGCGAAGTTTCCGGTAAAATTTATAATATATATATAAAAACATAGATTAAAACATTAAAGAAAACATAAAGTGGTAGAAAAAAAAAAATATATATATATATACAACAGAAATGAAAAAAAAAAACATACAAATTATAAAGCATATTATAGGATATATAAATAATCCAAATATTATTATTATAATAAAAAGAAGGAAAACAAACATAATGAGAATGAAAAAAAAAATAATAACATGCAGCAGGGGTGAAGAGTTCGTAATTAACAATTTGTTTAAATTTTTTCTATTACTGATTTAATAAATTGGCCTGAGGACAAATGAAAAATATCAGAGTCATAAAAGATATCATTGAATTTTGTGCACGTCCTTCAGAGAAATGAATGTTGTGTGTAATTTGTTTTTGAGTGTGGGATGTGGAATAGTTGGTTTGATCTTGTGTTTCTTATTGGATAGTGGAAATTAATGTTTTCTAGAAGACAGTTGTTGTCAACAACGTTGTTAATGATTTTGAATAAAAATTTTTGGTCGGATATATTTCTTCTATCTTCTAAAGTTGATAAATTATGGAATGTTAATGAGTCTTTTAGGTTTTCTGATGTTCGAAAGGATTTAAAGTCTAGGTGTTTCAATATCTTTTTTTGAATTCTTTCTAACCTTTCAATATTTACTTTGTATTGGGGATTCCATATGACTGATCCGAATTCTAATATTGAGCGAAACGTGTTCCTCTTTCACATTAGTGTGAAAGAGAAAGAAGTAAAGTTTTGCAATAAGTGTATAGTCCATGATTTAGCAAGCCGTTAGCCAACACAAAAAAAAAACAAAAGAGCATTCCGTTTGACGTTGGTTCTGAAAAATCACCTAAAAGTAACCTTTTGAGTAGTGTAACCTGAAAGAAACCTTTCAGAGTAAAAAATCACCTAAAAGGTTACAAAAGTAACCTTCTGGCAACGCTGGCCATGATTCTTCATTCAAACAGGGATGTTCTGCCCAAAAAAATTATTTCCCTAGATTTCGAAGTGAAATTTCCCTAGAATTTCACATTTACGCAATTACCTACGTAGCCACCCGATTGTGTAACACTAATCCTGTTATATGTTAATTAATATGATAATTAATTGGAAAGATATCGGAACTTGGTAAATATACTGATAATACCGTGATTTTCCAAATAAAACACTTTTTGCTACGTGAAGTAATAATTTAAAAGTACGAATACACTCACCACTGAATTAGAAACTGAATTCCAAATAAAAAAAAAACACTTTGTAAAATAAAAATCTTAAGCAACCCGCCGCTCATTTGTACCAAGCGTGGTATTTTGAAGACCCCCCCCCCCCCCCCCCCCCGGACGTGTCACGTAGTATGGGTACGTTCCATAATATCGTTTTGAGTTGTCAGTGTTAAAAATAACATTGCATGTAAGTACATGAACAATAATTAAGATTCATAGGAATTCCAAAAAATATATATACGTATATATATATATATATATATAAATAATACCAGTAATATTGTCATATGTAATAAAATTTTTGCCAGAGTTCGAAATTTCCCTAGATTTTGTCCTGATTTCCCTTATCCCTAAAAAATATTTTTCTCCCCTAGATCTAGGGAAATTTTCCTCGACATGACATCACTGATTCAAAATGACAACTTAAAAAGTAAAAAACTAACGGTGGGTGAAGACCACCATAGATACGGTGCGTTTCTGGGACTCTTTAAAAATTAAAACTTTGACAATTATTTTAACTATTAAAACTAACTATAAAAATAAAAATAAAAATGCAGTTATTTAAGTTTGAAGGTCTTTATTCATTCAAAAAAATAAAAAAATTGGACTGGAGTTCTCTATTATTCGGAATTTGCTAACCATCTAATTGAATTTAACCATTCATTTGTTATAATACTGGTTTTAAAATTTTACACCCTAACGTTAGTGGTTTTCACTTAGATCTTTTAGAAATATTATAAATTAGGAAAAATATTAATAGAAATTTAAATATTATTGAATATCAATAGAAATTTATTGATAATCAAATTAATTTTGTGAATAACCATATCTTCATATTTCCATTGTAATTTTTTGTCTTCAATCTTCTAAGCACCTCCCCCCCCCCCCCTTTCCACCTCTCCCCCCTGTTGATCTTCTAAGCACCTCCCCTTTCCACCTCTCTCCCCCCCCCTTCCATTTCTACCCACACCTGTCTTTCTATACTTGATAATTAAGTTTTTAGTACATGTAATGTCCTGATGAAGAGAACATCGTTCTCGAAACATGTTGATTTTTAAATAAAGATTATCGTGGTAAAAAAAAGTGTTTTTAAGTATTTCATTAAGGAAATTATTTTCTTCAGGGCCCATGTCATGTGTGGAGCTAACGTAAAAAAATTATAATAATAAGAAATATGTAGAGTGAAACACGGAACTTTCGTTGGAGGAGTCTTTAGTTATCCAAATAAATTCATTTATGAAACATTTAGTTTGTTTTTAAGATTGAATCATTGTCACGAAATGGATTTGTTAAACATCAATGAATGAATCAAGTGAATCTGTAAAATGTCATTGTTAATTGTGTACGGCCATTATTGCCCATACAACCCTATTCCCCTCCTTTCTTTCCTTAAAAAACTCTGCACACAATATCCCCAAAGATGACGTGGGCCCTGAGAGGAATTATTTTCCTCAGGGCCTCCTGCATGGAGCAAAAGCAAAAAAAGCAACCATTTAGCTTTACTTTGGCTTAAATCACAACTTCACTGTAATCTGTAATCACAATATTCACTGTGTCCAATGCATTATGGCTCAACCTGTGCCAACCAAACAACTGAGTATGTTTGAACTCTCAAAGGGGTCGTCCATTAATCACGTGATGTTTTTTTAGCAAATTTTTAACCCCCCCCCCCCCCCAAAAATCTCGTGTATTTTTTTTTAGAAATTTTCAGAATATTATCACGAAAAATAAATACACGTGATATCTCATTTTACCCCCCCCCCCCCCCCTTTCGAGCCTCACGTGATTAATGGACGACCCCAAAGTGATGTTTACGTAATTTTGATCATGATAATGTAATTATAAAAAGTATCCACTACTTCCCTCCTGTAATATATGCGCATATAATAACAATGTTTTGGTTTAGGTAACTGCCTACACGCAGAGAAGGGAGCCTCCTTTCTCGTGGAATTTCCTCGCCTGGCAAACATTCCTGGGCTCGATGCTCGCCTGCACCACCTCCGTCAAGTTTGTAGGTCTGTTCCTTGTCGTGTTTGCTGGCTTGAGAACCATTGCCGACCTCTGGGATATCCTGGGTGACCTTAGCAAACCCATTGTAAGTTTTTGTTTTCTTTTATTTTATCCTAATGAGTTCCAGGCATGCACTGCAATGCCACTTAATAAAGAAATTGTTTTTCCCTGCATATCCTTTCCTATTCATCCCGTTCACCTTCCGCCTCCCCTTCCCCCCCCATATCCCCTTCTTCTCACACATTCCCTCTCCACCTTCCCTGCCTACCCTCTGCCTTCTAACGCTTCCTCGTACCGTGAACCCCCCTCCCACGCTCCCCTCCCCTTTCCCTATTTCTTTCTTTCCCTATTTCTTTCCCTGTTTCTTTCCTTCAGTCCCGGTACATTCAGTTTTCAAACTTTCGCGTGCCATTTATTGCAATTTTTTTATACAAATTTCATAATGCCAGAGCTCACCAGTATGTATAGAAACCTTCGCAGGCATGCCCACAATAACCCACCAAAGATTCAATGCAATTGGATGAATAGTATAGGAAATAATTTCATAACACCAGAGCTCACCACTATACATAGAAACCATCGCGGACGTGCGCACAACAACTCACCAAAGTTTCATCAAATTCGGATGAATAGTTTAGGGCCCGCATAAGGGACAAACAAAAAAACATTAATTTTTATATATTCAAATTGTGTGTTTTTTTATTTTTCTTAATTATTTGCCAACTACACTTTTCTTTTATTATTCCTTCTTCCTTTATTCCTTCTTCGTGTTAATAAATTCTCTCTTTAATTTCAGACGGAAACTTTGAAGCATCTGGTATCCAGAATAATTACACTTATTATCTGGCCAATTTGTTTATATGTATTTTTCTTTTGGATACATTTAACAGTTTTGAACAGAAGGTAAGCAAGTTTTATTTACATCTGAAAACTTTGAATATGAAATGTAGTTTGACTTTCTAACAAAAATATTATATTTTGTTAGAAAGTCAATATTTTCAAGTCCTTATTTACTAGCCACATTATATCTAATAGAACAATGGATTTTCTTTCATTCGGGCCATATAATGCTGTAATGAACAATAGAACTTGCCATTTCATTTCCATTTTAATAATAAAAATATGTGTGTTCTTTACCATGCTTCACCGAGCATGCATTCTTTGTAGTAAATGTGTACTTAGTTATTTCAATGTTGCTTTTGAGCTTGAGACACAATAAACAATGAATATTAAAATATGTCTTCCAAGCCAATGAAAAACGAATAAACAAATCATAGAATAAAACCAATTTTGGCAATAAAAGTTCTTACTTTTGTGTAACATTTTTTCTTTAATTTATATGTGTTCTATTTTAAGTTTTTCCAAATAAAAGCAAAGGCATTGGCTTTGACAAGTGAAAAATTGGTGGGAAAAATGGAAAAGGATTAGGATAAAACTGCACAATTAGGTTAAAGATTTGTTTGAAACTAATGTAAATTGAGTAATAAAATATAAGTAGCTAGCTGACCCGGCGAACTTCGTACCACCTAAGAATCAATAACTGTTGTGTTAACTTAATAGCTGAATTAATTTCATTTTTTTTTTAAGTTAAAATTAATACTCAAAATGAATTAAGAAATGTAATTCACGTGGCAGCAAGACATTTGATTTATTAAAGCGAATCGAAATGATTCACGTGGCATTATTGTACTACTTTCTGTTAAAACTATTTACTGGGTGGGTTGCACTTGGGTCGATTCCCTTCATTGAAGCACCTTGTGATATCCAACATTTTTCATTTTGTTGTCGTTAGATATCTTCCCAGTTCCACCGGGCGCATTGAGGAAAAATAAGCCACCATTTCCATCATCAACTGCCTTCATTAACGAATCGTGCACTTCCTTCTGTTGGGGGTACAACAGTGGTACATTCGTTCAAACTGATTGGTTCAATGCATCTTGATCATATTAACGTTCACGTACCAATTCTTGATTGAAAGCATCATTCATTGCAAGTTTCATTGCATTCATTGCATTCATGAAGGTTGATTTGGCGTTGTTATTCCTAACTTGACTAACAAACTGCCGCACATGAGGTAACACATGTCATGTTATGTATATCCTCATTCACCTCGAGATCAGGATTCCCTGAACTGACACGAATTCGATGTAAAATGTCTTCTGACATGTCATCTTTGTACTTGTTCCATAGTTCATGTGGATTCGATGGGAAACATGTCGAAATAATGATAGCAAATAATGTGCGTATCAGACTGGAGATGCAGAAATAATTGCTTCAGTGATTGTCATGTCCCAATGAGTATCATTTTCAAGCAAATTGATCTGCTGACATGCAACACAAATTGTAGGGCACGCTACACCATTGACTTGTGATTCAAACGATGTCGGCCCACGAACATTCACCAGCAACAACCGAAAGTAGAAGCATTCGTTACTTTTTACATGAACTGTGTAAATGCGACTAAGAGCATCAGTATCAGCACAACCGGATGATCAGTAACCACATCGCCGTGCTTCCGACGTGGAAATCTCTTCGACAAACTGTAATAACGTGGCATCTCAGAGTAGAGCAACGTCCGGGCACACAGATCGCATTGGCAAATCGAAAAGAAACTGGTCAATGTTGTTGCTGGGTGTGTCAGCACGTTTGGCAACAATCGATGTAATGAAATAAACTCGTTGATCATTCTCCAGATGCATCGCCAAATATACAACAATGGAATGTCGTTCATGAATGGGGAATGAGAATATACGCCAAACTTGATATCGTGTGATTTCATCGTTTTTTATTTGTAGTTTTAACGCCAAAAACCGCCATATCGCTGACTTTGTGACAAATTTGCAGATGTATTTGATTGAATTCACCGTACCATTGCAATAGGTATCCCACGTTACAATGCGCCTTGAATGTTTTGAAAAGAAGTGGCTGTTTTCCTGGAGTTGTGCAGACATACATTCACCATTTGTCCCCTTTACGACTGTTGACATTTAGTGTGTAAGAAAGAGAGGCAGCATTATATGTTTAAGAACAAAACAAAAACAATCAGCACATTGACATTTGACGTTTTTGAATTTTTGGAATTCAAGCAAACTGCAATATTATACCTACCTACCACAATATTCCTTCAGCTCTTTCAAAAGATGAAAATTCGTTCCATATTAAATGTATGAGGAAATGAATTTTCGTCATAACTTTCTTTTTCATGAATTTTTGCGATGTTTTAATAGTTATTATCCTATCCGGGGCGGAGACAAATCCAACAAATCAAAGATCATCAAAATCGGTTCAGCCGTTCTCGAGTTATTAATAGTGTAACTAACCCGACTTTGTTTTATATATTAAGATATGTTGTGGAAATTATTTAAGTTAGTTAGGTTTGTTTAATTCTTAACATATTTATGCATCAAATCTGAAAAATTCAAATAAAGTTACAACTCCAGAGTGTGGACCTGTAATGGACGGAAACCGCTAAAAAAGCTCCTTGTAGATTACACTTCCATTGTTGCCGGATCGAACTCTACTCTGCTAGTCTCATTAAATTATTTACATATCTAAGAATATTTTCAGTGGCAACGGTGATGGATTTTATTCATCTGGCTTCCAGTCCCAGCTGATCGGCAACTCCCTGCATAACGCATCGCTACCCCGCCACGTGGCTTACGGAGCCATCGTCACCCTGAAGAACCACAAAACCGGCGGTGGCTACCTACACTCACATCACCACCTGTATCCTGAAAATGTTGGGGCCCGACAGCAGCAGGTATATTTCATATTCGTCAGCTTCCTAATACTAACAATGTGTTTATATAACTTTGTGAAATACGATAAATAGTATTTTTATGATTTAATAATTTATGTATTTTTAACCCCTCCGAATTTTCGAGAATATTAGCTTTTGATGTCTTAAACGAAATGACATTTTACGAAAACTTTTAGTTATAACCGCTTCACAATTAAAGCTCTATAAATGAAACATTTCTGAACGTCGCCGAATAGTAAAAACTGTTTTAGACGGGTTACAAAATAAGCTTTCGAATTATTATATCTATAATATAAAAATGAATCGCTAAATGTGTTGGTAAGCGCAAATCTCGAGATCAGCTGAACCGATTTCGCTAATTCTTTTTTTAGAATATTCTTTGAAGTACGAAGATGGTTCTTACGGAGAGAAAAATTAAGAAAATTGGGCAGAAAATTGAATAATTTCAGAAAACCCGCACGTTTGACAGTTCGCGTGTTGGAGAATGACATTTTGCAAAACAATAAAATTGTTTAATCAGGATTCTATTTTTGAAAATCAAGTTGATAAATTTATTTATAGTAGGTACTCCCGTAATAGTTTGAATGGAATCAAGAATTTTAGATATTTTAAATAGGTACCTATGTTAGGTACCAAATTTAATATACCTACATGAAAAATGGAAATTTGAATAAAAATTGTAAAAGGTGGCACGCGGACTGTTTAAAAACTGAATGTAATGGGATTGAATATATGGAACGCGGGAGGAGGGTTGGCGGGACGAGGGAGCGGGAAAGGAAAGAAGGAAGGCGGGGAAGGTGGAAGGGGATTGCGGGAGGGGTAGGGGACGTATGAGGGGGGAGGGGAACTCGAAAGGGTGGTTAGCGGGACGGGGGAAGGGGGGGGGGGAGTGGAGTGGGGAGAGGTAAGGTGGAGGTGACGGAGTGGGAACGCGAGAGGGGAAGAGGACGCAGGAGAAGAAGGGGAGGCGGAAGGGTAACGGGACGAATGGGAAAGGACACTCAGGGAGAAACAATTTCTTTATTTGGCGGGATAAATTATGTGTCAGACTGCGCGTCTGACAGAATGTTCTTTTTATGTATTTCTATGGACAACTTGAATAGAGATGTGCAGCATGATTCACTATCGACCTTTCACTTTTTATTTTACGGATGTAACTAAAACAATAACGGAGTTATAACGGTTTCTATGGAGACACACGCGCTGACGTGTAAACACGCTTATTGTACTTGACTGCTGTCGTATTTTTAACGCATATATCTGCTTACGTTGCGGAGGGGTTGAGTAATAGTATTTTTATGATTTTTTACACATGACATCTGATTTTGATAACATCTCCTCCTCAAAGGGAGAAATGACTGCGACGCAGCAAGTAACATTGTAAGCAATATAGTAAAACTTGATAATTACATAATTTAAAAGAACAGGGTTATATTCCAGTGTCTGAAGACACCTATGGCTCCAGACACTGGAATGAAACTCCAGTAAAAAATTAAGATATGGACAAAAGTTAAAACTACAATTTTATTTTTTAAAGTTAGGGTTTTTCAACCTCTGTCACATTTGATTGCCGATCAAATCAACCAAAATCCATTGCCGTATTGTTTTTGGACATTTGAACTGTCTCCGTTAAACACTGATTCTCGACTCATTAAAGTCAAAGGTTTTGATGAGATTGCAACCGTCCGTCATGTATGGTAACATTTTTGAGGTCAAAACAACTTTGAAATCTTTAAAAAAAAATTTAAACCTCTTTTTATAAAAAGGTTACAACTTTAACAATATGTAAAGCGCCCTTGAGTTGATTTTATCACTAAATGGCATTATGTAATATTACAATTCACGTTGAAACTAAACAAAATTCAGAGTTTAACAGGAACTGTTATGTAAAAAATTCAAAATGGCGCTTGATAGTCTGGCTCGAAGGATCAAATGTTAAATAATGGGCACTCTTTGTTACATAAATCACATCTATGTATAATATAAAAATGAATCACTGAATGTGTTGCTAAGCACATAACTTTCGAACGACTGCACCAAATTGGATAATTCTTTTTTTTGTGTGTTCGTTATTGTCAGGACAAGGTTTTTTATAAAACTTCTGGTGAGCTCTGGCATTATGAAATTTGTATAAAAAAATTGCTATTGCTGTCAAGCCAGGTTTGAAAACTGAATGTATGGAAAGCGGGAGGGAGGGAGAGATGGTGGAGGGGGGAAGGGGAGAGGGGGGTGGGAGGGTGGTGAAGGGGGGGGGGGGGGGGGGGGGAGGAGGCGGAGTGGGAACCCCCCTTACACCATACGAGCGAAGCCGCGGGAAAAAGCTAGTATATTGTAAAATTCTTTCCTTTTATAATTTAAAAAACAGTTGGATGCTTCCATCACAAGCGTTGTTCAATGAGTTTTCAAATTTGAAAAGAAAAATTCAAAAAACAAAGGAAAAATGGTTGAGATGATAAAACAGGAATCTATTATTACAAGTATGTATTATATATATCTAAAATGAAGGAAAATGGTTATTATGGTAATACAGAAATCTATATGTAAAATTGTTCTATTCATAAATAATAAAGAAAATGGTTACCATGGTAAAACAGGAATCTACTAATTTTGAAAATTAAACTGAACCACGAAGACATCTGTTGACAATATTAGTTTCTGGTATTATTGAGCAAAATCATGATATTATAATTATGGTTTTGTTCAAACCTTAAATTAAACATCAACTTTAGTTATTTTTACTAATCGTAAAAGTTTCGCCCGAGTTATTTAATTATTGCGTTTTGGTGTTCAGATAACAACGTACACCCACAAGGACGATAACAACAAGTGGCTGGTGAAGCCGTACAACAAGGAGAAGGTGGAGGAGGTGTCCCTGCTGCGGCACGGGGACCTGGTCCGGCTGGAGCACGTCAGCACGGGCAGGAATCTGCACGCTCACCGAGAACACGCCCCCATCACCAAGAAACACCTGCAGGTCACGGGCTACGGAGAGGTTGGTTCACAAGTTATTTATGTTCATTAACCTAATCAGCTACCCGAACATCATAAATGTGTGATCCATAAAGTTACACTAAAAACATACTACATTGTTAACTGTTTTATTTTAAAAAATCCGTTTTAACCCCTCCGCAACTTAAGCAGATATATGCGTTAAAAATACGACAGCAGTCAAGTACAATAAGCGTGTTTATACGTCAGCGCATGTGTCTCCATAGAAATCGTTCTTACTCCGTTATTGTTTTAGTTACATCCCTAAAACAAAAAGTAAAAGGTCGATAGTGAATCATGCTGCACATCTCTATTCAAGTTGTCCATAGAAATACATAAAAATAATATTCTGTCAGACGCGCGGTTGTCACATATTTTTACCCGCCCAAATGTATTACCGGCGGCTCTACCGCGCTCGACATTGTTAATTTTTATTAAATATTTTTATATGAAATGATAAAAAAGTGAGGTGACAAAAGTGTTTATTACACATTCATACAATAGAATAAGTATTGTTGTTTACATAATCTGTGATTTTAGTACCGTTTTCACATAAAAACATCACGTGAGTCATTTTAACATTTTTTATTAATGTTTGCATTCTAAATTCTAATATTTACAAATGTTAATATTTATTTGTAAAATAATAATTCGAAAGCTTATTTTGTAACCTTTCTAAAAAAGTTTTTATTATTCGGCTACGTTCAGAAATGTTTCATTTATAGAGCTTTAATTGTGAAGCGGTAATAACACAAAGTTTTCGTAAAATGTCATTTCGTTTGAGACATCACAAGTGCATAATCGCGAAAATTCGGAGGGGTTAAAAAAGACAAATAGGTTTGGAAGTGCCTTTTCATCTGTGCACCCCATTCCATTAACAGAGGAATAATTTTAGTATTTCATTATTTTTTTCATAATATTATTCCTCTGTTAACGTATTGCGCACTGATAATAGACACTTCCAAAAGGTTTGCGACACCACCGAATCCATATTTAACAATGTCAAGCAGTAGGTACCTTACCCCCTTTGGCCTGCAAACAGTTTGAAAGTGGATAAATTGGCCCTCCGGCTATAAAGGTTGAGCATCACTGATCTAACGAATAGTAACACAACATATATGTACATCTAACAAGCATACTTATATATTTATTTGTACATATATCACTAGTAGTTCTGCATCTGAAAAAGTATGTTTCTAAATTTCTCTTATTATCAAAACCAAAATTTCCTCTGAAATCGTAAGAGTTGTAAGTAGATACTTAAATACCCACCTACTTAATTAATAACCATTTCATTTCTTACATTTACCATCATGGTAAATGTAAGAAATAATCCATTAACCTCTTGATCGCTGATGTTAAATTTTCACCCCGCTCCAACTGATTCTGTTTTCATAATAATTAACTTGTTTTTTGCTAAATAATATTTTTATAAATTATACTGTCTTACCAGATAATGTGTTAACCTATTTTTTTTTGATAAAAATAGTACACAATCAACCATAAGTATTTTCCCCAGAATAGCTAGTCATGTTCAGAAAAATTGATTTTTTGATCATCGACTACTTCGGCGGCACACAACAGGTTAAAACGGCCACCATCTTGAATCGGAACTTAACAAACCAATATAATGGTCGAGTTAAAATAGGACTTTGTTACGCTCAGTTCATTTACAGAGGAAATCAAATAGATCAGATTATTCATAACCTTGGAATGTTTGTCTTTCTTTTGTGTAATAAATAAAAATAATCAATATTATTTTTCTAAACATTCCAGAAAGGGATAGGTGACGCTAATGACGTGTGGCGTGTCCACCTGAAAGGCGGTGTGGACGGCGACCTGGTGCTCACGGTGACAAGTCGCCTGCAGCTGGTGCATTACCTGCAGGCGTGCGCGCTCACTTCCTCGGGGCGCCAACTGCCGCGCTGGGCATATGAGCAGCAGGAAGTCAGCTGTAATCCCAACGTAAGGGACAAGTTCGCGCTGTGGAACTTTGAGGACAATCAGTTTGATAAATGTTTGTTCATTTTTTTTTTAATTCTTATCAATGTGGAATTTTATTTTAATAAGGGTTTTAATAAGTTTTAGAAAGTTTGTTTACGAGTGATGGGAAGGCATTGAAAGCACGGTAAATACAAGAAACTCCATTAATTTCTGCTGATGTTAAATTTTCACCGTGTTTCTGCAAAATTATATTTTTGAATTTTGTACCGTCTTACCAGATGTGTTTATATATTTCAAAAATATTTTATAATTTACCGTAAGTAGTTTCACCAGAATAGCTAGTTATGTTTAGAGAAAAGCTTTTTTAATAGTGTTTTATGAATTCACTGTCGAACAAGATGTTAATGAAAGACTGGACACAGTTGGTGCTATTAAAAAATTGTCCAAAGCTGGCAGTTTACAATGGATTGCTGATGAGATCCCTAATAATAATATTTAATAATTGGATGATTAGTAGACTGCCGTTTTTTGTGAGAAATTACCTCTAAAGCGCTAATATATGGCAGTAAGGCATGGAACTATGTGCAACTCCAATTTCCATGGTGGACTCCTCTGCTCCTAGCGATTCTGCGCCGCGTGGAGAGTCACGGATACCGACGTACCGGACGCCAGTGATACTTGGTCACCTCATTGGTGACCTTCCTCTTCTTCTTTTGCCCTCCATTTTTCCAGTGACTATGAGTTTCTCCAAGTTAAAGTTCTCAGTTTGGCGAGCAACATGTCCAAAGTATCTTAAAATACATTGTAGGCAGAGTTGAAAGCCTATTGTGGGTGCCTAGCTCTTCCAGAATGGACACATTTGTGCATCTGGCTGTCCGTGGAATCTTGAGCATTTTTCTCCAGCACCACATTTCAAGGGCGTCTATCCGCTTTCTTTCGCTAGCTTATGTTTCTAGTCCATGTTTTCACACTGTATATGTGGGAAATCAACACCCGACTGTGACAAATCATCAAAACCATGTGTGATTGTGTTAAAAATGTGGAGATTTGGACAGAATGCAAGGCTGATGTATGTGTAATGCAAAAAATTAAGAAAATAATGTTTAGATGTTTTAGTAAGAAGAATAATGACTAGAGATGCCACGAATATTCGGCTGCTATTCGGCAACTTTTTTAACTATTCGGTATTCAGCCGAATATTGCGAACTGTTCAGCCGAATACCGAATACCAAATCATGAAAAAAAAATGCCCAATATTACTCACAAATTTATCAGTGTTAAGTTATGATGAATGAAAACATTTTATTCGTCATTTGTTGATAGCAAACAATTGCGCTTTTCATCATAAATTATACCTGCTTCCGAAAAAAGCCGCTCACTACATACACTGCTATCGGAGATGATAAATAAATCTTGGCAAATTTCGCTAGGCTTGGATACTGTTTTGCGTTTGCTGATCACCACTTGTAAGGGTCTGCTATCCGATCTAGGCAAACAGTTTTCATGTATTTTTTAAGATGTACACTGTATAAGTAACACAATTTGATGTAACAATTAACAAATAATGCGTGTTGTGACACGACCTACTCGCAAATGAAACAAATATGCCCACAGCGTGGTTACCGCATGCACTTCAATGATGCAGGTCGGAACCTGTCACCCGCGAAATGTACTAAGTGTCACCGAATATTCGTCACTTCGGCCGTGAGCCTATCCGAATATTCGGTATTCGGCAAAATCACTATTTGTGGCTAATAATTACACATTAGTGAATGGTAGAAGAAGTCGGTGACGTCCGAGGAATTCTATCTTCATATGAGAGTTTTTTTATTAAAAATTAATAAATATTTTTCTTCATTCAACAGTACCAAAAGTAAGCTTTGACGTCTACGCTCCGTCGTTCATCGAGAGATTTCTGGAATCACATGCTGTCATGTTCCAAGGAAATGCCGGCCTGAAACCCAAGGAAGGAGAAATTACCTCGCAGCCCTGGCAATGGCCGATTAATTACAGGGTATGGAAAAATTACATTAATTGAATCACTAATTACATTTGCCTTACCAACGTTGGTATGAAAAATCTGCACAACTCAATTAATAATTATATGGCCCCGCGTTTGGCGCCAGTATATAGCTAAAACCACCTCAACCCCGCCCGGGATGCTGAATCAAGTTGGCCTGTTATTCTATAACGGATTTCAAATTTCAGCAAATAAGCCAGCTTTTTTTTTTTTTCATCTCCACGATTGACATATTTTGAGATTTTCACTGAAAAGAAAATTTTCAGTGAAATTGATATCGTAATTTATTTTTGGGTATTCAGTACAATTCAATTTTATTCTTTCAAAAACATTACAAAATTTGACATTTTAATGCGTTTTTATAACATATTTGTAACAGGATACAAACTATACAAGCATTAATAGAGCTTGCCTTTTAAAGGCAGCTTCATTAACGCTAAATATGTCGATATCCAACAGATATTCTGTTCAACAGCAAGATTGCTCTATCCCGACCGGCATGACCATTGGCAAGTTAGTCCTGCAGGTTGGAAGATAGAACAATCTATGCTGTCGGCGAAGAAGATAACCATCGGGAACATAGAAATGAATGCTCACCATGATAGCTGAGTTTTCAAACCATCTGCGAATCAATCTGAAGAAATGCATAGCATTGTGTACATCCCTTCTGATCCGTAGATGGTTCATTCCGAGCATACCTCACTACTGATAGAGGAGGATGCATGGATGAAGGCCACCAAAGTGGTGCGAAATGGTGACACGAGCAAGGAGTCCAAAACATGACTAATAATAGCTGAATATTGTATGCCACTCGGACCCATAAGCTTGTTTTCACAATAATATAACATTACCAGACATGTATGTATAACATATGGGACGTACCTGTTTTATTAAATGCTGACTTTCCAAATGTATGAATTGTGCGCAAGTAATTATATAATTCTTTATATACTTTTCAGGGTCAATTTTTCTCAGGCAGTGGACACAGAATTTACCTGTTGGGAAACCCAATAATTTGGTGGTCCAATCTACTTTTCCTATTACTCTACGTCATTATCTTCATAACAAATTCAATCCGACATCAGAGAGGGTGCGCCACTGATCCCAAAACCGAAAGTAAGGCTGTGAATGCACTTGAATATTTATTTATTTTTAAAAGATAGGCTACATTCCCAGGTTATGAATACATATTACCTTTTTCCTTCCCAGAACTTGCTCTCCTTGATTTTCCAAAAAGATACCCCTCACGGCATCCCCAAAGATGACATAGGGAGAATTATTTTTCTTAGTGCCTGTGAAGCTTACATAGAAAAAAAAACATTAAAAACATTTGATATAATTAATAAGGAGCTTTGCTTTCTTGTTAACTGCTTTCTGAAGGTCTTGTCTGTCGATGCAGAATGGGCAGGTAGATTAATTTTTCCAACGACAGCCAATGACGTTATATAAATAAATAGACTCGCCATAGTCTCATATACTCACAATATAATGTGGAAAGTAAGGAACACTCTTTTGTTTTCAGCGATTTTCAGTATAATTTCTTAATTCAAAAGTTTATTCCTGTGCGATAAAGATAGACAATCAAATAATGTGTGTGTATGAATGTCATGGATATATATGAGCGGGCGGCGTATTGCTTGTCACTTTTTGATAGAACGTTCGCTGTCTCCTTTTCTTGAGGCCCACTAGAATAAAAGGTCCGGCTGCCTGTCGGAGTTTAATATGTCGAGCTATACAATAGGGCAACGACAGTTTTCAAATGGTGGCGATTGTCATCAATACTTGTTAGAACTAATGATTTATGTGTTGTTTTACCGCAAGCAAACAAATAAACAGAGTGTTTAGGCTGATTAGTCTACTTTAAAACAGTGAAGTTTACTTAGCAACAGAAATTTGGCTGTTGCGCGTCCAGACCCTTTACTTTAGTAGGACTTGGAATTTTCTCTAATGACGTGTAAAACCGCGAGCGGGAAACATCAAAATTAATTGTAATATTTATAATAATCGATAACATTAAGTAATTTACATGTACTTACAAATGAAATGTTATTCACTCGCCTTTACTATTATTTGCCGTGTAATTGAAACATTTTCTCATCACACAGGAGGGCATTTTGACACTTTTTAAAATGCAATTTACTTACTGGTAAGTGCTGGTAAGACGCAACCTTACTCGACGCATAGCAGATTAGTACTAAAGTACTAGATATCGAGATCGGTCTTGTTCGATATGTCTTGTTCTTGTCTTCCCACTTTGAGATTTCTACCCCTCGTCTAATAGTATGTAACGTCATAGGTGAAAGAAGCATATTTTATCTCGAATCCTTTTTCTCAGAATACCAATTTTTCAATAACATGAAAAAATAATAATAGAACAGATAAACAGCTAGAGAACAATTCTTATTTTGAATTATTTTACATCCAAAATAGATGAACTTTCATTTTCCATGCATTCTGGTACTTACCAGATTAGTGCGTGTTGTATAAATTCATAGAGGCATAAAACACAATCTTTGAGGTACTTTTTTAAAACACATACTTAATTATTAACATAACAAAAATAAATTATATACATATTATGGTGCCCAAGAAAGATGTTAGGACTGTCGGGTACATAATTTATTATTATGTCACATGTTATATTATAATCAATTCTAATTTTCAATTTACGTATGTCTTATTTTGCAGACAGTCAAAGCAGGTTGATGAACGCAGCATTATGGCTGGGAGTGGGCTGGAGTTTGCACTACATCCCTTTCTGGGCCATGGGAAGAGTTTTATATTTCCATCACTATTTTCCTGCACTGGTTTTCAGCTCCATGCTTACAGGTATATTTTTTTAATAATAAAACAATGTCAATAGTAAAAAAATACACACATATATTTTTATTTTTCATTTAAATCAATTTTAGGGGTCGGGTCATTGGTCAATGTTTCGAAAATGCATGACGAGCAAACATGTCACTGCATGCAGAATTAAATAAGCCACGGATAGGTTAAACACGCTCCTCTCCCGACCCCCCAGTATTGTAACTAACAGGAAGCGTGTTTAACCACTTGGACCCATAAGCTTGTTTTCCCGATAATATAACATTACCAGGCATGTACTTATGAGGCGTACCTGACTTATTAAATGTGTTGTTATCATAATTAGAGTCTTTGAGTGATGTTCTCAGACTAAATTTATAATCGTGACATAAAATAGCACATACAAGCCTATATGTATCAAATTATAATTTCATTAATTTTAATTTTCTGTTAACTGCATTTTGTAAAAATGTGCTTAAAATAAATACTAAATACCATGAATTCCTATGAATCTTAATTATTGTTCATGTACTTACATGCAATGTTATTTTTAACACTGACAACTCAAAATGATATTATGTATCTAAAAAGATAAATGGGACATCTGAAAAAAAAAAAAAAAAATTTAAGTTCCGTTTTATCGGTGATGCGGTTGATTTTTATTGTGCAAAGTGGTTTTTTTTATTCGGAATTCAGTGGTGAGTGTATTCGTACCTTTAAATTATTATTTCACGTAGCAAAAGGTGTTTTATTTGGAAAAGCACAGTATTATAAGTACATTTACCAAATTCCGATATCTTCCCAATTAATTAATCATATTAATTAACATATAACAGGATTAGTGTTACACAATCAGGTGGCTACGTAGGTAATAAGGAACTCCAGTGAAAAATATTATGGCTTTAAAAAAATATGTTCATGTAGACCAATAAACGCTGATTCTGAATATATAAGTTTTATTTCATAATATTAAACGTAGAGTTCTTAAAAAATTATTTAAAAAAGCATTTTTAAACCTCTCGTCAAAACACACTGTAAAGTTGGTATTACTGAATGGTTAGTGCTGACGTCACGCGTCACCAGTCATTGTATTGAAATCTTTGATTATGTAGGTATGACATATGCCATCAGTATTAACTACATTTCATGTTATTCGTTATTTCATACTGTTTATAGAGATTTAGTTGTTGTGTTTATTGAAATAATATTTAAGCCTAAATAATTCAGTATCAAAAATAGAGGTATCTCTATTATTTAAATTATTGAAAAACTACTGCACAAAAAAATAGTAATGCTACTTCTAGGGAGAATGCTTCGAATAACGGTATTCAAAATGGCGGCACTTGATCAGCTGATTGCCCATCCTATAGTAATTTTTCAGGAGTGATGACGTCATACGATTCACCGTACGTACGGTGGTCTTAGGGGGATCGTGAAAAATTAAAACTGACAATTATTTTAACTATTAAAACTAACTCTAAAAATAAAAATAAAAATGCAGTTATTTAAGATGGTCATTATTCATTAAAAAAAAATTAAAAAATTGGACTGGAGTTCTCTATTGCGTAAATGTGAAATTCTAGGGAAATTTCACTTCGAAATTTCACTTTCACTTTCTAGGGAAATAATTTTTTTGGGCAGAACATCCCTGATTTTGAATGTAAGAAAATGGCGGAATGAATATACTATAGGATGACTCGATGACTTTTGTGTGAGAAATCGAGGCGTTTTTTATTCAAGATTAACTGCTTTTAATATGTATAGAAAAACATTGGTAAAATGTCCACATTTCACCGCTACTGTTATTGTATTTTAACAAAGTGTAATATAAAAACAATAAATCATCTTTTTCATTGCAAATACAAGTGTCATCGTAAGCCTCGAATTTTGTGTTCAGGCGTGACTGTACATTGTTTTATGTATAACACATACAGAAACACTGGTATTTATAATACACTGATCATGACGATTGTGTAATAACTTGTATAAAAAGCCCTTGATATTAAAAACAATTCGAAAATACGATTGATGTACCGTAAACCAAATGTCAAATATGACCTATTTATGACTATATTTTCGACTATACTTAACCTCAAATATAGCCCTTTTCCGTCATAATTTTAATTGTTGAGAGCCTAAATAATGTTTCCAATAAAAATAAACACAATAACCATTATTTATCTAAATCTCTTTCACAGTATGAAAATAACCAAAAACACGAAATGTTGAATGGCGTGCGTGTCTTCCATGGCGTAAGATTTCAAACATATTTCAAACGTCAATATTGTCAATACATCTTGATACACGGTGAATAGTTAGCAGGTTAGCAGTGACGTCACCGCTAACCATTTCTGTAATGCCAACTTGACGCTGTGTTTTGAGGAGAGGTTTAAAAATGGAGTTTTTAATAATTTTTTAAAAACTCTGCATTTAATATTATGAAATAAAACTTATATATTCAGAATCAGCGTTTATGGTTTATATGAACATATTTTTTTAAAGCCATAATATTTTTCACTGGAGTTCCTTATTGGAAACATGTGAAAAGATGCCCTATTATTATTTGAAAAAAAAATTTTTTTCACACAATTTGCTTATACATAGTTTATTAAAATATGAGCGTAACTATGTTAATGGTGTTTGATTTTTGCAGGTGTTTTGATTGACTACTTGCTGCTCAGCATCCAGAGCTACCTGAGCCCGGAGCTGGGTAAATCCATCAATCAGATTGTGGTGGGGGCGGTGTTTGCCTGCACTGTCTACAGCTTCTATCTATTTGCCCCGCTGGCCTACGGAATGGAGGGGCCCATGGGGACCGAAGCGAATTCCACCATGCACAAACTAAAATGGCTGGACACTTGGGAATTCTGATGTTATCTTATAATTAAGCCTCCTTAACCTAAATATTCAGAACTGAATTATCACACTGCTAGCAGCATTTCCATGGCCAAGAGGCCTTTCAATCATCTGCTCTTCATATAGTCATTTTTTATACATTAACTCCCTTACGGCTTGTTCGCACTGGGAGAGTAGTTTAGTCAAGTAGCGAGTAACTTACTACTTGACTCGCCGTAAAGCGTTTGTATTACTTTCAAGTAGAGTACATTAGTGCCCGCCGCCCATTGCAAGATGACGGGCTGCTACGCTACAAAGTAAATACGCTGATTAAGCTGATTATAATGCTTATTTTAGAAGAGGTGGAAGAATAAATTATTGAGATGAAAATAAATGAACTATGGACACGAAAAGCCATTAATAGCAGCATAACTAAATTATTTTAGAGTAGCATCTTCGCTCCAACGGTACAACATATCCGTGCGTCTATTAATGAACTCTGCTAAAACGGCAGATTCGCGCTTGTCAGTCACTACTCGCCCGAAAAAATAGAAAAATGGATTGACTCTACTAAAGAGCTGACTTAACTACTCTCTAAAATTGTGGTGTTCGGACGCGTTTAGTTACTAATATACTTGCTACTCGACTAAACTACTCTCCCGGTGCAAATGGTTC
The DNA here is from genome assembly GCA_929108145.2 of Limnephilus rhombicus. Lineage (NCBI taxonomy): Eukaryota > Metazoa > Arthropoda > Insecta > Trichoptera > Limnephilidae > Limnephilus > Limnephilus rhombicus. Next base: position 29,104,774 of record OV815287.1, on the reverse strand, counting down.
TTTAGGGTCCAGTGCAAGAGCAAGTACGCCCAGCTTCCGAGAGACCCACATAATTCTGGCTTCGATGAAGCCCCAAGCTTGAGCTGGTCACGCATTCAGTGGAAGACTTGTTGCGGAGATTGCTTTCGTTAAAGGAGGCTAGATTGTTATTTTGATCCTTTTTAGTTGTAATCAAACCCAATTGGGTCTTGAAAACATTACATCTGACAAGATTATTCTTACCCTAAGAGAAAACTCTCTTTTTATTCAAGTTCATTCTTTGTTTCAAAGCCCTCCGAGCCGGAAAACAAACACAGCAAACTTGAGATTTTTAATTTCGAACAAAGGGATTGTGGAAACACATGTGATGGCATCACTGCCATAGTATTATTTTTTACATGTTATATGTTTCTTCACTATTCACATTTTATTCCATTTGCATTATCATAATTTTCTCAGCTATTAAGTATTTAAAACGTATGGTATAACTACAATCACTGGAGTGCCAAGACATTTACAAAAAATGTGTGTTGAGCGTTAGAGATTTAAGTCGTTTGGTTTTGAAATCGCCCGCACTCATTAAAAATATCATACCTCCAAATATTGATAAGAAAACAGATAAACTGTCAACTGTCCTTAGCCAATGAATTTACTCACAAATATGTGAAATTTACATGATTGTTAACAGAAATCGATTCTCTCATTTTTTCACTTCACATATCATGTTTCAATCTTAATTAATCAGACTAAAAAATATCTTAAAATAATAAAAATTATATCTTTTTCCTTGTTATGAATCACTATAACTGAATTAATATTAAAAACTGCACATGTTTCGACATTACAACAGGTTTATAATAGTAAGATAAATGCCGCTGCGAAACAGAAATTTTCTTACCGGCGCAAACTAAACTTCACTTTTGCAACTTTTTTTTAACATAACAGAATTTGTCTAAAATAAACTTTCGATAAATCAGTGTAATGATCACCTGGAAAAATAAATAGAACTATTCTAGCAGCTAAGGGAACGTATCCATACTACGTGACCAAGTGTAGTATTTTGAAGACCCCCCCCCCCCCCCGAACAGGTCACATAGTATGGGTACGTTCCCTAAGTATAAATGCCAAATGTTGGCATTTCTACTTGGCTGCTAGTTTAATTGCTTACATTTCACTGCCATCTATTGATTATCAGTGAAAGCATTCAAATATATTTTAATAATTTTGAAAAGTATTCAAGTGTAAAGCTATCTGCCCACTTTGTGGGCGCCTAGCGCTCCAGTGGATAAAAAATGATCAAATATCTTAATACGTAGTATGAACAGACTCACCTATTGAATCGCCATCTTTTCAGAACAAAACATTTTCAAACAAATTGAATTACTGCCCCAATTTACTAAATAACTGCCGTATTTAATCTTTCTATAATACAAACATAATATCAGTTCTTCTTCTGGTGCTTTCTCAAATCGGAGGTTGACTATTATCGGGGAGATATGTGTATGTAATAAAATTACCGATGCAGAAAATCTCGTCAATTTGTTATTGAAATCTGTTCAATTACACGCATATTCAAGAAATTTAATCTATACGTTTAACTTCCATTAGACGTTGATAAGATTATTGTTTATTTTTATTATTTATTGTTTGAATAATATTGTACAATGTAAAATTGATTATAGAGAGATCAAAAAATAAGTTGTAAAGAGAGAGTATAAAAATATTTTATAGCTACAGTGCATAAGTGTTATACATATTGAAGTGGCTATAAATTTATGCATTGTCAAAATCGTGATATCAGAAACAGTATAGCAATATCATAATTTATATTATTATGTATATTGAATGTGCCTTGAAAGACTTTCTTTTTCTGATAATAGTCTATCAAATTAATGATTAATTATTTTATTGATTGGTAAATACATAATACTGATTTTATAATGCAAAAGTTTTATTATATAGCGAGGTAATTACCAGTGGCTGCTCGAGCACTTTGATGGTGGGGACCAACAATTTTAATGTGTATCTACTGTAGCATAATATAAAATTTCTCAAACAAAATTTTATGGTCAAGTCACGCTAATCAGATGTCTATAGATATACAATTTGTAATACAGTACAACAAAAATAACGCTTTATCTTGGAAGATTATCATCGAACTCAATTTGAATGCGAGCGATTCCCGCCTGAAGCACGCAACTTTCTTGAACTATATCAATCGGTTCAGTATTTTGTTACGAGGGTATTTATTTATTTATTTTCCATGTTCTCCGTAAAACGGTTATTCACCAATACATTATGGAGAAGATTACAAATTAGACAAAAAGTATAGCAAAACACATAAAAAGGTCAGTTTCACTACTTTGTGACATACGTCAAAAGATAATTGTTAAACTGCCTGTAGGTTACGTTAAAAATGTCGATGGTCAATGCAGACTCGTTGAGCAGTTCAGTCGCTCTGTTGACTGGCGCGTTCTGATAGGCAAAAGTCCTCGCTTTTGGAGCATAAAAAAGGGTATGGGACCTTCCACGAGTATACTTGTCTGGGACATATAAGTTAATCTCTTTCAAAATAGGTGGATTATGTATAGTTCCAGAGATTATCTTAAAAAAATGTTTTCCTAAAAATTAAATGGACAGTCCCCGCGGTATTTGAAATCCACGTACAAGTGTGCATGCGCCGTTCTCGGATTGCCTACGATTCAGAAAGAAACACAAAGAATAAAAAAAAATGCTTAAAGGGACAATCGGATTGTCCCCAAGTGTGCAGTAGGTTCTGCGTACTGAGAAATCGACTCTGATGGTTCTCTCACTTAAAAATCATCCGGAATAATTTTTTGGTTTTTCATTTCTGCAAAAAATGTTAATAGCTTTTATGTTGTAAGAATTCATTCATTTTCGTGAAGACAAAGCGTCGACTGTTGTTTATTTGAGTAGGTTTCGGATATAACTGGTATAGGGACTGTCCCCACTGTCCCCCTCTGAAGAACCGCCACTGGTAATTACTAAAACTATCTTTGAAATCAGCTTTTTTGAGTTACACACATAAAAATGTCTATATTTCCTCACCCAGTATACCACAATACATAAAATATGTGTTTATGTTATACTTTTGCGGCGAGCAAATAAACATATGGTTTTTTTATATAACTCGAAAAAGCTGATTTCAGAATTATCCAATTATAGTAATTACTCCATGAAATAAACTATACAATGTGTCTTTAATAACTAGTGTATTTCTTAGGTCCATTTGTTTTGCAGAAATTCACGCACGACAAAGTCATTCGACAAGGCCATTCAGGGTCATTTTCCTTTTTTGACAGTTGAAAGGGAACATGTTTCTCATTGAATGCCGATTCTACAGAACAAATTATGATCAGCAAGAGAGGACAACTATAAAAATATATCTTGTTGTTAAGGTTGTCAGCTTATGACAATTTGATAGAATACTGAAACTTACCTAGAATCGGCACTTAACGGGAGCCTTTCAAATGTAAAAAAAAGGCACTGAATGGCCATTTGATGACAATATTATTTTTGTTATTAATTACTTTATAGCCTGGTACTTAAGATTTTATAGAAGCCCGCTGACTGATAATTTATTGTCTATTTGTATGTGTTACAAAGACTATTCTCCGTCCATTTTTGTATGTAGTTTATAAATTATTTTGTTTATTTTTAGTTTCACACCTACCGAGCTCAGACAGATGATCGGAATTTTAATGTCAATAAGCAGGCAGCTAACATAATGTTTTTTTAGAAGATAATCAATTCAAAGTCGGGTCCATAGCTTCGTCATTTGCCTTGACAGTCCCATAACAACATTCAATGTTTGTCATCAACATCATAAATATTGTCAACTTTTGTTGTGTTTCGAGCTTCCCATGTTCGACGGAAAACATTTCCTAAACATTCCATCCCGGGTGAAGCGGGAAGGCAGGGGGGGAACCGGCGGGGGGGGGGGAATAGTTCATTTTTTGACAGATGCCGCGTAATGCGGTTGTGTATGGAGAATTAACAGAACGGCCTTTTGTGGTTATGTGCAAAGAGTGGCCATAATCACGAGTTTAAAATATTATTATACCTAAATATAATATAATAATAATAATATTTGATAATATTTATAATTATTCTGTTTTTGACGTAAATATTTACGCACTCTAAATTCTTAATAGTAACTTTAGGTCATGCAATAATCGATGTTAGTCAGAAATCTTTCCTGATAAATAAATATCTGTGTTTTCTCTCTGATGCATCTCTTTTTTCATCAGAATGCATTTTAACATTGATATAAACGCCAAAAACGCCAAACGTTAAGTGCTCATTGCAAGCGTCGACACGCCCTTATCGCAGACCACAAGTCAAATTGTGATCGCGCGAACTTCGCACCAATCTTTCAACCGTGTTTAGTGTTTTAACAAACGGAGGAGACGGAAAATAAAAAAGTTGATGTGATGTTTGATGGACTTTCACGGCAAATCGTGACAAATGTTTGAGCTCTGGACCTGCCTTAATAAAAACTAAATGTGCTAATAACAATTAGAGTGTCATGGGTACTGTGGCCTGGTTGAACTGCACACGTTTTCCTATAATTTGTCTCTTTCCTTTCCTATGTCTTGTCTATGATGTTGAACCATTCTCTATTTTTTTGCATATTGGCCAAACCTACAAATGGTAAGTGTGAAGCTAATAGAATATATATTTTAAGGAAATTTTATTTGTTGATGATTATTTATTTACTCTTTGAAAAATTAAATAAAAACTATTTAAATTTTTTTTATTAAATATCGTATTTTATTCAAAACCCAAGGAATATGCAAATGCTGCAATTTTTTTTATTACTATAATAAAAATTATTATGGAGTTTTATCATTTCGTTTTATCAATAGGCCGAATACCTAATAGCAGCCGAATATTCGTGGCATCTCTAATAATAATACCATTTGGTTTTATCACAGAACGCTATTTTCACTTTGAATGAAAATAGGTTGACGTTCATTCAGCAATGGATTGGTGACAGTAGATGATATTAATATTATAATAAACCTTCCAAAGTGTGAAACATTCAGTTGCATTAGAGCAGTCAACTTTCACTTTAATGTCACTTTATCTTTAATAAGAAGGGCAATTTTCCAATTAGGTATTTGACTGCCACAAAGTGGTATTGCCCTCACCATTTTAACACTTCCCAGACCTGTTTGAATATATATTTGATTTACACTGAAAGAGTTTTTGAATCTGTTCCCGTTGTTGGTGTAATATCAAATATAAATATTATCATCGAATGGCTATACATTTAATTCTACCTTTACACGGGAATTAGTTTTTTTTATTTTTATATGAATACCGCCCAAGAGTCCCAACTGCTCCCGTCTGAAGCCAGTGAGACTATGGCATCCCCAATTGGGGTATGTTGTGAGGCTGAAGGTAGCGGGGAGGGGAAGGAGATAGGGAAGAGGAAGGTGGGGAAGTACCTGGCTATTCAGATCTGTTCACCAAACATGGCTAATGCCATTTCAAGCATTACACCAGGGCGATACTGAGAGTTTCTTCCACTCTGGAACGTGCTGCAAATTTACTATATATTATTTTAAATGAATAAATTGTGAAATAACTCAAATTAATCAAATAAAATTTATTTGCCACGCCGGGATTCGATCCCGCGTCCTTCGGTGTGCGAGTCAAGAGCCTTACGGATGGACTATGCCGGCCATCTCTTTTCTCTAGATATTATACATATTTTAAAAAATCAGAGTGTGCAATTCACACGCGGTAGAAATGAAACCTTCAGAAAACTGAAGTAGACAAGAGTGGGAAGCCTACGAAGCACCGCACAAAGAGGAGACCGATGGGCTACGACACACCGCGCAAAGAGAAGACTGTTTATACTATATCATTCTCTCGCAGGCTAAATCCTATACATGTATGTGTTTGTCTCTTTTTAGTGTTTCTACTTTTCATTTCATCGAGTTTCAAATCACAACGGTGCTAAAGAAGTTTTCACTTCAAAAAATTACAAGTGTGCGGTTTACATGCGGTAGAAGTGAAACCATCAGAAAACTAAAGTAGACAAGAGCGGGGAGGCTACGAAGCAGCGCACAAAGAGGAGACCGATTATTCTATCTCATTCTCTCACAGGCTAAATCTTATTGATGTATGTGTCTCTTTTTAGTGTCACAATGGTGCTAAGAGTTTTCACTTCAATAAATACAGCTCGTAGTACAGTATAGAAAAGTGGGAGATAAGTTCTTTTGTACATAAATCACTCCAGGATATCAAAAAGTAAAACACGTTGTTGTTAATTCCTGCATTATTATTGGGTGGTGTATGCACGGGGGTGGATTCTAATTAGGATGGATAATACTTTTTTGACGACTGCATTATTTCTAAATTATGTAAAAAAAGCTGTGAAAACAGAGTTAACTCTAAAAATATATTTTTTTTTTTTTCAAAAGCGAGGCCCTGGGGGAAATTATTTCCAGTTTAAATTATCTTTGGGGATGCTGGGTGGAGGGTTTAATTTGTTGAGTTAATCAATCTAGAGTTTTTGTTACTTGAATCGTTAAACCTTGTCTCTCTTCTTCTGTGGGCCAAAAAATTAGTTTTTACCTCTTTTGTTGCTTGGCCAAAAAAATCAACAATTACTGTTAGAATCTACAAGTTCAAGTATGATAGGAAGGTTTATGATAGTGTCAAAACAATAGAAAAATTAAATGTTTAAAATAAAGACAGTTTTTGCTTCTAAGTTTGTACTGTGATGGAATCTCCACAGTACACAAAAATACCATCTAGGGGGGGGGCACGGGGGCACGCCTAAATCCGCCCTTGCTTATCTGTGCAGATGGCCAGAAGGGGAACTATGTATCTTATTTTATAATCCTCTTTTATCCACAAAATTAAAAGTGAAAAAAAAATACTACCTACCTACCCACCTACATATTTTTTTCCAAATCGAATATTTTCGAGAATAAAAGCAAATAGTTTTCATTTGGTGTTACATGTTACAGACGGATGCTTCCTGTAATAAATAATGCGTTACATCAATATTAAAGCGTTAATAATTTTTAACAACAAGGATCCGGTTGCGTGTATAGAAACATAAAGGCATAAAACAAAACAAAAAAATACAAGAATAATTCTAAAAGGTTTACTGATGCAAACATGGGTTGGGAATATTGCTTTCTAAAAGGAATCACTCTTTTTCGTTTCCTATCCGTTTTTTTTTAAATCAGAATATTCTAGTATTCATGGCGTCAAAGGGTTAAATACCTAACGTCCCACATTTTGTTGAATACTAAATCATTGTGAATAAACTTGTTCAGCAGAAGAACAGTTGTTCTGTTATTATCATAGTGAAGTTTGGTATTCTTATCCAAATAATGTAAAGTTTCTAACCTAAGAGGTCAACATAACATAGATAACTTAATTATTTATTATACATGGGTAATATTCTCAATGTGGTTAAATCATGTTTTCGGTAGCTTTTTTGTACCGTTATACGACTTTTCAGTGTTGAAATTGTCATTTTTGTTAGCGATTTAGTTCAGTGTTGATTTGTTTCATTATTGATTAGCACAATTATTGTAGGTCCGTGAAGTGATTTTTACGTTTGTTTGTACATAATGTCTTTGGTTTTATGCTTGTCAAAACAAAATACGTATTACATACTTGAGAAGGTATTTATTTAGTTATATTTATAACGAATGGAATAAAATAAAAGTTGGACTATAAAAATCTTTTACACATCGTTTGAAAGTTGTGTAAATATCTCAAAGTACTGATTTTCTTTTTTTTGCTTTCCCGGCGAGGGTAGGAACTAAATATTCTGCGGTAAGAAATTTTTTTATAATCTCAAATGGGGAATAATATTTTTAATTACTGGCCACATTATTATATGAATTTGACGTTTTGCATACAAAATGAAAACATTTCAAATGAGCGGAAATCAATGATCTGACAATGGCCAAATTGATCAGGCGAGGCAATATTTTAATTGCATACAATGTATGTAAAGTAATTTACACTGTATGATTATAGAAGTGTGTGCATTAAAAAAAATATTTTGTCGTTACTAATGTATTTTTTCAGTGATATGCACGTACGTGTTTTCGCGTGGGCGCACTAATTGAAATGTCTCCCGTGTTTCAGATAATATTACAATAAATGTGTAACGAAACACTGTCAAGATGTTTTGTAAAGGCGTGCTTTTGCAGTTGTTGATTATCATTGAAATATATGCAAGGTCGATGAACAATGACAATAGCTGGGTTCCTAGATTGACGAAAAAAGACTTGGATGGTTACTCTCTCGTATCTCGAATTCCGCTGACTCGGCTATTCAAGTTTAACTTCTACAGAGATGTCTCTATCCTGTTCTATCCAATGCCGGAAGACGTGGTGGAAGCTAAGTTCACATTCAAAGCACACGAAGAAAAAATGAATTATATAGGTAATTTTTACAATTTTTTTTCTTTTATTTATTTTTTGATCTGCCCTAAATATTAAGTCATTTTATTTATTGCGCAACCAACTGCCAAAAGTTCCTAAATATAACTAAATGTGTATATTGTTCCTTAAGTTATCTAAATACCCCATTATATTAGCATTTTTATTTATTTAAATAGGCACAATATTAAATACAACATTAAAACACATTTAAATTGGGTAATTATCGGTTCGGACTGGCCACGCTTATTACGAATAATTTTTAGAAAAAAAAATTAGATTCGCCTTAATTACTATAAAAGGAAACTTTTTGGCTTTGGGGCGGCGGAAAATAATGCATTTTAATTTTCAATTGCATAAAACCAAAATCCACTTCGCGAACCAACACAGCGCAAATCCGCGGCCGTACCTGTCACTGTTATGTTGGTATCCTTGATAAATTAACAAAAGCTAATACGACTGTAGCCGACTTCGTAGCTTTCGTCTTGTGAGATTGTACGCCAGAATCACAAACCATGTTACACAAACCTAGCGTAGCCGCTAAACTACTTGAAAACTGGGATGTTTTTCTTGCCTTGACGCGAGTAGGCGTTATAAAGGGGCACATTATTTTGTATCACAAACCATGTTACACAAGCAAGCCCGCTAGACAAATTTCATAATTACGCGCCTTATCCCACGAAGTCGGCTACAGTCGTATTAGCTCTTGTTAATTTATCAAGGATACCAACATAACAGTGACAGGTACGGCCGCGGATTTTCGCTGTGTCGGTTCGCGAAGAGAATTTTGGTTTTATGCAATTGAAAATTAAAATTCATTATTTACGCCCCAAAGTTTCCTTTTATAGTAATTAATGCGAATCTAAAGTTTTTTTCTAAAAATTGTTCGTAATAAGCGTGGCCAGTCCGAACCGATATTTACCTTAAATTGTTCAAAATGTTAAAAGTTTTTCATTAACTCCACTCAGAAGACACTGAGGAAATATTTTCCCTCAGGGCCTATATCATTTTTGGGTATGCTGTGTGCAGGGTCTTTTTTTACGTTAACTCCCATGGGAGGCCCTGAGGAAAATAATTTCCCTCAGGGCATATAAACATCTTTGAAGATGCTGTGTGGAGGGCCTTTTTGAGGAAAGGAAGGAGTGAACATGGGTCTTGAATAGACCTATATATCTTGGAGGGAGGTAACACAGAGGCCGGCAAATCGTTCCACAGCCGAGCTCTTGAACTCAGGAATGAATCGTAGAAACGACCCATTCTCATCTGTATAACAAATGTCAACCGTGTACAAATGTTGGGTGCGTTTGTAGTGTTTCCTGACTGCACTGATGCTGAAGAAGGGGCTTGTTCCTTGGAGCATCTTCCTTTGAAATACCATTAAGTAATCTATCCACAATCACCAATGTTTTATAAAATAAAATGATGTGTGTTTTTTTTTACTTTATGAGTAATACTTCAAATTGTAATATTTAATTAATTGAAAACAATATTAGCGAAACTCAGTCGAAAATCTGAAAACAGAAAAATCAGACAAAGATATTGGCACCTCTGGTGCTCGAAATCAAGACTTTCGGCTTTCCGGGCCACGACTCTACCAACTGAGCTTAGATATCATACTTCGACTAAGAACTACTAATATTATTTTCATTTTCTTAACGCTTATTTTATTGGCTGCTCTCTTTATGTAAGATTGCAAGATTCAAACCCGAACTCAATGCTACCTAGATAGTGTCTGGATAATTTTTTTCCATTTTATTTTTAATATTCAACATCTATTGACTTTTCTCCAGGATGAATATTTATTTTTTATTTTTAACTTTATGAGTAAAACCTCAAATTGTAATAGTAATATTGAAGTTTTAATCATAAAGTTGAAAATAAAAATAAATATTCATCCTAGATTTGCAGAAAAGTCAATAGATGTCGCATATTAAATATAAAATGGATAAAAAATTTATCCAGACACTATCTACATAGATAGGTTTGACTCTTGAAATCTTACTTAAAGAGAACAGCCAGTAAAATATGCGTTAAGAAAATGAATATAATGTTAGTAGTTCTTAGTCTAAGTACGATACAGTCAAAAATGACCGAATCGGATAGGGACACCTTAGCTTAGTGGGTAGAGTCGTGGCCTGGAAAGCTGAAAATTGAGTCCCAGAGGTGCCAATGTCTTTTTCAGATTTTTCTATTTCCAGATTTCCAATCGAGTTTCGCTAATACATATCGTCTTCATTTAATTAAATATTACAAAAATTCACTCCATCAGCAGTTGAGAATATTTTGAAGGGGTTGCGAGAAGATAGTGCTGCTGGCCCTGATAATATTCCTGCTATTGTTCTCAAAAAATGTGCAGCAACTCTCAGTCATCCCATAGCTCTGGTTATGCAACAATCCTTTTTAGAGGGGAAACTTCCTAGAGATTGGAAGAGAGCTATAATTACACCCATCTACAAAAAAGGTGATAAACTCAAACCAGCAAATTACAGGCCTATAAGTTGACTAGTATCATCTGCAAAACCATGGAAAGGATAATAGTGGACGAGATACGCTCGTTCTTGAACAAACTTGACATAATCTCAAACAAACAACATGGATTTCTGCCAAAAAGATTCACAATCTCATTCTTAACGTAGATTACTGGACAAACGAGTGGGACAAATGGATTCCCACTAACATAATTTATCTCGACTTTGAGAAAGCCTTCGATACTGTTCCAACCAATAGACTGTTGGCTAAACTTAAATTCCTAGGCATAAGAGGACGACTTTTCGAATGGATCAAATCCTTCCTCACTGAGAGAAAGTTACAAGTTTCGAATTGGCAACCAACTGTCACCTGAGCGAAACGTGACCAGTGGTGTCCCTCAAGGATCAGTTCTCGGTCCAGTTCTGTTTATTTTGTACATCACGGACCTGCACAATACAATAAAATCAGACTCCAGCTGCTTCGCAGATGATACAAAATTCTATGCCAACCCACACACACATCACGACCAACTGCAAAATGATTTAAATGAAATATATCAATGGACAAACGATTGGCTTCTAAAACTCAATGTCGAAAAATGCACTATCCTACATGTTGGAAAAACTAACCCTACACTTGCATACAAACTTAATGGAACGCCACTAAAAGCAGTAACATTACAACAAGACTTAGGAGTTACCATATCACAAGATTTAAAATGGGAACCGCACATCGCTGGGATTGTGAAAAGAGCAAACTCACTAACATATTTAATCAGGAAAACATTCCTTGACCTAACACCGGACATGATGTTAAAAATATACAAAACATATGTGCGACCTCTCCTGGAATATGCTTTCCAAATATGGAGTCCTTACTTCGCAAAGGATATAAATCTTATAGAGGGAGTACAGAGACATTTCACTAAAATACCAAGAGCTTTGAAAGATCGGCGATATGAAGATAGACTCAAGGAATTAAGATAACCAACCTTAAAAGATAGAAGAGAAAGGGGTGACTTGATCGATACTTTCAAAATTTTATCTGGACACTACAGCTGCCCTGGCATCCAAGGAATCTTCACTACTTATAAAAATATAATTCTCCGTGGACACTAAAAAAAAATTACCAAAACGCCTTTTGCATCTAATCCCAGAAAACACTTCCTTGCAAATAGAGTGGTGGATGCTTGGAACAAACTCCCATAACATGTCGTCGATGCAATTAACATAAACCAATTCAAAGCTCTCTTGGATTCATATTTGGAGAGAAGAAAGGATTAACTATTGTGTAATTAGATATGAGCGCATCAGCAGAATGCTGCCTGCTCATTATATAATAATAATAATAAAATAATGTGTGTTTATTTGTTCCAGGTGGAAAGTGTGTGGCTCAGGACATAGACATCTATTTAAAGAGCCGCGGCTTTCCAGTAGTGAGTCCAACCAATACCTCATTTCCCGAAGACTTTGTCAGGACCAATGTGAGAAACGAAGTGATTTCGCTGAAAATAAAATCTGACGAAAGCAATAATTCAATCGTGCTAAATAATCCAATTCCCGGTGACTGGTTTGGAATTGCTTTCGTCAGTTGGAGTGACCCTCTTTCTGATAAGATTGAACAACAGGGTAAGTAATACACACAGGAGCATAAAACTTCCATTACCTACGAGGAATGTCTGTAAAATAAGGTCTCCAAGGTGTTGCGGTCGCGAGGAACAATTTTATGCGAGATCCGGCAACATTGGCGTGTAGCCTGGTTTGCCCTTGTCAAATCCCACCACGATGCACCCTCTGTGACGCTTAGTCTCGGCGTGGCAGCTGCCCGCGACGGAGCTTCCGCTCGCCGAACCCACCAGGTATGAATTTCGCTCCATAATTAGTTTTTTTGTGCAAATAACAGAACCCCGGCAGAAATTCATTCTCAGCTACTTGAAGTGTACGGAAAACAATGTATGAGTGCGCAAATGGTGCAGAGAATTTAATAGCGTGGCGGACGGCCATCGGTTTCAGACGAAAAAATTGCCAAAGTGGAAAAAACGATCGATCGACAGGTTCGGCAGCTCTGTGATACGATCCCTCATGTCAGTAAGACCACTATTGACAAGATTTTGACAGAACATTTGGGAGACCACAAGATCTGCCTAAGGTGGGTCCCAAAATTCTCATCAAAGATCACAAACGACAACAGGTTGAAGAAGCCCGCGAATTCCTTGAGGGCTACGACATCAATGGCGAAGAATCTTGGAATCAATTGGTACCAGGGACGAGACCTGAATACACTACACGACACCAGAAGCAAAGGATCAATCCCAGTGGCGTCATTCAGAATTGCCGAAGCAAAGTTTAAAAACGAATTACTGAGCATAACTCACACCTGGCGGGTGCCACGAGTGGAAGTTTCATCGCGAACGGCTGCCACGCCGAGACTAAGTGTCACAGAGGGTGCATCGTGGTGGGGATTTGACAAGGGGAAACCAGGCTACCTGCCAGTATTGCTGGATTGCGCGTAAAATCTTTCCTCGCGACCGCAGCGCCTTGGAGACCTTATTTTATGGACAGTCCTCGTATTAACTTCTGGATTTGCGTAGTTAGTAAAACGTGTTTCTTTAACATATGATTTAAAGGTTTTCACGGCCAAAAGTATTATCGTGATTTATTTTTACCCTTCTTTAGCCAACGTTTCGGACAGCATTCAGATGGTTGTCATCAGGGCAGATGGTTGGAGCTGGGCAGAACACTGTAGGATGGCACACACTTCACCACAATCTTCGATTACACATCTGCCCTGATAATGGACACTGCAATGTTGTCCGAAACATTGGCTAAAGAAGGAGGTAGCGCAACACGGCACAATATCTAAAAATAAATCACAATAATGTTTCTTTCAGTTTCTTGCCTGAACATTTGCTTTCATCATAAGAGATGATGGCCATTTGCAATAATTTCTGTCATTTTGTTATGTTGGTATTCCTGATACTAAAACATAACGAAGGACTAGAAGAGACGTTATTACCTATGTAATCTACGCATATTAGGTACTGTAGGAACTAGTTTGGGCGGAATTCTGGAAATGAAATAAAGTTTTTTAGGTAAAGTTTTTTTTGATGTTAAACATTTATATTTTAAGTTAAAAAAAATCTATGTATTATTTTTAGATGATATTTTGAATGCAATATTTTCCATGGCCTTAAATTCAAATAGTTGTCTTTTATAGTAACCAAGGTGAATTAAAATGTTTTTTCTAAAAAATATTCATATTGAGCATGTCCAGTGATTTCAAATGTTTACCACATATGTATTTATATCTTTACTGCTTTGCAAAATTAAACTTAGTTTAATAAATGAAACAATTTAATTTTGTTTGAACCACTTTTATACTTGAGTAAGTCCGACCGGTTTCAGAACGAATGTTCCTTCTTCAGGGCAAATGTATACTGATTTGACAGTTTTGAAATATGGATGGGAATAATGTATTATTATGGTAGGGGTGGAGCTGTTGCTAGGTATTAATGAAGAATAGGTGGGTAGGGGAACATATCCATGATTGGGCTATAAGACAATATTTTTTGTTTGTTGATAATAGATTCATTATTTTTAAGGGATTTTTGTTATTTCCAAAGCTTCTAAGTTATCTAAACGTTTTCCTTTATGATTAATATGAAGAATATTTATCCCCGTATTTTTTTCAAAACTATGGTTATTTTCAATAATATGGTTAGCGAACTCAGAAAAATTATTATTATTAAGACATCTTAAATGTTCTTTGATTCTAATTTCAATATAACGAGTTGTTTTTCCAATATTAAGTGAGGGATGTGTTCCCCTACCCACCCATTCTTCATTAATACCTAGCAACAGCTCCACCCCTACCATAATAATACATTGTTCCCATCCATATTTCAAAACTGTCAAATCAGTACACATTTGCCCTGAAGAAGGAACACTTGTTCTGAAACCGGTCGGATTTACTCAAGTATAAAAATGGTTTAAACAAAGTTAAATAGTTTCATTTATCTATAATGGATAACCACAAAGTTATAGCTACATTAAAAAATATAAACTTATTTTGTTCATTGCAGGTATTGCCGCAGTATGTGATACAGTATTGTATACAGATATGAGAATAAGTAAAATAAATGTGTCCATTATGACCTGTGATCAGAAAGTGATCGTAAACTTATTAAACAGTACGACTATTACCAAAGATGTTTACAAATGTTATATTAATAATGGTGACAGTGATTTTGACCTGAATTTATCTGTGATATCCCAATGTGATTCCTGCCTCTGGGCCATACTAAAAGTACAAGGGAGATCACTACCGGCGGATGATGAAAATCTGTCTGTCTGCGCTGTTAATTTAAAAGAGAAACAAAATAATGTTAATATCAAATTTTCCCCTTATCCGAATGAATGGCATTATTTAGAAGTTGCCTATGGAAGTGGCGACGCATTCAACAGTCAAGCGTCCAATATAACTTTGTGTTCAGAGAATGAAAAACTTCAAGACCGCAAGCTATCAACAGCTTTGAGAAATTCATCAGTGTTTGAACTAGTCAGAGATACCAAGTCAGAGTACTTTACTTTTGAATACAATCTACCTCCCAACACAAATGAGTACTCTCCGACATTGTTGAATTTAACTTCGGGAAATGTGGCGTATTTGAAATTCAATATTTTTCCCGTTCAGGATATCGGCGGGACACTCAGCTTAGGTGCAACATTAAAGATGGACCTGAAATATTATATGGGATATAAACGGGAAAAAACAAACATGTCTGAATATTATTTCACGGAAAGAGATCCTTTCTATAAGGTTGTTGTTTGCGTCGGGTTGGATAAAGCCCTCATACCGCTAGTCAATGAAACTTGCTTTATTAACGGTAAAGTGAAACCGGCTATTATTGTAATAAACAGTACGGATTCCGACTCAGTATCGAACATTGTCCATGTCCCATACCCCGAGATCGGGGCTTGGTACATTACCATGGCGATTTTTTGTGACAAGGAAAGTGTTTGTCCATGTAAAACCGAGCTTGAAAAGAACGAGACTAAATACCTGGTGAAGACAGGAGGTAGTGCTCCGAGTGGCACTGATCTGAGACTTGGATCTGATAAATGTAACGCCAGCGTTGTATTCTCCGTGTCATCAGCCCCGTGCCTCGGGGGAAAATGCGGATTGAACGGAGCTTGCAACTTTTATATGTCTGGTGGATTTATTTATTCTTCATGTCGATGTAAAGGCGGATATGCGGGTAATTTATATTTATTTGTATAAGTCTCATTACTGAACCCTTCATAATTATTATTGTCTATTGAGGGCTGAAGTGGATTTTTATTTATTTTTTCTAATAAATATTTTTTGGAATATGATGTCGGCTATATGGGCTTCTCTTGCCGTTAGCATATCTTGCAATGCAAAATGATTGTTAAAAGTGAATAATTGACAAAATTGAAACAAAGCAAAATGGCAGTTAATTCGAAATGTAAAGAAAATTTTTGCTCGTATGTATTTCTCTTCAAATAATGATGTTTTTTAATTGTTTCAGGGTGGGACTGTTCGGACACTTCTCACGTCACATCAGCTAGAGAAATACTGACATCAGTTCTTTTTTTAACCCTCAGCAACCTCATCTTTCTCCCGTCAATCTATTTTGCTATTCGTAGGAAATATTACACCGAAGCTTTGGTCTATTTCTTCACCATGTTCTTCTCGACGTTCTACCATGCCTGTGACGTCGGGGACTCCAACTACAGCATGTGCATAGCCAGGATGGGGGTCTTGCAGTACTGCGATTTCTTCTGCGGCCTCCTGTCGTTCTGGGTGACTCTCGTCGCAATGGCTTCCTTGGATACGAGGATAGTGTCTTTGCTGCACATGTTTGGAGCAGTGATGATTGCTTTCGGCACGGAAATGGATAAGCAGGCACTCTTGGTGTTCTTAATCCCTGTCCTCGTAGGAATATGCGTGGTTTTAACTGCCTGGATCTTCAGATGCCGGCAGACAAGGAAGATTTTCCCGGCGAGGGCTTATTTGGTCCTCTACCTCCCAGCGGGCCTGATTTTAGCTTCGGTAGGTCTCATTTGCTACGCTTTCTTGCAGACTAACGCCAATTATCATGTTGTGCATTCCATTTGGCACATGATTATTGCACTCAGCGTACTGTGCTTGCTGCCAAACAGGGAGCACTTCATGCCAAAAAGCTAGTATTCGAACTCCGCCATTACAACCAATGAGAACTTAACACCTGAGACTTGTTCTGTTTCTCATGACTGTAATGTTCTTCGCGGGGCGTGATAGATTCTTCATTTCTTTCGAGGTGTTTTACAATCTTATTACTGCATTTGTAAGAATTATAGAATCTTTATTATAGTGATCAAAGAAAGATCAAATAAAATTATTTATACAACATGGCATTCTACACTGTTAGAAAATGGGGGGTCAGCAAATAAGTAGCTTAAAACTGCATAAATTGATGACCAATGACCAGCCAGTCTTCAGGTTCTCTCAAATTGACATGTATTTAATTAATATTTGTTTGTGTGTTCACTTTTATTTTATGACACGCACCTTTACCTTTCCAATTGCTCCATTTGAGATTTACTTGTCACTTTGCACTGATTGCTTCATGCAATAAGTGTGATCTAAATATTACATAATACATGTATTTAATTCTTAAATAATATACAATTTGTTGTGGGAACTAGTCTCTTAAAACAAGGCAAACAAAGATGTAAAGAATATTAATTTTGTAAGACGTACTCGTAATAATTATTAATACGTACACACTGTACAAATAAAGTTTAGGTTAGGTTCGATAAGTTGACCGGGATTTGTGATGTATTCATGTGAATCAGATTAGTCCTGGCTTCTAATTAAGAATTAGTATGTACTATACAAATAAATCTTAGTCCTGGCTACTAATCAAGATTTAGTACGTACTATACAAATAAAGTTTAGTCCTGGCTACTAATTAAGATTTAGTACAGTCCTGCAATGCATTATTTACATATAATTATGTAATACTCAACTATAAGAAGATATTACTTTAGGAATTTGTTATTATTAAGGTTACCTTACTTTTTATCTTTGTTCTATAATATGCATAGTGTTCAGAAACTTGTGTACTATACACAGTGTCCGGAAACTCGTAGTACAACTGGGAAACTGGTGAATCTTCATCACATTTGACTTTGTGGTATGTATGTAAAACTTTTTTGATTTGAGCTTTCGTTTCGAGTAAGGGTCCAAAGATGGATTTTTTATAGTCAAATTTGAAAAAAAAATCAGTTGCTTAGGGGTTATTATCAGCTGTTTAATGTATTTTAAAATGGTTAAAGTGTAGACCCGGCTCAATAAGCTTTTTTAACCCTTTGGTTGCCGAAAAAAAGAAAAAAAAATCTAAATGCATAGATTGAAAAATATTTTTTTTGGGTTCTCCTTATGATGTAGATTCACCATTTTCTCGTTTGTACTACGAATTTCCCGACACCATGCGTGTTTTATGTATCTACTTATTTATAATGTATGTTATAAGTCCCCAAATGTTACAAGGTAGTAAAATGTATAGAGCCACGAGTCTTCACTGTGGCTGCCCTGAGTTTTTTTTGGTAGAAGCAACACTTTGACCACCTCCGTCGCAGAGTAGTTAGCCCTATGGCTCTGGAACTAGAAGTTGCATGTTATAAACCTGGTATGAACAAACGATCTTCTATTCTTACGGATCTGCAAACTTTATTTTTATTTTTTTATCTACACTTTGTAAAATGATATTTTATTCCAATAAGTTTATTTTTGTTCAATTATGTGTACCAGATAATACTTAATTTTTTTATTATTATTTAAGTGCCTGATATATCGTACCCAGTGGCGGTCTGCGACTTTTCAGTGAGCCATAGTGCTAAGATTGAAAAATACGACATTATTGATGTTGTAGTAGCTGAAGATGTTTTTTTATGAAAAATTTCAATTTTGAAAAGAAAAATGTATATAATATTTACAGTAATGTTGCATTTTTTAATCTTAGCACTCTAGCTCATGAAAAGTCTAGTACCACCTCTGATTAATACCTAATATAAATATAATTATTACAAGATGGCCAAAAATTTTGTCTTCAAAGATTCTCCATCATTTTCCCTCCTCTTCCGCGTCTTATATTCTCTTTCACAGTCATTTCTCCGTCCATTCGCTTTACAAGTCCACAAAAGGACCATTGATAAATGCATAAAAAATATGTACAATATAAGAAGTGTGCGTGTTGTGACAAAACTCTTTCTGTACATACAAGCATCTTTGTGAAGGTGTGAACCCAATTCAATTAACTTTTGGCCTCTGTGTACTAAATCCTAATTGTTCCATTCCATAATGATATTATAATGTGATATAAAACAATGTAAATACTATTAACCAAAGATTGATGAAAAGCTTTTTATTATAAAGTTAAATTTTTTATTCCTTGAATAACTAAAAAAAAAAAAATTTAATTTGATGCATAATATTTTAAAAATGAACATGTTTTAATTTCTCTTTAAGTACACCATTATACTAAGTTTACAAAATTTTGAATTATTTACATACAGTCTGTCAAATAAGAGTAGAAAACATATGAGGGCGCCACTGTAGTTCAAATGGCAATACTAAACATATAAATCATGGTGTTGATGTAAAGCTGTGTAATCTACATTTTTATAAAAAATTTTAATTTTCATTACAATATGATTACCCACTGTTCTCAAAATTAGAATTGCGTATAGGTATATTATTACTATACCTTCGCAATTTTGTGTTAACATTGAAAAAAAAAAACCATAATGTAATAAAATATAAAGCACAGTTTAGAGATTGCTCACATTTATTTAATACTTGCTTAAGTACCTAGCGTTGCCCGGGCTTTAGATTGTGTCTCTATTTTCGATCTGAATATATTTAACTCATTCAGATCTAAAAGTAGTGTAACTAAACTCAACGTTAGTGATTCTTCCTTTCTACCTACTGTAATGTTTAAATTCAAATTTATGTTAAATTAAATGAAAGCAAATCGCTTTATAAAACACATTTTAATCAAATTTATGCCATAAACCAAAAATGTTTTTTAAAATGTGGTTTACTGTGTTCTATACATTCAGTGACATTACACTTTAAAAGAATATTTGACAGTTAAATTGGTGTTGCCAGCCTACAAATTTTGTAGATCATTTTTTTATATTTTCTACTCTTATTTGACAGACACATCAAAAATTTTTGAAATTCATCTGCTAAAGTCAATCCATTACTGTTAGAGTGCGAATACACTCAATAGTATTGACAAAATTATAAATATTGACAGTATTTTTGTGAGGCCTCCTTACAGCTTTATTTATTTTATGCTGTCTATTAACAAGCTTTCTTCAGCTTGACACAATTAACTTGCAGTCAGTAGCATTGCTAGTGTAGATTTTGTGGATACAAAAAAACTAAGTACATACAGTAGAATTCAGTTATAACGACTTCGCATATTACGGCCTACCGTTTTTAGCGATGACAATGTAAACTCAAGTTAGGTTTCATAGCTTTTAGTAGGAAAACGTACGCGTTTAGCACGATTCCGTTTTAAGCGGCCAACTGCTTAAAGCTACCTATTTTAATGATAATTCGTCCTGTTAGATCGACGCGCAGTGTTTTGTTTACAAAACCTACGCACCAATACCTCACAGCCCCGCGCATCGCCTACTCCCTGTGCCCGGCTACATCCCGCGCCCGGCTACTCCCTGTGCGCATCACCGTCAATGTTTTTTTTTTACATTAGCTCCACACAGGAGGCACCGAGGAAAACAATTTCCCTAGGGGCCTATGTCATCTTTGAGGATGCTGTGTGGAGGGTTTTTTTAATGGAAAGGAAGAAGAAGATATGGGAAGGAAAAAGGTATGAGGGGTGGGTGGGAATCTGGGGGTCAGTGTGGCCAGGAGTGATGGACGTATGAATCTATTCCTCACACTGCGGTGCAAGACGAAGGGTCGGGAGAATCCGGCTGGAGAGGTCAAAAGGCCTCCCTCAATCAGTCTCCTCCGATCCAGCCCACCACGCAGTGGTTGGGCAAACGTACCCGCCACCAAGACCTAGACAAACCTCATCCCATGAATCCGGGCACCCCTGCTAAGTCACCAAATGTAGCAAACCACTTGTTTAGTCGCGTATTCACAATGCTGTGCGAAATTCTTACTATTGAACAAAAATTGGCCAAAAACGAACTCAAATTACAGACTTTCTACGTTAGTAACTACATATTTACTTGCATAGAATGTAGGTACATTGTATCTTTTTGGATTACAGTACATTATGTATATTTGTTATGTGGAATGTTTAAGTACCATTAAAGTTATAATTTGTACTAAATGTAATATTTATCTAAAAATAAATTTATCTTTCTGTACTATTACACATTTCATAACAATAATTACAATAACATTAATATGTATCATAATAAAAACAAGCTTAAATTATCTGGCCGTTTTGTGCATCTTCCGGTTAGTACGACTAAGTATCGCCGGTCCCTTGAGGGTCGTTATATCTGGATTCTACTGTATTTTAAAAAATTGTTCATTTGTTGGTTCCTTTTTCGGCCGCCTGCAAAATTAACTGTATCAAGCTGTAAAGTAGATTTTCTCTTACTTTTCAGGCAACAGCAAACTTTGAATTATTTTTCTGTAACCATGTGATTTTTCAGAATTTATTCTGTCAGATAAAGTTTATATGATTGTAGTTTAATTAAATATTATGTAAACACCTGCTTTTCTAAATGGCAACACATTTTTTTATGTTTGTATAAACTTGAGATGGTATCCCACTGTTATATTCTACAATTTAATTCTTAGAATCTATGAAATATCCATTCCATAAATTGACCATAGATTCTTGTGGAATAGATGAAGTGGAAACGCACCATTATGTAATCTGTATTTTTTTTTAAATTCCTAAACTTAATCCTAGTCCTAAAACCTGATGTGGTAAAAGTTTTCGTACATCCCTTTGTAAAAACTGTTAGTAATTTTTTCATTGTATCATATTGCTGCAGTCTATTACAATATCTAACACTGTTATTTTGTTTTAATAAAATGGAAACGGTTTACATGGTTGCCATGAACCCATTGTGATATCTCCCATTTTTCCTTCGACAGTAACTGTTGCATCCAAAACTGCTTACGAATTACAGCTTCAGATGCTCTTGTAACCTATATAATAAAAATGAGACGAAATGGTGTTGTTTGGAATTGGGTAATACATAGTATGTGTAGGAAAAAACAAGGTATGCAAGGAAAAAGGAATGACCAATCACTTACCATGATATCTCTGCGAAGGAGCACACAACACAACCACAATATAGTTCCACCGCAATACCTCGAGGTAATAGGCCACTTGCATGGATTTAATAACGACTTGGAAAAAATCGTGTGGATAGATTTTTTTACTAAGATTACGAAAATGTTACTAAAATTTTTTAGAAATGTACAGTTTTTTTATTTCTAAATAAATAAATCCATTATTTGGGCTCGTGACGTCACTACATGAAAATGTCCCGTGTCCGAAAATGTTCCTATGAATTTTGTAAAATTCCACACTGATTTATTTTTTTTATATGGCATCACTTTGATTTCAGGCAAATTTTTTAATTTGACATTTAACGTTTACTAGATTTATTGTTTGTTCTCTGCGAACTTATCATTTGGTTTGACTTTTTGACAGATGTAATGAAGAGAACCCCGTACATTTAATGTTGTCCGTACGTGTTTTAGAGGTATAATGGTTGTGGTGCTAATTTTAACAAAATCAAATTTTATAGTATTCTTTTTATTATTATAATTTACAAGTATATTACATTGGATTTAGTTATATAGACGTTGTACATTATAATGATTTATGAACAATAAGATGGATCGAGGAAAAAATATTAATGAGATGTAATATTTTTGGTATGCCTCGTTATTCTCCTGTGCCCTTTCATCTGGAAAACGTTCTTTTTTTAAATGATTTTCGACTATGTAGTAATCGTTTTTTCGCACCTATAAAATTATGTCCCGTCTTTCTGGTTTATAAAAAATGGTCTAATTTTTCAGATTGAAATTTTCAAAAAATCTTTAAAAAAAATTTTAAAAATTTCAAAAATACAGAATGTCTTAGAATATTTGCCTAAACCGAAAAAAAAAATCAAAAAAATATGATGCAAGTGGCCTATTATCGCCACAAAACGCTATTACATTCTTTCGAAATGGTCAAATTCCTTCCCTTTTTTTTTACTTAAAAACGATTGTGTAAACCAGGGGTCTCCAGTGACGTCAATCCGGCCCGCGAAAGCTAATGACCAGTGTCATCAATCAGGCCCGCGACAGCTAATGAATCTTGAAAAATTAAAACTTTGACAATTATTTTAACTATTAAAACTAACTCTCAAAATAAAATAAAATATGCAGTTATTTAAGTTAGAAGCATTATTCATAAAAAAAAAAAATTGACTGGAGTTCTCTATTACTGAAACGTGTTATAACAGGCGACAAAACATGGGTATGACACCGAAACTAAGGCTCAATCAGCATTTGGTGTTCACAAAACACTACTACTAACAAATTTACATACAATTACAGATTATTAACATTTTTTTGTGTTACTGAAACTTATTATTTATGTAAACCACTGTAAAATGTATGTTTGAGAATAGAAATAAATAAATAAAAAATTCAAATCTACGTGGAAGGCACTTCTGTGACCAGATCTAAATAACGGTACTTTTAATCCTGTCCCTTCACACTCTCTTCATCTTCAAAACATACTCCAAATGGAAATGCCACAGTCCTACTGGCTTTTCACTACATGACAATTATTCATTATATACTTAACCTATCCTCACTAAACCGCATCCGCCGCAGTCACAGCTGTTATGCATAAATGGGGCGTAAAGGATTCTAAATTGTGTGAATGTGGGTGTATTCAAACCACATAACACATCGTAGAAGAACATCCATTTCATCAGTTTCCCGGGGGCACAATTTTAGTGTGCTAAATCAAGTAACTCCTGGTGACGTCGACTGGCTGAATAACCTCGGTATACCATTTTGATCTCCACCATACTAAGAAGAAGCTTAAATATCTACATCTTAAATTTGTGAAAATTATCTTTCAATTTAAGAAACTGGATGCAAAAACAACTTAGATAAAAATTGTAGTTTTTAGTAAAAACACATTCAAAGTTTGAAGAAATGCATAATATTCACTAGTGTTCAAACTTTTGCACGTGGCTTCGTTTGTGTAAAACGTAGGTTTTACACAAACGAAGCCACTTGCAAAAAGCCACTTCAGTAGTGAAATAATATTTACGATAGATAAAGAAGGGATTGAAGATACCAAAAATGAAATGGGAGCAAAAACAGTTGTTAATGCATCCAGTGGAGAAGCTAGCATGGGTGGTACCCGGGACGGATAACGTGGTGTCATCCCCCCCCCCCATTAAAGTTGACAAATGGAAATTTTGACTTCATAAAAAATTGGTCCATCCTGGGGGGGGGGGGGGGGGGGGGCTGCTCAATTGAAATGTAAAAAAATCACTTTTACTCAGAAAGCATGGTGTATTGAAATGGGCCAATTTTTTATATTAATTATTGTTTATTGCTGTTAGAATGCTTATAAACTAAACCTTTAGGTTGTGTTTCACAAATAACATTATGTATTAACAATTTGTTGTAACTAATATTAAACATGCAAATAATATCACAAATTATGTATTCTTTTCTCATCGTAACATCGTATTCCAACCTGTGGAATCTAAATATGGTAGTTGGTTTATCATTATAAACCTTGCGTTTAAAACTAGAATTGGTTATTTTATAAATAATGTATGGAGATGCAAAGAAAAATAAGTCTTCACTGCTTTATTTAAAGTAATTTAAAAATTAGTCAAGCAATTATTAAATAGAAATGTAATTTTATCGGAAAGAGTCTAGGCAAGCAGTTAGGATTATGTACATTGTTGCAGATATACATATACCTTTCCAGCAGCCTTTTGTCTTGCTTGCAACAAGTTTTCAAGATCATCATATTTGAATATTCGAAAAGTTTTGTGGTGTGTTCTTTTACATATTATTTTTTTACAACAAATTTGAAACATAGGAGCAATGCGAGCGTACATGAAGTGGGTGTTTTACAGTAAGAAGATTGGATACTTCACAGTATTTTCAAAAATTAATACATCTCAAAGATGTAATTGCAATATATGTATATACATATAACTTGAATTAATATTTTCTGTGGCAAGAACTAAAACTGTTATTTAAATGAAGCAGTTTTATTTGTTACCACTAATACAACTTCTTTTAATCTTAATATTTATTTATTGCTAATTTCTTGTGAAAATTTCACAATATTAAGATAACCTCCCTTCATTTTTTGCTCTCTAATAAAGATACAGTTTTAACTAAGATAAAATTGCACAAATGTGGTGTGCATTGTGCATAAACACCCATCTACATTGTGAAAATACACAAAAATAAAGAGATTAATTTCAAGATTTAATAATAATAAAATTATTGAAAATCTTTTTAAAAGGCAATGACATTGCAATATATATAGACTTGCTGTAAAAATTTCAAAAAGTTACAAGCAAAAAATACGTTAATTGGAGTACTTAAAAACTCTCATAGTTTTAGTACTAAACTGCCATGCATCGCGTAAGGTCATGCGCCACCTCTAAGTTCATTGCATTAAAAAAGTGACAAAATGCTCTTGTGTGCGACGAGAAAATGTTTTCATTACTCGGCATACACTAGTAAAAGCCAAGTAATAATTTTCATTGGAAAGCTAAGTAAACTTTAGGTAAGTACTGTTTATTTATATTTTTACGATAAAATAACGTACAAATCAGCAGTAACAACCAGTGGCGGCTCGTGACTTTTGGGTGTGCTAGGGAGCTAATATTAAAAAAATGGCATCACGGATGTTGTCGTATGCGAAAAATATATTTTATTTTTTTTCAAAATTCGGTGTTTTGTATGAAGATTTTTCAGGAAATCGGTGCGGCACACCGCCAAACTGAAACTTTCTGAAATTTTTCATACAAAAAACTGATTTAATTAAAAAAAAAAAAAATTCGGTTACAACAACATCAATAATGCCATTTTTTTTAATATCAGCACTCTAGCACACCCAAAAGTCACGAGCCGCCACTGGTAACAACGAGTATCAACAACAATGGTCGCCATTTGCAAACTGTCATTGCTCTGTATCTCCTATGGAACAGCACTCTCAAAACCCATCAGGCCCCAGGCCTGTAACCTAGTCGACCTTGAAGTAGTATTCGACGGAACTTTAGAATACGAAAACGCCACTGTTCTTATCGTTTATTTCACGGATATTTTATTACACTCATATTGTTACTATTATTAATTTACACTCATGTTACTGCTATTTTATTACTTCATTGTTTTTACTCATTTTTTTAATGTCTATCTTTGTCGTACATGAACAACGTTTGAATTGAGAATTTACTGGAAACATAAGAGTGTTTTTCACTTTCAAATTTTATCTTAATTTTCTGAGACAATAACAAGTCTGGATGTATTGTAGCCATTGTAAGGGATAATTTTGACAATATTACCATAAGTTAGTGAATGTTTCTAGTACCTCTGTCCATTAAATTTAAGCTCACGTAAATTAGGAAGAAATAAATGGATAACAATGTTATCTTAAGCCCCCGGGACCGTACATTAATTCTCTTTCAAATTGCGCTGCCGTCAAAGTTCCATCAATACTCTCACAGTTTTTATTAAACACACTGTAAGCTGAAACCTCGTCATTTTTCTTCGGTCCCGTTCTAGTGTTATAATAAATGCCTAGAAGTGCTGACACAATCAGATAGATTATTCCAAATTCAATTTGAATGAAGAAAAGGAACACAACCACCCATAAAACGAATGACATCACAACTAGAGAGGTTCTGGAAAAGCGGGCGTATAAAGAATTGGTTTCATTTCCAATGTCTTCAGATTCATTGTCAGATGAGAGAAAGGGACTTGGTGCTCTTTCTAGGGTTTCATCTGAGATTGGCAGCAACTAAACAATTAATAGAAATACGAAACAATTAGATTCAACGTAAGTAAGACACGTAAATTTGTGAATATTTTAGTAATTAAATACTTACAGGAGTGCTGTCATCATGCATGTCAACAGTATTCATATTGGGAGTAGCATTAAATGTCACCAATTTGTTAATCTTATCTTTCGCCACCTGAATCAAGGCTTCTTTGCGTTTTCTTGCTCTGTACTCTAAAAGTTTCGATTCCATTACATACAATGATGATGTTAGAGCGTTGATAATATTTTAAGTATTGTTTTTATCGCACTTCATATCTGGCTTTCTGAATGACAGCAAATCGAAATCGAACTGTCAAATAATGTCAAAACAGTTGACGCACATAATTAGGGTTGTCGAATATCGATGAAAATCGATTCAACTCGGGTACGTTCTTGCTTGTAGTAAGTAGGTTGTGAAAATGGAAATCTGAAATTGGTAAACTTTTAGAACAGCTGGCCACGCAAAACAAATATTTTTTTGAAAAAACGTTTTGATTCAACTGAATTATTATAAAAATACATGTGTGCAGTTCACATGCAGTAGAAGTGAAACCTTCGGAAAATTAAAGTAGACAAGAGTGGGGAGGCTACAAAGCATTGCACAAAGTGGAGACCGATTGTTCTATCTCATTATGTCGCAGGCTAAAGCCTATAGAATAGATATATGTGTCTCTTTTTAGTGTCGTTTTACCGTTTCATCGACTTTCAACTCATAACGGGGCTAAAGAAGTTTTCACTTCAAAAACAACTATTTACATTGGAAGGAGAATGGAAAACACTACACTTAAAACCCACAAATACGGCAATCGTCCCACACGAAAGCAAATTTTACCTAATTTTAAATGCGGTATTTTTCACCCCCTTGAATGCAAATAGTTGTCTTTTATAGAAATTAAGTTGAATCAACGTGTGTTTTTTTTTAATACTGCAGCTGTTGTAAAAAATTGATCCGAAATTAAAAAACAAGTTAAGTCATGTCATTTTATCAACCACCCCCTCCCTACTTCCCACCTGGACTCTTTTTTAACATTTTACACAAGTTAGTGCAGGTTAGTTTTTCGAATGATGTACACGTAAAATCGTCAGTGTCGTGAGGCATTTTACCAATGATAGGTAACAAGAACACATTTATTTGGAAAGAATGCAAAATGTTTTGAATTTAAACTTTTCGGATTTGTGGTAAAAATGACACAATTGCTCTTTAACATAAATTTTGTGCCTAAAAAATTAATGTTAATCGATTTTAGACATAGAGTCGAGTGTAATAATATTTTAATTTTATTGGTAAGGTTCGGGTTATCGATTTTTTGCCCATGGCGATTGAATGCCGATTGCATTTGTTGCGAGGTGGGTATGGTCATCCCTAGTAAACATTGAAATGTCAATATTTGTTGACATTTTTGTTTGGGAGAATTTGAGAATTAAAGTAGCTCTCTAATGATTAAATGAAATCATTGAAACGGTTTAAATTATTAACCATTTCTGCAATACTTCCTCATAAAATGTAATAGATGTGACTGTCATTCTTGCGCATCGTGCGCCCCAATATTTTTGCAATGGACCACACATCGGATTTACCTCACTATAGCGAATCGGCAAACAATTCTAATCAAAACAATTACATTACAATCATACCTGTGGAGTATCCGAGAAGAGGATTTTCTGGCCAACCTCCAGAATATCAGTTCAAGTACGCAAGAATTCTTTATAGAAAAATAGATTTAAGTATATCCTCTGTAGCTATCATTTATACGATATCTTCAATCACACCTGTAATACGACAATTAATAAGGTAATTATCGGTTCGGACTGGCCACGCTTATTACGAATAATTTTTAGAAAAAAACTTTAGATTCGCCTTAATTACTATAAAAGGAAACTTTTTGGCTTTGGGGCGGCGGAAAATAATGCATTTTAATTTTCAATTGCATAAAACCAAAATTCTCTTCGCGAACCGACAGCGAAAATCCGCGGCCGTACCTGTCACTGTGATGTTGGTATCCTTTATAAATTAACAAGAGCTAATATGACTGTAGCCGACTTCGCGGGATACCTACATGAAATACCGCGAATCACAAACCTAGCGTAGCCGCTAAACCACTTGAAAACTGGGATGTTTTTCTTGCCTTGACGCGAGTAGGCGTTATAAAGGGGCACTTTCTTTTGTATCACAAACCATGTTACACAAACAAGCCCGCTAGACAAATTTCATAATTACGCGCCTTATCCCACGAAGTCGGCTACAGTCGTATTAGCTCTTGTTAATTTATCAAGGATACCAACATAACAGTGACAGGTACAGCAGCGGATTTTCGCTGTGTCGGTCGCGAAGCGAATTTTGGTTTTATGCAATTGAAAATTAAAATGCATTATTTTCCGCCGCCCCAAAGCCAAAAAGTTTCCTTTTATAGTAATTAAGGCGAATCTAAAGTTTTTTTCTAAAAATTATTCGTAATAAGCGTGGCCAGTCCGAACTGATATTTACCAATAGTAATAATAGTCTGAGTCAAGCTTCCCATGAGAAGTGCTCTGGAAGAGTGTACCCGTCCCTCCAGGAACATTTCCGTACCACTGCAGTATCTCGGTAGGCGGAAAAGTTGGCGATAAGCATTATTGTGAGCAACTTTTAGCTTCTGCCATTGGGATGCAGTGCAATCTATTCACAGTTCTGACATATACAGGGACGTGCAGAATGCTTTGAAAAGTATGTATTGACGTTTATACTGCAAAAGTGAAAACACCTTGACAGCATACCTCCTCTAATCTTATAAACAACAAGCTCTAGTGATAGCCCATGAAAAAGACAATGCTGCACAATATTCAGTGATACCTATTTATTTAAGCTAATTTTGTCTAGCTTACGAGCTTTACCATTTCTCGTTTAACTGAGTACCATTGAATACCGTTTCCATTTAAATTATTTCTCTTTCCAATTCCAGTGATTACCGCTCACGGGAAGAGTACTATGGTCAGACAGGGGGCCTGCAGGCAGACGGGGGCGCGCACCTGTACTCGGTGTCGCAGCGCCTGCCCCCGGCGCCCCCGTACAGCCCCCTGGGCCGCCACGACGACTGGGGCAGCCAGAGACAGCTGCCTGCCGATGGGAAGGTGAACAGCCTGGAGTCGCTAGAGAAGCAGAGTGCTGCCGGTAAGTGGATTGTATTTATAATTGAGATCATTTGGATTAAACAATATGTACAATCTTTTACAATTCAGCCAAAAATAAAAGAACATTCCCTAGCTTCGTTCGGAATCAAGCTCAATGTGAAAGAGCCGGCCTTTTCTGCGCTTAGCAAGAGATGTGCATCTGAGCGTGTTCTTTTCTTGAGGTCTAACTATAATTTCGTGTTTTATCGTGTGGCGAGAAATTTGAAAGCATAACATCAGAAGTTTTTTGTTTGCTTACATTTATTGTTATTTGATAATTATCAAATTTTATGACCATCAAATCTACGATCAACTTTTTAAAATTTGAATGTTTCCTGTTAACTTTTTATTTATTGTTATCAAGTTGAATTTGTAGAACTCCAAAAAAAAAATACTTAAATAAAAAAAAAAGTTCCTGTTAACCTTTAAAATGCCGATTTCCTGCGACCTAATGCATCAGTAAAAATTCCACAACAAGAATGTATTGTTTTCAGATTGCCAATTGGATATGCTGGCGCTCAATGTATACAATTTTTTTGTATCCAATAGGTACTTTTGGAGTTATTGCCCATTTATAGTCCGTTTCATATTAAATATTGCGTGAATCACCAAATTGATCGGTTGGGCGACACGTTGATATGGTTTATTGGCGGTGTGTGCCAAATGGGTTTAATATATTTTGTGTATAAATTGTTAGGTATGTGAAATCGTACTTCTCATGGAAACGGCTTTGTGAAACAATTCCATTGTTCAACGCGCCAATCCGTGGGAGATTCCTCTGGAATGCCGTATGGCAAGGGAAGTAAGATTTGACTAGCTCAGCCATGTAAGACCAAGTTATCTTTACGGGTCGTAGGGACTAATTGGTCTGTCATCCGGTTCGAAGACATTAAATAAAAATATACTTTATTAGGTTCAAATGTATAGAAGGTATATTTTAAAGTGAGATGACATGTACAGGGTTCAAAACTATGTATATAAACATACTCACCCCTGGACCGACATGTATTAGGAATATCTAGCTAAATCTAATTACTCGCGTAGAGGTGTAGGTAAAACTTTCCATGGTGTAACGGCATATAACCGATGTACGCCAGCTCGGAGACCGTGCCTCCATCCAAGCGAAGGTCACGTCCTAGACTGCTCCTGCTTCCGTCCAAGCGAAGGTCACACCCTAGTTTGCTTCTGCTTCCATCCAGACTACGGCCTTAAATCCCGCAGCAACCAAGTTATGAGCCGGTAACATTTGGCTAGAGTCCGGCGAGTGTATTCAAGACCGGCTAGATCCGAACCGGATCTTCGCACCGTGCGCTTCCAAAAACTATGTGCTTTACTTCGGACACATACACGAGTCCCAAGGTTCCATGATCAGCCCGGTAGGTATCTATAGCCAGCTTTCAACAGCGCGATACTCTGAACTTTCGCCTTTCAAGGCATGTGGTGATTTTTTAAAACCCACCCACATCGGCGGTCCGGATCAAACACCCAAAATTAGGTTTAGTAAGGAAATAATGACTGCGCGGTCATAACAAGCATTACGCTCCACTGCCCGCAAACCGGAATAAATTTAACACTGCAGATTATATTAGTGGTTTAGAATTTTAACTTGACCGTCAAACCAACATGACGGAAACGGCCTTAGCGACCAAAAAAAACATACTCTTTTCCCAAATGTTACTAGCGTTCAAAAAAGAAACCCTATAAGCATCTTGTAAAATAAAAATAATAAGATAAGGGAACGTACCCATACTACGTGACCAACTTTTTGCAATTTTTAACCCCCCCCCCCCCCCCCGGTGACCAAAAACCTAAGCAACCCGCCGCTCATTTGTATGGAGCGTGACATTTTGAAGACCTCCCCCCCTAAACGTGTCACGTAGTATGGGTACGTTCCCTAAGTAAAATAAATTAATCATATTACGGTTTCTTTTCATAACAGGTCTTGTTGATCTTGTCTCATCGTGGTGGACCTGTCAAACTGAGAAACCTACTTAAAGTAAATTCAGCTTATGCCTATGTATATTCACAGCCAATTAACATCGCTGCCGGCCCGTCCAATTCGGTTCCATCTGACTCGGTAATGTTATGCCATAAAGGCTTTAGAGAGAGCTACTTTAAAGTTAGATACGTTATTAGATTTACACGGCCAAAAGTATTTCATTATTTATCTGCCCTGATGATGGACCCTGTAACACTGTCCGAAAAGTTGGCTAAAGAAGAAGGTAGCGCAATACGGCATAACACCCCAAAAACAAATAATGAAAATACTTTAATGTTTTTTATCCCTCAAATCCCCGGAACCCTCAAATTCAGATATTCAAGGTAAATTATTCACATTTTTTTCACAAATTTCATCCGCAGACTACAATAAATGTTGAATTACGAATTATAAATACAATTTTTTTTGTCCAAAATTTCGATTTATCGGGGTTCTACCTCATTTGTCAAACATTGAAAAAGAAAGAGTCATTCCATCTTCTATTATGTAATGTTATGGTAAATGTTGTACTTTCAGATAATTTTTTATGGTAATGGTGAAATATTTAAAAATAAAAGAGATAGCTATTATTTGTAAAACTTAGGATCTTGCGGATATATTGTATAGCAGTCAATATTTATGGTGTCTGGGCTAGTGCTAATTGGGAGACAATCAATATTTGCCCGCCTCAAACACCTTTTCACAAAACTCATGTTATTATTAGCACAGGTATTTTTTCTTACATTCACTGAAATTTTAAATTAAATGTATTTTGGTGTAACATTGTTTATTTCTAAATTTAACAATTTATTATATATGAAAATATTTATAGATGGAAACCGGTGAATGGGTAATCCTTGGATTATGTGATCTATGCCATTTTGAAAAAAAATTCTGATTAGGCATCATAATATGTTTTAATTTTTTTTTTATCTCGGTTATAAATTAAAACTATTTATATCACAAAGTCGTTGTTTGGCAGTCTCTATGTGCTTTCAGAGATACTAAATTGTATTATGCTCATGAACTGCGTAATTACGACAACTGGGCCATAGATGTCACTGAATTGTCCTTTTGGGATACAAAATTTAATTTATTGCAACTTGACAAAACGCAAACTGCCTAATCATTGTAATTATGAATCATTGTGGATTTTACTCTCTACGTATCAACTTATTTTAACTTGGACTGGAATACATCTAAAGGATCACCTATGCAGCAGACGATACTCTATAAAGTTGTGTAATACTGTTTTTTATGTACATTTCGATCTACTGATTGCAATTTTGTTGATATATTTTTGTCCGCGAGTAGATTCATAAACCAAATCATTTTTAGGGTATTGTGCCCAGCGAGTTCGGTGTTATTTAAATATTCCAGGCTCACATCATGATTCAAGGGATGTTGCCAATTTATGTAAGACCTTTCGGTTCATAGGCGCCAGGCATGCCAATATTTTATTTTTTATGTGAAACCTTATAAGAGTCCCAACTACTTCCAACTGTCTGGAGCCAGTTCAACTATGGCATTCCCAATTGGGGTATGTTGTGAGGCTGAAGGGAGTAGGGAGGGGAAGGAGATGGGGAACAGGAAGGTGGAGAAGCACTGGTCTATTCCGATCTAGTCACCAAACACAGCTAAAGCCATTTCAAACACTTTTTTAATTCTGGATGGTGGACTCAGTATACCCAGGGGTATACTGAGAGTATCTTCCACTCTGGAACATGCGGCAAATATTAAATTGCTTTAAATTAAATAAATTGCAAAATAACCCAAATGTTGACGGCCTCCGTGGTCGATGGGTAAGGCTTTCGACTCGCAATCCGAAGGTTGCGGGATCGATCTCGGCGTGCGCAAATAAATTTTATTCAATTAACTAACTAACTAACCATCACGCCGTTTCCCCGCAGGGGTAGGCAGAGAGGACGGACCGCCAAACATCCCGGTCTTGGCACACATTCCTTGCCTCGTTTACATTCATACAACGTCTCATACATTCTCTTCTATTATTCTGACTCTTGACATGGCCCGAATCAAGTATCTGATTCACTTGGTCGTGCCATGTCTTTCTTCTACCATTCACATGCATTTTACCATGTTCATTCGCTCTACATGCCCAAACCATCGGAGCGTTCCTTTTTTGATCTTACTCATTACGCTTACATCTTTATTCAATTAATTTATGTTATTTCACAATTAATTCATTTAAAATAATTTATGGTAATTTGCGGCACGTTCCAGAGCGGACGATACTTTCAGTATCGCCCTGGTGTAAGACCACCATTCACAATTGAAAGGTTGCATGAAATGGCTTAAGCCATGTTTGGTGACCATATATGAATAGCCAGATACTTCTCCACCTTCCTTTTTTTGCTTCATGTCTCGTCTAAATATAATGAATCGATGATATGTCCATGATAAAAATGTTAAATAATCCGCACACACAGATCAGTTGACTTATCCATGGATAATCATGGAAATCTGAACATTATTTTGGTTGAGGTTAGGTGAATGAACACAAATATTAGTTCGGCATCCGTTAAATGATGTGATAAGGACCTCAGCCGTGGTATAAGATACCACTTCATGAAGTCCCGTGTACATTATTATTATATTTTCAGATAGCCCTATAGACGGCGCAGTGTTGGCAAATTGGTTTGTGTTCCACTCAATAATAATCAATACTCCATCAATATTCTCATCAGGTAATTAAATCGGGGCAGACAGTAGACAAATAATTATTAAAATGTGTTTATCTTTCGACAACTATTTATCACTGAATACGCAATTCCTAGAAGCGTTATATAAAAAATATCTCTTTTTTTTACGTTAGCTCTACACTGGAGGCCTTGAGGATAATAATTTCCCCTAGGACCTATGTCATCTTAGGGGATGCTGTGTGGAGGGTCTTTTTAAGGAAAGGAAGTTCTGGGAAGGAAAAAGGTATGAGGGGTCGGTAGGAAGATGGGGGTCAGTACCGGACGAACCCTACTAAATCACCAAACGTAGCAAACCACTTGGGGTGTCCTATGGCAGAGGTGTTGGTTATCCAATAAATGATTCCCGGGGTGGCAGTTCCCATATCCGCCTCCCATATATCTTTTGATTTCGATTGGGGCTTAAAATGTAAAGAGATTTGTATTTTTTTTTAATGCAAGTACAAGTCAATAAATTAAACTGCAAACAATGCATAAATAGATAATTTTTTTTTATTAATTTGTATTTAAACTAAGTTTGTACATGATTATGACTTAAGCGGTAATTACAGTAAGTTATAAATAAATGTATTGTGTAAAACATATTATTAAAGAACATGTTTAAGAATAAAGTCACAGTTGTCACAGTCCACCTCAATAGGGGTTCCTGTTTTGAGGCGGCCTGTATGAGTTTTCATATTATTTATTATCTAGATGTCTTTAAACGACGGCCTCCTTTGTAGAGGGGTAAGGCTCTCAACCAGCAATCTGAAGGTAGCGGGTTCAAATCCCGGCCCGCGAAAATAAATATGATTTATTTGTGTTATTTCGCAATATAATCGTTTAAAATAGTGGAAGATACTCTCAGTGTTACCCTGGTGTAACACCACAATTCAGAATTGAAATGAAATAAAAATATGGCTAACTAAACATGAAGATGAGGAATTCATTCAAATAATGAAGTAACACTATTACACTACCTACAGTCAACAAAAGTGAACATTTTTTATTTTATTTATCCTTTATTTTGTTAAAATCAACAAATATCATACAATATGAAGAAGAGGAAATGGTGATGTAATACCTGTACAAAAGTCTACAGTCCGCCTCGGGATAGGAACCATAAATTAAAAAAAGCATGGCTCTAAACATGTTTGGTGACCAGATCTGAATAGCCAAAAACTAGGAACTTCCTCACCTTCCTCGGCCCCATCTCCTTCCCCTCCCCACTACCTTCAGCATCACAACATACCCCAATTGCGGATGCCACAATCTCACTGGCTCCAGGTGGTTGCAAACAGTTGGGTTTTCACATTAAAAAAAAAAAAACAGAGTGCAATTCACATGCGGTAGAAGTGAGACCTTCAGAAAACTAAAGTAGACAAAAGTGGGGAGGCTATGAAGCACAGCACAATGAGGAGAGCGAAAGGCTACGAAGCACCGTATAAAGATGAGACCGATTATACTATCTAGTATAAATAATATGTATTGTAGTATAAATTTTCGTTTTATAGAGTATTTAAACATATTATATTTTTAAATTATTACTTGCTAATGTAAAATAAATAATCTCATTTTGTAGTTTTTTTCATGCACGCTATATCGTTTCTCTGTATTTCATTTTATTGCATATTACTATTTGTAATATGTGTTATATGAGAGAAAAGGGGAGAGATTACATCTGAGCTATCAGTGGTGTATCTTTACCTTGCAATGTTTTTTTTTTTAATTTGATTGATTTTGTAATGTTTTTTTTCACTTCACTGATCCTATATCAAATTTGTATTGGTGTTGTTTTATACTGGTTACTTACATGAGCATAATCCAGTTAAAAAACTCAATTAATGCCCAAATCACATCTCTCGTTAGAAGCATTCTAGAATATAATTCTACAATTTGGTACCTGTCTTTAATAATCACATTAATATCATTGAAAGAGTCCAACGCAAATTTTTGAGGTGTATTAATTTTAGACTTGGAATTCTTTTAGAATCAATAAATTATGATTTTTTATTAAATTCATCGAAATTGTTGAAGTTAAGTGACAGAAGAAAAAATTCTGATCTAATATTTTTATATAAAATTGTAAATTTTTAATTGGATAGCCCTGATATATTAAAGTTGATTCATTTTCATGTACCTACTATTAGATCAAGGTTCCCTAGTATGTATTATTGTGACAATAGTGAACTCCAGTCCAATTTTTTAATTTTTTTTAATGAATAATGAATGACCTTCTGACTTAAATAACTGCATTTTTTTTTTAGAGTTTGTTATAACCCCTCCGCAACGTAAGCAGATATATGCGTTAAAAATACGACAGCAGTCAAGTACAATAAGCGTGTTTACACGTCAGCGCGTGTGTCTCCATAGAAACCGTTATAATTCCGTTATTGTTTTAGTTACATCCGTAAAATAAAAAGTGAAATGTCGATAGTGAATCATGCTGCACATCTCTATTCAAGTTGTCCATAGAAATACATAAAAAGAACATTCTGTCGGACGCGCAGTCTGACACATAATTTATCCCGCCAAATTTCCTACGGGCGCCCGACATTGTTAATTTCTATAAAATATTTTTATATGAAATGATAAAAAAGTGAGGTGACAAAAGTGTTTATTACACATTTATACAATAGAATAAGTATTGTTGTTTACATAATCTGTGATTTTAGTACCGTTTTCACATAAAAACATCACGTGAGTCATTTTCACATTTTTTTAATGTTTACATTCTAAATTTTAATATTTACAAATGTTAATATTTATTTGTAATATAATAATTCGAAAGCTTATTTTGTAACCTGTCTAAAACAGTTTTTACTATTCGGCTACGTTCAGAAATGTTTCATTTATAGAGCTTTAATTGTGAAGCGGTAATAATACAAAGTTTTCGTAAAATGTCATTTAGTTTAAGACACCAAAAGCTAATATTCTCGAAAATTCGGAGGGGTTAATAGCTAAAATAATTGTAAAAGTTTTAATTTTTCAAGATCCCCCGAAAAACACCGTACTTATAGTGAATCGTGTGACGTCATCACTCCTGAAAAGTTTTTGAACAGGTGGTCATTTTGTATGACAGTTATACGGAAGAAAGTATGGTACTATTCGATAAGTTGAAACATTATTTAGGTGGAATTATTTATTTATTATATTACATTTATTATTTTATTATATTTTTCAATATTATTACGGGAGATTGGTATAGAAATTGTCTGAAATTATTATATTTTTAGCTTTTAAAATCAATATTATCTCAAACGAAGCATCACCTCCACACTGCACGGTTATAGGCAAATAAGATACAGCGCCGATCAGCTGATCGATGGCGGCCATTTTGTTTTCGTAGAGAGATTTCGCAGTTTGCAGTACAAGTGAGTCATTCGCGGACGAGTTGGCTCAGTGACCCGGATCTTCATACGGATCCGTAAGATCCGGTTCTGTAAGAACGATCTTCAAACTACGGACACACTTGCTCGCGGTTCGCGGATCTTTGCGAACGAGTGAGCGGGTAGTAATTGCTGCTAGGTAGCATGCTCTGTGGCTTCTAATTAGCAAGTGTATCCGTAGCTTCATTCAGTCGTTCAATTGAGCCGATTCACTGAACCGGATCTTTTCATTGAACGAGACCTAGTGAAGCGGCTCGTTCAACTGAGCCGCTTTGCCCGTCTCTAGGTAGCATTATGATGTAGCATATTATACAATTTTTTCATACAGTTTAAAGTTTTACAATATTTTAAATAATAAAGATAAACTAATAGAGATACCTCTATTTTTGATACTGAATTATTTAGGCTTAAATATTGTTTCAATAAACACAACAACTAAATCTCTATAAACAGTATGAAATAACGAATAACCTGTAATATGGATGGCTTGTGTCATACCTACATAATCAAAGATTTCAATACAATGACTGGTGAGGCGTGACGTTAGCACTAACCATTCAATAATACCAACTTTACAGTGTGTTTTAACGAGAACTCTACGTTTAATAATATGAAATAAAACTTATATATTCAGAATCAGTGTTCATAGGTCTGTATGTACATATTTTTTTAAAGCCATAATGTTTTTCACTGGAGTTCCTTATTATACGTCTGTCTCAGGCTACAATTCTGTTATAAGATATTACAAATAGATTACACACAATTGGTAATTTTTATGCCAATGTTGTTGACATTTTTAATATTTCCCTACTGAAATACAAGGCTGTACTGATCAAACATTTTAGCCAAACATATTTTAACGAGGTCACTACCTAACAAGTTTTTTGATTTATTGTGTGTTTTTTTTAATGCTTTCAGTTGTTAGTAATTAATTTTCTTCTTTTACTGTTGTTATGTGTAAATTAATTTAAAAAAAAAACTTTTCTTTCTTCAATGTATTATTTATGACTGTTAAAAAAATATTTAATAAACACAGTTTGTAAATGGCACTTTGTGCCCCTAAATTTTAAATAAATTAAAAAAATAAAATAGATATTAACAATTGCCAAAAATCTACTCGGACATAGGATGCATTCATTCGCATACATCTAAATAAAAATTCAAAACAAAACAAATAAAATACAAAAAGCTCCCTCAAATGCAAATACAAGAGACTATATTTTTCCATCACACACACACAAAGGCAATTAATTAGCGCAATATATTTTTCAACAACAACAGAACATTTTTCTGAATTGTATAAATTTATTGAAGAAAATATCTACTTCAGCAAATTCTCTTACCCATTTGAGAGGACTAAAATAGGAGATATTATTCTTAAATGTATTCAGGTGAAACACGCTACGGCGTTGTAAAAAATGGGAATTGGGAACATTTATTTCACTTTTAAGAACATTTATTTCACTCTAAGACATATGTAGTTTTAAGATGGCCATGAATTATTCTGTAAACATTTATTAGATCAGTCATTTGGCTTCTAATTTTAAGTGTGTTAATCTTGAAGTATTAAAGACATTGTGGTATTTTTTGCTCTTGCAATACATTTCCTTTATAGAAATTCATATTTGTTGTAACTTCTCATTCTGTTACATGAGGCGTTTGTGAAAACGGGAGAGGTTACGATGGAGCTGTCAATGGCACGTCTGCATTTCATCAGGCTTTTCACGGCTTCTAATTTGGGGTTGTGCCAAAATTGTGGTCTTTTTTCTCTTGTGATACATCTTCTTTATGGAATTTCTAAACCCGTTGTGCCACCACGCGTATATCACCGGATTCAGCAGACTGTTTACGAACCCGAGGATGGCCAATGGGCTGGCGATTGCGAACTGCAACTTTTGGCATGACCGAGGCGTTGACTGGAAATCGCAAAAGACAAACACTACGCAAGCTATTAGATATGGCATCCACGTGCATATGAAACTCCCCGTTACAAATAATACAACTTTGATCGCTTTCCATTTAGTCGGAGTGTTACGTTGGGTATTATCGGTGGTAATTTTTAGACTTTTGCCGATCTTTCTCAGAATTGAACGAATGCTCAAAGATTCTCTGGCATTGTTTTCAAGTGTTTGAGGATTAGCTATCGTTGAGACATCGTTTTGGCTGATGACTTCTGATATAGTGATTATTTCGGAGCTTTTGGTAACCGTGCCACCTCTGAACATCCTTAGCTTTGTAGAGTCGTATTTGCCCATCTTGTTGGGGTCAGCTTTCCGGAGTTGCACGACCTTTTTGATGGCGCTGTAGAGGATGATGCTGTACAGCACTGTCACTAGTAGTATGGGTAAGATGCCGACTATGCAGGTGATAATGATCAGTTTGGGCGGAGCGACTGCGGTGAACCAGCACATCTTCCCGTTCATGGAGTTTCCGGACCAGCCCATCAGTGGCAAGAAGCCAATGAAACCACCTGTGAAATAAACAAATCATCATTAAATACTATGAAATTAACTCCCTAAATTAGATTTCATTTCCACGTAGATTATATTTGATTACTCACCGAACAGCCAGGTTGCCACTATCATTATCCTGACCCTCCTTATGTACACAAGCCTGTGGTACTTCATGCCATGGAGAATATACAGAAAGCGGTCAATAGCAATCAGCGTCACGCTGTAAACGGATGCTATTGTACTTGACATGATTGCTCCTGAAAAATAATAAACATCCAGCTTAATGTACGGAATAGTTATGAATTGGATTTTATGTTACTTTTAAATTTTTTATTCATAGGGCCAGAAAAATAAATAAAGTTTTTATTGGAATTACTCTTTTTTATAGTAATTACAAATGCCCCCCTCGTTACAGGTTTTATCTAAATAAAATCGCATCTAAAATATTTTCTATAAAAATACCTTAAAATACCTTACTTTATAAGCAAAATTTCAAATCGAAATACGCACAAAACTCTTTGTCGGACATATCTGCAAATTTTACAATGTCCTAAGAGTTATTGATATTTTCCGCTGTACCTTTGAAACATTTAAAATCAACCTTACAATGTAGGTACTTAAATGATAAGTAATATTTCTTTATTGTTTATTAATTTTTTACCTTTACTATGTAAAATTATAACTTTTAATAACTACTTGCTTCCTGCTCAGTAACCAAAACAAAAGTATTTATTTTATGATTAAATATAAAATTAATTTGTTTACATAACTGTATTTTTCCCGAATAAACTTTTAATAATATGAAATTCCGCGTAGGTCCTGGCATTTACTGGTAATCTACCTAACTGTTGCAAATTTGGTAGGCGGATACGGGTACTGTCTTCCCGCCATAGGTCACCCCAAGTGGTTCGCTTCGTTTGGTAACTTAGCCGGGGTGCCCGGGCTCACGGGGTGAGGTTTGTCCAGGTCTTGGCGGCAATGCGTTTGCTCACCTACTGCATCGTGGGCCGGATCGAGAGAGAATGATTGAGGGAGACCTAACCTAGACCTAGCCGGTCTCTTGCGACCCATCGCCTTGCACCGCAGTTGGAGGGATGGATTCATACGTCCCTCACTTCTAGACACATTGACCCCAGATTCCTACTCACTACTCATACCTATTTCCTTCCCAGAACTTCCGTTCCTTCCTTTCCCTGAAGAGACTCTCAACACAGCATCCCCAAAGATGATATAGGGAAATTGATTTCCTCAGGGCCTCCTGTTGGTGCTAATGTAAAAAAATCTAAAAAGTTTAATTTAACTTATAAAATGTATATTTTTTGTTAATAAAAAAGGGCAAAATGCATTGGAGTTTTAACTTTAGAGACATTTGACTATGAGCAAAAAAAAATCATCTGCAGTGCTTTACTTGTTAAGTTAAGCATGTCAAGCTGTTTCTTAGCTGCTCGTAGCTCAGGCTGTGAGTAGTCGATCCTAATTATTTGAAAGTCGATTTCCACGAGTAAATATGAATACAGGCAATGGGTACCCTCGGTTTAAGAAGTGTATATCTGAAAATACCAAGGATTTTCGTCACTTTAGAAAGCCCTCCAATTTTTTGACGACTTTTCTGCATCTCCATTTATATAAACAGAATACTTAGGATATGTATATGTATAAATTTTTTTTTTTTTTAATTTGATGAACTCTGCTTTGTAGTTATGATAGCAGCCTTGGTAT
This sequence comes from Limnephilus rhombicus, assembly GCA_929108145.2. Classification (NCBI taxonomy): domain Eukaryota; kingdom Metazoa; phylum Arthropoda; class Insecta; order Trichoptera; family Limnephilidae; genus Limnephilus; species Limnephilus rhombicus. The sequence goes on along the minus strand of OV815287.1, from coordinate 29,062,404 downwards.
AGTACCATTGATTGTGCTGCCATGTATTATCTGATTAGTGTCTGCCTGACTAACGACTAACCCAAGTGGAAGCAAGATAATAGTGTCTGTCAGACCTACCCAAGTGGAAGCAATTTAAGTGTCTGTCAGATCTACCCAAGTGGAAGCAATTTAAGTGTCTGTCAGATCTACCCAAGTGGAAGCAAGATAATAGTGTCCGTCATACCTACTCAAGTGGAAGCAAGATAATAGTGTCTTGTCAGACCTACCCAAGTGGAAGCAAGATAATAGTGTGTCAGACCTATCCAAGTGGAAGAAAGATAATAGAGTCTGTCAGACCTACCCAATTGGAATTAAGATAATAGTGTCTATCAGACCTACCCAAGTGGAAGCAATTTAATTGTCCGTCAGACCTACCCAAGTGGAAGCAAGATAATTGTATCTGTCAGATCTACCCAAGTGGAAGCAATTTAAGTGTCTGTCAGACCTACCCAAGTGGAAGCAAGATAATAGTGTCTGTCAGATCTACCCAAGTGGAAGCAATTTAAGTGTCTGTCAGACCTCCCAAGTGGAAGCAAGATAATAGTGTGTCAGACCTATTCAATTGGAAACAAGGTAATAGAGCCTGTCAGACCTACCCAAGTGGAAGCAAGATAATAGTGTCTATAAGACCTACCCAAGTGGAAGCAAGATAATAGTGTCTATAAGACCTACCCAATTGGAAGCAAGATTAATGTCTGTCAGACCTACCCAAGTGGAGGCAAGATAATAGTGTCTGTCAGACATACCCATGTGGAAGCAAGATAATAGTGTCTGTCAGACCTATTCAATTGGAAGCAAGGTAATAGAGCCTGTCAGACCTATTCAATTGGAAGCAAGGTAATAGAGCCTGTCAGACCTACCCAAGTGGAAGCAAGATAATAGTGTCTATAAGACCTACCCAATTGGAAGCAAGATTAATGTCTGTCAGACCTACCCAAGTGGAGGCAAGATAATGGTGTCTGTCAGACCTACCCAAGTGGAAGCAGCACGTGGCATGGGTCCTCAACGCCATGGACTGCGGCATGGCAGCCCCGCTGACCACGGTGATGCCTGTGATGAGGTCCGCCAGGGCCACGTTGCCCAGCAGCAGGTACGTGCAGCGGGGCTCCAGACCTGTATTTGCAAATGTATATATTATATTAGACACGTTTTGTTTTCATTACCTGATCATAAATAAGGAATTCCAATGAAAGTGTTTATGATTTTTACACATTTCTTCCTGTATTCATGTAGGTTATGAATCAAGAAAAGTACACTTTTACATGTCGCCATTGACTAGAATGTTAGCTTACTTAGTTCCCTTGCATTTGCAGTAGCTACCTGGAATGTTTTTCAATCCCAGTGATTGGGATTACTTTATATGTTTGGGAATCTCCAATAAAGCTCAAGGTTCACCAGAAGTAGTTCCCTTGCATTTGCAGTAGCTACCTGTAATGTTTTTCAATCCCAGTGATTGGGATTACTTTATATGTTTGGGAATCTCCAATAAAGCTCAAGGTTCACCAGAAGTAGTTCCCTTGCATTTGCAGTAGCTACCTGGAATGTTTTTCAATCCCAGTGATTGGGATTACTTTATATGTTTGGGAATCTCCAATAAAGCTCAAGGTTCACCAGAAGTAGTTCCCTTGCATTTGCAGTAGCTACCTGGAATGTTTTTCAATCCCAGTGATTGGGATTACTTTATATGTTTGGGAATCTCCAATAAAGCTCAAGGTTCACGAGAAGTTGCTTTATTTACATTATCGTGTGGTTTACAATGAATAATGTACTGGACCAAACGTCCATTCTAATGGATGCTTTGAGTAATTCTGAAGTTAGTGTCTGCCAGCAAACTGAAGGTGCCCAGCTGTCGATTGTATATCATCGGTTATTTCTGTACCGTTCGTACATTAGACAAGAGCGGCGACAGTTGCTACTCTAAGGTACTGCTTAACTGACATCTGTTGAGATACCTCAAAACTACATGTAATTAGTAACTACCTATACTTACGACATATGTTGAGGGATATTGAAACTATATAAATAATCATCCACTGGAGCAACCACACAAAATAAATAAAAAAATAAAATTTTTTCGCCAACATTAAAAAAGTCATACCTTCGAATTTTAAAATGGAGACATAAAAACTTATTTAGTGCTATATAGCCAATTAATTAACTTGTATTTTACCGTTTATCTCATATTTGTAGGATTTATAAAAAAATATAAAAAAATCGTGAAGTTTATAACCGCGCGAATTCTGCGTGTTTTTTTTTTACTTTGAAACCGCCTTGAGGGTACTTATTCGAGTCATCATAGAATATTTTTGATTTCTGTATGTTGTCTGTGGTATACTTGATAATAAAAGGTGTATATCTATGGAAAAGGACTTAATTTTCACCGTAAACAGCTGATCAAAAATTCGGTAGGAAAAAAAATATTTTAAAAATTTATTTTTAACATCGTTCTAAAATACTCTACGAAGTTCAGATTTGCGACATCTATAATCATAATAGATAAAGCATTTCAATAGCTTCGTTTTAAAATAAATGGCTGGCCATGGAAGTGTTTTAAATAATTACAATAAATGTTTTACGAATAGGAAAATGTGGTCCAATTTTGGACCGCTATCAATCGCAGAAAAATAAAAGTGGTCCATTTTTCGACCATAATCGTTCCATAATCGGCTATACACCACACTACCATAGACATTGTACGAGGGGTGTGTGAAAAGTTTGTAAAAACTTAAGGTAATACATATTTTTTTCGGAAAAAACTCGATTTTATTTTTAACACCCTCACTATTAGCTGTAAACTTGCTCCAGCGACTTTCCGACCCGCTAAAAAGTCAAACCTGTAAAATATTTGTTGATGGCATTCATTCTCCCAGTATTCGTCCAAAATTTCTTCCCGCCGAGCCAAATCTTTTAGTTTTGGGAACAAGAAAAGGTCCCCCCGAGCCAGGTCCGGAGAATTTGATTAATGTGAAAGCAATTCGAATTCCAAATCACGATATTTTGTAACAGCTGACCTGTGGACCTTCCAGTAATCGCGGTGGGAGAGAATTTTTTACCTACCAATTTTAGTAATTTTTTCTTTCAAATGCTCTTCAAATCATCCGTTAAAAAAATAACCCGGAATATTAATCATATTAATTTGTCCTTTTATCTTAATTTTAACTTTTAGCTAACGTCTATAAATCGTATTATTTGATCGTCCATTATCTTCATGTTCAAACACATTCGGTTCCGGGTTTCGAATTAATGCATGATTTATTTTTATCTTCCACAAATTACAATACCTGGACACTAAATCAAATGAATTATTTATCAAAATACGCGCAGGTTTTATGTTTATTGTGTTTTGACCGATGTGTCCTCAGAGTTGTTATTTGTGTAATCTCTCACATTTTCAATTATTATTATTGTCTATGAATATATATTTATGTTAATTGTGAAGGTGGGGCTGTTTAGAAACACCTGAAGAGATTTGATGGTGATTTTTACATCCGGAAATTATTTCGAACTAACGAAATAGTAGTCCCCGCGAACCGCCTGAAATTTGATCTGTAGAGTTATCAACATCGGATTCAGTCAAATAATCAAAACTGTTTTTCCGATAGATTGATTGAAGCTAATTTATTTGTTTATCTATTTTTATGCTTTCAATATAATACTCTCTGGGATTCCCCATGAGCAAGACAGTACATATATACAAACATTAGGTACTATTTCATAAACAAAGTGGTATTGGATCTCGTCTTAAAACTCGTTTACAAGGGATGTGCATAATCGAAACATTTTAATACTCGAAAAATTGTTCGATCACATTGAAGTAAGGAAATTTGATTGACATCAAAGCTATAAAATAACAATGACCGGTCAACTCAGAATAAAACCAACTCAGAACCACTTCAGAAACGTCATTAAGAGTGTTGATAAAAAAATAAAAAAATATTGGTTAAATAGGTTATGTTAGGGTTACCGGCTATTTTTTCATAGCTTTTAACGACCTTTCTGAGTTGGCATGGAACCAAAATAACATTACCAAAACTTTACATCTTTGTGCTATTATTATTTTTATGTGAAATTAATTTAATAAAAAAAAAAAATTATCCACAATAAAAATTTACGAGTTAGGTTGCCACTTTAATAGCATCGATTAACTGGCGCGTTTTCGTTTTGGTGTAATAATGCCGCAGGCATTATTTCACCAAAAATAATGCCTGCGGCGCAGAATTCTCAGCAACGTGAACTTAGTTCTTGGTCCGCCCGGGCGCGCCTTTGAGTTAAATAATTTTAAAATGTACCTAAGTGGGAAAAACCTGTCAAAATTAATTCTGTGGTTTTTATTGACGAGATTTGTAAATATGACTTTCTGAATCGTAGTAAAGAGGTACCTACCTTGCTTGCTTGTGTTAAATTTTATCGTAAGTGTTAGTTTTTGAGGATCGTGAAACTAAAGGATATAAATTAAGATTTTTTTGTTGACAGCCGAAAAGACTGTTTTGGAACTTAGTACTCGATGTCACAAGCACCCATAATATATTAATGAAACGCCCATAATATTTAACCTTTTGGGATTGTTATTCATTCAACATAATGTGTTGTTAGTTTGGTGTAATACTTCTTCCACATTATATTGTGGCGAATATTACTTATTTCTGTTGACTTGTGTAGATCGCAAAACTAATAGAGTGACCGCATTACTATTTGTAGACAAGACGGGCGGCTCATTGTACGAAAACTGTTTTTTTTTAGTTACATTAACTTCAACTTCACATAGGAGGTCCCGAGAGAAATTATTTCCCTCGGGGCCTATGTTATCTGTGGAGATACTTTGTCGAGGGTCTTATTGAGGAAAGGGAGGAGTAAACCTAGGTCTTGTATGGGGGAGAAAAAGCAGTGGCCGACAAATTATTCCACTGCCGAAAACTTGGAAACCACCCGCTCTAGTGCGACAAATGCTTTGCTAATAATGGAATATAATTTGTCGAATGGTTTCATTAGCGAACCATTTAAAAAAATATATCTTCCTGACATTATTTTCACTAAAAACTGTTACTGAAATTTTTGTTTCCGGCGACATTTTTTTTTCAACTAAAAATATAAATCGGTAGGTATTGGACAGTTGAGGGCGGGTGAGGAGTTGGGCGGTTACTCGGCTACTGAAAAGTTTTTTTTGTTGATTTTTTAAGACAACAAATTTCAATTAAAAAAAAATACGTCAAAAAAGTCACCGGAGACCAAAAGTTCATTAACATTTTTGACTCCAAATAATTCCAGGTGGTTGGGCGTTTACACAATTCATAGCTACACTTACCTACACACATTTACATATATCATAGACTCTGTGCTTGTAGCTTGATTGTCATATATTCCATCCCTATCATGTTTCTTTTCCCCATCCTGTCCCATCCCTATGTACCTATTATTTCGTTACCATAAAAAATCAGTGTCGTCAATCGAAACTCGCCGTGTAAGCATATAATTTTACGCTCCCCGCATTCTCTAACTTAATCCCGCATGTCACAGTAAATACCGCGATTAATAATTATACAAGTGTATGAACAAACCCAGCCATGAGAGAAGAGAAATGCCACAAGGTTCCGCAGTAAGTCCCTTCCTTCCTATTCCTTTGTATGCATTCATTTTTACTTGTGCAGTGGTTTATCATACATCTCAAAACACATACAAGGTCCTTCGACATCCGCATCCACACAAAACTCACAGCACCAGGAAACGGTAAGTCACGTGCGTTCCTCAACGAGGGGTTGGGCGGTTACTCGGCTAGTGGAAGGCTTTTTTTTGTTAGATTTTGAAGAAAAAGACATCAAAAAAGTCATCGGAGACCAAAATGAGGAGAGAATGATTTTTTTTAGGGGGAACACATATTTACTACAAGTTACTAAACTACCAACTTACCGCATGTTAATTATTTTATGTAAATATTTTTTTTATGGATCTAATCAATGAGCAGGTTTGATGACAATAAAATTAACGTTAAATTTGCCGATATTAAAATACATTCATGATAATTAAAATTTCTACACAACAAAACGTTTTTTTTACCATTCTTTATTCATTATTTTACATTCTATTTTAACCATTAAAGTCTCGAGCCTATTTTGTCGGAAGGTCAAAATACTTCGGCTTAGAAATAAAATCCAAATGAATGGAATATTTCTGAACGCATCAGAAAACTAACATGTATTAATTTTTGAAATATATAAATTTTAAATGCAAACTTAAAAAAGTTTGAATTTGGCTCACGCTTCGTTTTTTCTAACTTAACTCACTGATAACGAGTAAAAATAAAAACACACATATTTTACGTTACACAAATGTATTATAAATGTTATCGTCAACTCACTTTTTTGTCGTTTCATGTAAAAATAATTAATTAAAAAATTCTCGAATTTTTTTTAAATTGCGCAGGGACACTTTGGATTCATAAAGGTGTACAGTTTAATTATTTTGTGGTTAGTTTTTAGATTTGAATATAAAGCGTGGTATTTTCTCTTTCTAACACCGTTTAGATCATGTTTCTAACCATTATAGTAATGGAAACACAACGATTTCTATGAGTTGTTCCAAAAACCAAATAAATTAGCCAGAGACGTTAAATAGGTAATTTTGGTCGGGATGACTGGACAAGCTCAATATTTTTCGGAAAAAACTTTTGATCCAACTTTATTATTATTACTATAAAAGACAACTATTTGCATTCGGGCGATGGAAAAAACTGCATTCAAATTGAAATGCAAATTTTCATGGAAAGCGATCATAAATTATTGTAAATGACTTGTCAGCTGTCATCCCGTACAACGAAAGAAAATTTTCGTTTTACGTAATTTGACATTAAATTTTGAATGCAGTATTTTCCATCGCCCCGAATGCAAATAGTTGTCTTATAGTAATAGTAATTAAGGTGCATAAAAAGGATTTTTTCAAAACAGTATTCGTTTCCAGTCATCCAGAAAGTTATCGCAATTTTTCGTTTAGTCACAGATGAAGTTCAACTTAAATTATCAAATTAGTTTAGTTAGGTATTTTAACCATAAATAAAATTTTGTATGTTACAGGAACCAGATAACCAAGCATTCATGGGTCAACCAATTTTGAAACTTCGCTTTTAATATAAAGTTATAAATTCTGTTAGTTGCTGAGAGAACTAATGCGTCCCACTCGTCGTGGGTTCAATCCTCTGCTAAGTCATCCATAATTTATTGTCTAAATTCCATAATTATCGTAAAGCTCTCGATATAGGAATGCTCTAGTGGGATGTGCGTATGTTTTTACGTATTAGGTACATTATTTTTTAAATAAATAAATAAATTGCACAAGCAACATTTATGGCTAATTTGACTAGATGACTTACTTTGACTAGTGAATTACTTTGATGGCTAACTTTGACTAGATGACTAAGTTAGACTAGGTCAGGGGTCGGCAACCTTTTGAGTCGGAAGAGTCGAAAATTACAATTTACAAAATTTCAAAGTTTTTAAAGAGCCACAATTTTTTTTCTTGCTGACAATAAATAGTACTTGCATAAATAATTTTTTAGAAGGGGTGGCGGGGGGTGGATAATTTTACTATGGTAACGGGGGCGATTCCTTCAATACGGTTAAGAAACACTGGTATATATGATTTTTAAATCTATTAATTGCATTTGTAGAGATTCAGTATCAACTCCAAATGGCTCAATGTGGATTTCGTTACTATTTGTGTTGAGAGGATTTACTATGAATGCTAGAGTGTTTTTGTTGGTTTTGAATTGCTGAAATCTGTCAGCAAATTCATCAAGTAAAATTTTTGTCGTTCTCTAATTCAAGGTGATTAATTTATTTTTCATTGAGGAATGTATTTATTTCATTCAAGCACAAAGCAAAATGTTTCAACTTACCTTACCTTATTATGTTACCTACCTTTACTTCGTTTTTTTATTATTATTAATTACGTACATACATCCCTTTGAGAAGATAATTCTAGCTTCTAACTCTTCTACTTAAAACAACAAACTATACGTCACAGCTAAAGCACTGGTGGAGACGATCTTGCGTCGAAAGCGAATTAAAACCTACATAGAAACATCCGACGACGGCGTCATTCGAGAGCTTCCGACGGACTGACGACAGTGACGACGCGTGTCACGGGGGAGGGGTGCGGTGAAAAGCGAGTACAAGTGACTGAGAGATAGAAATGGTGCCTAATCCTCGTTAATCGATTCTGAACGATTTAATTTTTTTTTCTTTTATAAAATAAATAATATTTGCGTATGGAACTAAAGAGCCGCAGTTTCACATCCAAAGAGCCGCATGTGGCTCGCAAGCCGCAGGTTGCCGACCCCTAGACTAGGTGGATAACTTTGACGGCTAACTTTGACTAGATGACTAACTTTTACTAGATGACTAACTTTGATGGCTAACTTTGACTAGATGACTAAGTTAAACTAGGTGGATAACTTTGAAGGCTAACTTTGACCAGTTGACTAACTTTGACTTGATGGCTAACGTTGACTATGTGGCAAACTTTTACTATGGAAGATTCAAATAATTGTCGTGTTTGTTTGGACTTTCTTATTTGCATTTTTCATTATTGTGGTACCTACAAGGATGCCTGAAGAAAATTTAAAAAAATGTTAAATAAAATATGTGATTCATAATTAATTAGGTAGATATTTAAGTTCCTAACTACTTACAAATCTTATGATTTTAGAGAAAATCTTCGTTTTAATTTATTAAATGAGAGAAAATTAGAAACATTGTTTTTTTGACACGAAATCTGCTATTCGCGTAACTACTAGAAAAAGTAATATTTAGTAGGAGAAATTCATGTCTAAAGTCATGGAAGTCGAAAGAGAGAGTAGGTACAGGTAAAGGGGGGTGACACTCGACCGTGGAAAAAAATTTACGAAGGATATTGTCACCAAAGTATTGTGTACATGAACACTGTCTGTTATTTTCTTTCATATATTCCCCGTGGGGTGCCCCGATTTTTTTTGTGTCTAGGTCTTTTTATAGGCGAACATAGCCTATATTTATGGAGAAATCTGAAATTCTCTAGCCACCAGGTTGGACCAATTTTATGAAGTCAAAATTAGCGTTTTGAATTTTTTCTCAAGTCAACTTTAATAGGAGGGGGGGGGGGGGGGGGGAGAGAGACACCACGTCCCGGGGGGTGACATCCGCGCCACCCATGCTAGCTACGCCACTGAGTACGCAATCAATGAGCAAAATAGTTGTGAATGATGAATACTTGGAGCAGGTGGACGAGTTTGTGTATTTGGAAAGTATGTTTACGAAAGATGGGAAGGCTGATAAAGATATTGAAATAAGGGTAAATGCAGGTAACTCCATTAATGGAGTACTGAACGCCGTTGGCGCCAACAAAAAAAAAACTGCCAAAGAAGCGAAGCTAGCCGTCCACAATGGAGTGCTGGTACCTACCCTGATGTATGGCAGTGAGGCACGGAACTGGCAGATGAAGGATGAAAGTAGACTGAATGCTGTTGAAATAAGATCCCTGAGGTGTATGTGTGGTAAAACCATATACGATCGTGTGAGAAACGTGGAGATCCGCAAAAAATGCAAGGCTTGATGTAAGCGTGATGAGTACGATTAAGAAAGGGACACTCAGATAGTTTGGGCAACGAGGAAAGGAGTGTAAGGAGAATATATGACGCAAATGTGAATGGTAGAAGCCGAGGACGTCCGAGGAAGATATAACACGACCAGATGAATCAGATACTTAAGTCGGGCCATGTCAAGAGTCAGAATAATAGAAGAGCATGTATGAATGTGAATGAGGTAAGGAATGTGTGCCAAGACCGAGTTGTTCGATGGTCCGTCTGCCTACCCCTGCGGAAAACCGCGTGATGGTTAGTTAGTTAATTAGTTTAGTTAGGAGGAATTCAAAAATGTTGTCTGGCTATTTCTATCCCGGGAATGTAGAAAAAATATTAAACGTTCTTTATCGTTATTTGTTTTTGGGGTGTTACGCCGTGTTGCCCTACCTTCTTCTTTAGCCAAGGTTTCGGACAACGTTGCAGTATCCAAAATTAAAGAAGGCTAAAGTTGGCTAAAGAAGGAGGTAGCGCAACACGGCATAACACCCCAAAAACAAATAACGAAACTTTTGGCCGTGAAAATCTGAAAACAGTAAAGGTTCTACCTTTCTTGATGATCAGTCCGCTGGAGACCACCACAAGCAAGTTGGTGATGATGACCAGGAGTCCAAAGCAGGGTATCAGCACATCGTACATGACCAGCTGGTCCCGCATGCTCTGCGTCTCGTTACTCGGGGGAGCTGCCCCATTCGAGATGGTGAAAAAGTCGAATTTCTCTGTGGTGGCTGCCAACACTCTTGTAATGAACTCACTCACATTGTGGTCCGACATTTCGAACTATCACTTTTTATCTTAATACTTTTAATTAACACAATGCTTATCCCCTAACGCCTTTAAACCTAACCTAACATCACTTATATTACTTTCGACAATATTTAATATTTTGTATTTGTAAATTTAATTCCACAAATTAAAAGTTTTATTGTAACTTTCCTACATGTTTTAATGTCATCTGTTCTTCCACATGTAAGAAATACGGCGCTATGTTGTTTATGTTCTTAGCGGTAATTAAATTGTTATTTTCACATTCTTAATGTTATATTTACATATTGTTAAATTTACCTTGAATTTACACCTGACAAAATCGTTAACTGGTAAATAATAACATTGTACCTTGGCCATGAATTATTTCACACAAATTCGTTTAATTAAAGAATATGTAAGTCTTTTTATTATTAAAACGTCAACAAAGTCAGATTTTACAATTTTTGCAACTCATTTGCATTCATTGGCACTAATGTTAAATTTCCTAACATAAAATTATTTTTATACGGATTCGGCATGTTCAAGAAGCAATCAACGTTCAACAATTTTATTTATAAGTTGTATTAAATTATTCTTCTTTTATATTGTTAAATTTTACGCGACGACCAGAGCCCCAAGCTATTGACCAAGTAATGACAAATTTGTGAAATTTTTGACCGAAAAAGATATACTGTTCTTCCAAGGCTTCTCATTCAATATGTACTGTACAAGTTTGTTTGTTTAGTTGTCATCTCGCTAAACCAGGATCTTCCAACAAGTTCACAAAAATAACAATTAATTAAAATCATTATTTAAAAATACCACTTCTCGTATGTATGTAGTTTTTTCCAGAACAACTTTAATGTATTATGGTTAACATCCTAAATACATATATTCGTTATATTATATTTAGACTTTTCTTTTGAATGTTGTCTGGAAAGCAATTATATAAATAATGATAGAGCATTTACCGGTGCACTCACCCAAATTCGAAATTAATATTGAACCAATGCTGTTATTATTGTACCAATGTTATTGTTATTATTAATGCAACCATTCTATTGTGTGATTTTATTCTAATGTAAGTGTAGGTATGTTCACAGTATAATAAATTGACATAAAATTACTGCCTCAACACAGGCTAGCCTAGTGAGGCAGGTTATGAGAAACCTAAATTTATAATTATAAATCTCTCTTCTTTAATTACCTACTGTATATACGTATTTTGTTTTTTGATATTAACTTTCGTACGTATGCAACTTTTAAACTGTACTTTTACTGTACTTATGATGTACTTTTTGTTTTTGTAGTTATAAATCTTCATTTTTTTTTGTTCAATAAAGATATATTATTATTATTATTATTATTAAATTGCCCTTAGTAGCTAACGGATTGCTTGCCATGTCGTGTATACTCGTACATATGTTACCAAAATACGCAAAATAAAAAAAAAATGGATTAAAGAACAAAAAAGACAATATTGCCAAAATTTTATAACATAAAAGAATAAAATATATACACACAACACCCAAAACCAATATAAAACACGCAATACTCACAAACACACACATCATAATATATGTCGATTCTCATTTAATTATTTTTTTAAAAATTTACTTTAATTTTTAATCTTTATTTTTAGTTTAAATTTATCTTAATTGTAAGTGTTTTTTTCACCACCAACATTTGTTTTTTTTCAAAATGTATAAATTCTTATATTATAAAATGGGGGCCTCAGAACAAGTAAGCCACCCAGTGAGGCCAACATTACTGAATTGTACTATGAAATGTAAAATATTGTATCAAAATAAATAAATAAACATGCAATATTATGCAACTGAATTATTTTGTTCATTTAATTTGAGAAGGAATAACTTTTTAATATACCTAGACTTTTCTTTTTAATGTTTTTCTCGTGAGGCAATTATATAAATAGCCCTTAGCAGCCAATGGATTGCTTGCCATATCGTGTATACATATGTTACCTAAATACATATATACATTATAATATTATGAAACCGATTTATTTGGTTTATTTAATTTCAGAAGGAATAACTTTTTTTTTAATGTGCTTAGACTTTTTTCTTTTGGAAAGCAATTATACAAATTTCCCTTCGTAACTAATGGATTGCTTGCCTTGCCTTGTATCGTGTATATACACATGTTACCGAAATACATTCATACATATTATGCAACTGAATTATTTTGTTAATTTAATTTCAGAAAGAATAACTTTTTAATATACCTGGACGTTTCTTTTTAATTTTGTTCGCAAGGCAATTATATTTATTTATTTATTTACTAACGCCCTTTTTCGGGGCTTTTACATATGAATAGTAAGAAATATACAGTATTTATTGTACATAACTGAACTGCCTTCGTAACAATATTTTATATTTGTTTAAAGATAAATTGAAGATGTCCACTGACTTGGTATAATTGTTTCCCTCCATTAGTATTCTGGGTAAAGAGGAATACATATGGTAGTTAGTTCCAGAATTACTGCACTGAAATAAATCCTGACTTCTAGTATTACGTAGTGGAATCCGGAAGCTTATCAATTCGAGCAATACCGGACTGTCAACTAAATCATTTAGAATTTTATACATAAAAAATATATAAATTGCCCTTCGTAGCTAATGGATTGCTTGCCATTTCGTGTATTCACTCATGTTAAAAACTAAATACATACCTACAAACATTACAATATTATACCACTGAATTATTTTGTTCATTTTGTTCATCGTACTTTTTTTTCTTTTTAACGTTGTCTGGAAGGCAATTATATAAATCGCCCTTCGTAGCTAATGGATTGCTTGTCACATCGTTTGTACGTAAGGGGGCATACATTAATTACGTGAGCTCAAAGGGGGGAGAGGGGGTCCAGCAAAATCTCACGGTACTTGAAAAGAATATACGAAGTGGCCCAAAATTATCTCACCAAGGGGGGAAGGGGTCCAGATTGGAAGAAAAACTGCTCACGTAATTAATGTATGCTCCCTAAGGTTTAAATTAGGTATGTTATCATGGTGTCGTGTAATGTGTGTATGTACTTAAGACGTTTTAATGATTTTGTGTTTGTATGTATTAATTTATTGTTTATTTAATGTGTCTATTAGAAGATTTATTTTTATTTATGTTTACTTTGAGAGGCGTGTTCAGGTCTGCCCACTAGCTGCATGGCGGGCCGGATAGGGAGTGGCCGGTTTGGGGAGACCCTTTGACCTCTCCAGCCGGTCTCTCGACCCATCGTCTTGCACCGTAGCGGGAAGGATGGGTTTATTTCACTCCTGGACACGCTGACCCCTAGATTTCTACCCGCCCCTCGTATGTATTTTCTTCCCAGACCTCTGCTTCCTTTCCCCTAAAAAGCCCTCCGCACAACGTTCTTAAATATGGCATAGGCCCCGAGGGAAACTATTTTCCTCATATGGGCCTCCTGAATAGGGTTAATGTAAAAAAAGTATATGTTACATTAAATGTAAGGAGTTGCATTTGGTTTTAAGGATTTATTAAGATTACTTATTTTATTCCCTATTAATTAATTGGTGGCACCGAGGAAGGCAAATTTTGTATTGATTTGTTATTTAAAATTTCTTCTGTCTATATAGTCTAAAACCATGGCTGCCACGATATTGATGAATGTTAATGGGGAGGGAAGCTTTTTCGCATATGGCAATACATACTGGTCAGCCTTTTGTAATTCTACGGTAAATATTCGGAACAAACGTCAACGGTTATGTAACGGGATTGTGTATGTTATCTTTACTTTAAAAAACAGCCTACGTTTTTGAACGGTTTTTTCGCTACGCAGGGTTTGTGTAGCGGGCTTGTGTATATTATCTTAATTTTAAAAGTTTTATCAAAAAAAGTGCGTTGACGTTTGTTCCGAACTGCAAACAGAGTGATTTGACAGTGTGAAAGCAAATTTTCAATTTACGTAAATAAAATTAAAAATGTAACATTTTCAACCTCCCCGAATGCAAATAGTTCTTTTATGGTAATTAAGAAGAATCTAAAAGTTTTATAAAAAAAAGTGCGTATTAACCGTTGACGTTTGTTCCGAACAATTACCAATTCTACTTCTTATTTCCTAGTGGTTCTCCTCTTTGATTACTTGTTACTACGGGAGATTTGTTATTATTATAATAAATTTTGAAGAATGTTGATCTATGTGTTATGTATGCTTGGATCCGGGTCAAGTCTTTTATTTGGCTAGCTTTACTCTCGTAAATGAAATTTACGGCTTACGTAAGATTTTGATAAGGTGCACATGAGCGTTTGCATATGCGTCCAATTTATGGTAATTAACAGAAGTTGTTCGGAAGTTTAACTTACGTGAGTTCTCACAGGGACTGCTACAAACGTAATTTTATTATAAGTAAGTTTTCTTCCTGTCAACAACGATTTGCTGCTGTAAAATTTACGCGATTTTTCAATAAAAACGAAAAGGCCCAAACAGTGGCGGACTAAGTCCGTCAGAGGCCCGGGCGGCAAAGCTAAATGAGCCCCCCCAGTTTAAGAAACTGATGTAATTTTACAAGATTTTTATTCAGTTCACACGTGTCTCTGGTCCTGGGCTCCTCCAACCGCCTCCACGTTCCCATGATCAAATCCTAAACAAGGCTTTAAAGCTCCACGACATCGTAAAAAAAAGTATTTTTTTTATTTCATTTTCTGAAAGATGCATTTGTTAATAATGCTCTCACCAAATGTTTGGAAATTCGTAATATTGTCTGAGATACAGCATTTTATATGAAACCGTTTTAAACAGTTTGTAGGTATGTTGAATTATCCTTCCGCAAAATTTTCAACACGTTTTTCCACCATTGACACAGTTTTTCTAATATGTTGTCAACCAGGATGAAAAACGTAGTTTCGAGAAAAACGCGTTTAAAGTTTTGCTGAAGGATAATTAAACATACAAACTGTTTAAAACGGTTTCATACAAAATGCTGTATCTCCGAATAAAAACTCACTCACTTAAAAAAAAAATGAGAGCATTATTAACAAATGCATCTTTCAGAAAATGAAATAAAAAAACTATATTTTTTTTACAGTGTTCTGGTGCCTTAAAGCCTTGTTTAGGTTTTGATCAAGGGAACATGGAGGGACCTCAGGACCAGAGGCCGAGGCGTACCGCCCCTTCCGCCCCCCCGTTAGTCCGCGACTGGGCCCAAATAAAGTGTTGCAATAGTTGGAATAGTCCTGGGTCGATCGTGAAAGACCTGATCGTCGAAACCCGCTCACGAGCCACCAAAGAGCGAGCGGGTTATTTATTCGTCAGCACCCGGGTCTTCCGGGACCCGTGAACCGCGACACACTCCCGCAACCTACCAACTACGACACATTCCTGCACCCCGTGACTCACGGACCGATCGCCGGGTGCCCATGTGGCGAGTGGCGAGACGTGTCAGCTCCCGGAACTCTCGAACTGCAACTGCGACACACTCGGTCGCCGATTGCCGATCAACGCACACACGTGCGTGACGTAACAGTATCCTGCTTCCTGCCGTGTGTCACGTCATAGCGGGATTGTTCAGTAGATTCGATTTTTGAATATTCCACTAGACACGGAGACGTTTTTAATAAGAGCGTATCTTGGTATTGTTAATCAAAGTGCTAAGTGCTGTTTTCATAAAAACTTTAATTTTTCGTGTGGGTGTGAATGTAATTGTGCATTGTAATAGAAACTATAAACTGGTAAAAGTGTAAAATGACTGACCTTAATAAAAAGAAATTATAATAAAGCATTACAGCTTACAGCTAATTTACTTATTTAAATTCTCAATAAAAGCTTCAGAACAACACGTTTTTTACGAGGTTTTTATATCCTTCAAAACATGATAAAACATTGTTTTTTTAACCCCTGAAGCATGTCTTTTTAAAAATTTATTTCTGGGACATAATATTACTAGTTACAGGTGTGAGCTGTGAGAGAACGTTAACACAATTATAACCTGGGTTTCGTGTCGCGTATGACTTGACCGGTCTGGGCGGCGAGCGTCTACCGCGCGGCGCGCCCGTAGAAAGTAACTGGGTGATGAGTAATCGAGTTTCGTATTTTGTGTCGCGAAAAGAGCGGGTCTTCGCGACCCGCTCGTGACGCCAGTGGGTCGTGAGCGACCCGGGTCGTGTAAAACGATCGATCGACCCAGGACTAAGTTGGAATCAGTTGGAATAGAAGTTCGCTTGATTCTCCACGCGCTTTTTTTCCGTTAACTACGTAAATTAATCGATTTTTTTAATTTTATCCGAATGACAGCTCCCCACATGACAACAACTGACTTCCAATTCAAATACGTAATGTTATAAACAGAGGCATTGAGATTAGAAAGGATTAGACCGGTAATTAAATAGAAGGATGCTCCTTTTCTGATAGCCTTTTTCCACTTGAAAAATAAATGATATCTCTTTGTTATTTGGAATCAAAAAAGTTTTTTTTCCGTTTACTTCGTTTTCGTGGGATTTTAGTGATTATTTGAGTTTTATCTAGTGTTATTTTCTTATTGTTTTCGGGAAATTATAAGGTAGATAATTATCCACTTAACCTTATCAAATATTAGTTAAAAATAATAAAAAAAATATTGTATTTTATATGAAAAAATCCTACGAAAACAATTATCTTATATTTTTTTATATCTAACATGGGAGCATACTATATTTCTCAACCTATCAAACTGATTTGATAAGCTGAGAGAAGGCTAGAAGTTCGCGTGGACGCGATTAGACTGTCAAAAAACTTACGTAAGAACAACTTCTGTAACTTGCTATGAATTACGGTAAGTGACTTTTGCTGTCTTTTATATTGGTAATTTGGCCATAAGTCGCTTACGTGAAAAAAAACAAGTGTGGCTAGCTTTTATCACATTTATTTTGGACTGCCTTGGGTTGAGTTTTGTAAATGCTCACTCTGATATCGGGAGCTTTTTCCCGAAATGGAAAATTCTCGTTTTTCTTTTGTGGAACTTCCATCTATTTTTTGAGACTCTCAACTTTTTCTATCATAGTAACATGGATTTCTTACCTTTTTCTATTCATAGTAACACATATCTAAATGGAAACATTTAAAAAGAACGAGACACAGAAAAATAAACGGGTAACGGTCACAACTGGGAATCGAACCCAAGATCTCTTGTCTTACCGGGACTACCGCCTAAACCAGTGATTCCCAAAGTGGTCCAGGTGGACCCCCAGGGGTCCATGGGAGACTCAACGGGGGCCTACGTTGGCGTGATAAAGAAATGGGGGTCCATAAGTTGTAAGTGGGGGTCCACGAAAATTTATCTGGTTTCGATAGTAAAGAACAAAAATGTTGACTTGAGTTTTAACTATCAATTTAGGCAGACAATACACTACTCAAAAAAATTAAGGGAGCAAAAAAATCCAATTTTTTCGGTGCTTTTTGACAGGCTTTATTTCGGTGAAAAATGGGTGTATTGAGACTTAAAAAAAAACAATTTGAAGCTTTAGGATCATAATTTTCATATTTTTGGTATTTTTTTTAGGAGCTACGGTTCTCAAGCAATCCTAATTTTTTGCAATTTTTTTGATACACGGGCTTGAAATTTTTTTTCAGTTAGGCCTGCTTATGAATCAGATAGCCTTAATATTTAGCAATAATTTCCTTTTTTTAAAACCTCCCTTAATTTTTTTGAGTAGTGTTTTTTTAGGTCAGCGACTATTACTTGTAAAAACTTGCATATTCGATATTTAATTCTATTTAGGTGGGAAATGTGGACTAGGTTTTTTTTTATTGATTTTCATGAATTTTTTGTCATGGAAGAAATGCGTATAATTTATTGAAACGTTGAGATCATTTTATACATCTATTTAAGAAAATATTATGATTTTTTCGAAGCATTTCCTCATCGAACGTCATCATCAGACGTAGCTTTTGTGTGCATTTTGGAGGCCATAGTTTTCATCTCAAATCAATAGTGTTTTGAATTTAATTTAAGAACATGTGCCTCTTCTATGTAAACCTAACTTTCCCTAAAAAAATGGAAATTAATTTTTTTACAGGTGTGTAAACAGGAAACCTCGATTTTTTGCCATTTTTTTGCAATTTTGAGTCATCTACATAGTCTGTAATATATTATTTTAATTAATAGAACACAAGACAATACACTATTTTTCTTTTTCCACTCCGAATTTAGGGTTGGAACTCAGCCGCGACGCAAATTTCCATCGATAGATCTAATCTTCACATTTTTGATCAGTTTTGGGAATATGGTAGAAATGTAGCAGCAGGGGGTCCATCGAAATCAGTAAAATTTTGAAAGGGGTCTACGAGAAAAATAAGTTTGGGAACCTCTGGCCTAAACCAATCGGCCGTTCGGACCGCTTGGACCAATTTATCGATCTCATATTTCAAATTCAGAATTAAAAATATTATATGCGGCTACTTTTTCCTATATTTTGGCTGCTACCTTTTTAAATGACCACGAAGTTCTAAAGAATTGGTTTGTAACCTAGATAGTGTCTCAGCATATCCGGTTTTATTTATAGGGGACACCTATTGACCTTTTATAAAAGTTTAAATGGATATTCTATATTTATTGAAATAACTTTTGAAGGTTATACCCATCAATGTAATGTATCATTGAAAAATAAGATGATAATACTAATAAATCTAAACGAAAATATGAAAAACAACAAGACACAGAAAAATGAACCCAAGATCACTTGTATATGGGTATAACTTTCATATAATTAATTTATAAGATATTATTAAAAAAAAAGTTTTTTTCTTTTCAGTTCATTTTTGTGAAATATCTATGCAAGGGAAATGTTAAATCAAAAATATTGGAAAACACACCACTAGTATTTACTCGGCTATCGAGATGTACCCTCTATAGCGGTGCAGGTTTCTGCTTGCAAGTTAAAGCTTGCTTGCTGGGCAACTACTTTTATTTTTCTTACAACCATTGAATAATTTTAAATATGACAAGTCATTGTCGCACATGTACATTTCATATGATGTGTCGTCAGTTTTCTTTTATTTATCGAAGTTAGAGCATTTTCATTTAGGTATTTGTAGTCTGGTCACTAAAGGTGATGAACCTGTAGATCGGATATTTAAAAAAAAAATTTTTTGAGGTATTGTATTCCTTAATAAATTTTTACAACATAATAACATTGTCTGACATAATATTTCATATACTCTCCTAATGTATGTGCCACACGCTTAGATAAAAGCGTGAGCAGATATCTGTTGAACCGCGAGTGCTTATACGAGTATGGCACGCCGCAAACATCAGATTTTTCCATCCGATTGTCTGATCAGATAATTCGATCGGACGGCCGGCGCGGAAAGGCGTGGCCTATTTCATTACGCCGCACCGGGCGTCCAATCCGGTCCGACAACGGGCGTGGCCCCGGTATTATAACCAATCGGGTTGCGAATCGATTTTTATCTGATCAGACAATCGGATGGAAAAATCTGATGTTCGCGTTACGCCTATGTTGTACCGTCCACGACACTATCAAATATTTTTTCCTATGGTAGGAGAGGGGATCAGTTGAATTACAGAGCTGCCACGAAATGCCATTTCTTTGTACTGAATCTATCAACTTGACAGCTGTCATTTGCCGTTTAGGCAGCTCCGTAATTAAAATGACCCCCTCTCCTGTTTTCGGCAGAGAGGGGGTTGCATAACTTTTCGTATATCGCCTCAGGAGCGGTTATGGCGTAAGATCTGTATTATCTATAGTTGATCTGCGCATAAACCGCTTAAGTGTGACAGGTCTGATGGGATTGTATGGAGAGCGTTATTTGGCGTATGAAGATCTTTTATCTGCGCAGTTAAAAACCCGCACCCCAGGTTTTTGCTGTTGGGCCCTGCGGGCGGCTTTTGCTACGGCTTCGCCCAGTTTGAGCGTTGGTGATCATTTTATTAATCGGATAGGAACTGGTTCCAAAAATAGCCGGTTCCTCGGATCCAGTGACAGCTAGCAACCAGGACAATGATGTCATATACAATATATAGACTCGTGGTAGAAATCATAACTTGGTAGGTTATTCTCACGACGCTCTTCAAGCTAGCGTAAATGGCGCCATATTTTGGAACTTCTTTAAATCAGTTATATTACAAAAGTTGATTTGTAAGAAACTCCACGTACGAAAACGGTTTTGCGTAAGTTTTCATTTAACACTTTTTGTCGATTTAAGTAAGAAGATGCACTTTATCAGAATTGTTAATATCAGGTATTGTAGTGTGTTTTTGTATTATCCACTGGAGCGACAGCGCATTTAAAAACTTTTTTCCCCGTTTGCTTGACATTTTTAGAAGATCATTTTTTAAATTTTTCGCCAACATTAAAAAAATCATATCTTTGAATTTTAACATGGAGACATAAAAAATTATTATAGTGCTATATAGCCAATAAATTAAACTGACAGATTTTACCGTATAATTCATATCTGTAGGATTTGTAAAAAAATATAAAAAAATCATAAAGTTTATAACCACGCGAATCCTGCGTGGTTGATACTTTGAAACTGCCCTGAGAGGTACTTATTCGAATCAACATGGAATATTTTCGATTTCTGTATATTGTCTATGATTTCTGTGTATTGATAATGAAAGGTGCATATCTAATGAAAAAGGACTTCATTTTAATCGTAAACAGCTGACCAGAAATTCTGCCTGAAAAAATATTTCAAAAAATTATTTTTAACATTGTTATAAAATAGTTTACGAAGTTCGGATTTGCGACAACTATGGTCATAAAAGATAAAGCATTTGAATAGATTCGTTTCAAGTCCAAAATAACAAACGTAAGAGCTACAAATATTTTTTAAAACAAATTTTGTCGAATCAAGGAGATAATTTTTGTTATTAGTTTTTGGGGTATTATGCCGTGTTGCGCTACCTCCTTATTTAGCCAACGTTTCGGACAGCGTTGCAGTGTCCATCATCAGGGCAAATGTGTAATAGTTAGGGGTGATGTTTGTACTTATCTACTTAGGAGCGATACCGTGTCGCCAGCTCCACTCCTCTACGAGCTGGCGCTACAGTATACTTCAACATGTTTTTTTTTTTTTTGCGTTTAGTCTTGATGTAACCGTTAATTACCGGATACCAAGAACTATTGAGCTTAGTTCTGTCGTCTCTATTAATATTTATAGAATTTTTGTGAATTTCAATTGCCTCCGTAATCAGGCGTGCTCTATGAGTTTTGGGTCTTCCCAGGACCTCGGGGACAAATCCAAAGTAATGGCCGGTTTCGTTTAAGTGCTCGGCGATTGCCGATTTGTCAGGGTGGCCAAGTTTACAGGCACGGAAGTGCCTGTAAACGTGGAAGTTATTCCCATCAATGTAATATATCACTGAAAAAAAAGATAACACTAATAATCTAAATGAAAATTGGTTGAATGGGTACCACCCAGGCGTTCCGTGTTCGATTCATCGGCTGGCCAAGTCCCCCATCACGACTCAAGCAACATTTACGGCTTACTGTGGTGGTAGTAGGAGATTTCCAAATATTGTCGGGTTATTCGTAACGAGAATGATTGTCTTTCTTAAAAAAATAAATAAAAGAGAACGACCGCAACCGGGATTCGAACCCGTTGCCTATTGAAGAACCTATTGCCTTACCGGGACAAACGCCTTACCAATTCGGCCGCTGCCACCTTTTATTTGAACGTCATATTTGTCAATCTCATATTTAAAATTTTAGAATTATCAATATTATCTTCGATTATTTTTTTCCGTATTATTGGCAACTACCTTTTTTATTCCAAACAAGGGTTCTAAGAACTGATTTGTAACCTAGATTTTATTTATATGGAGTAACTATTGACCTTTTTGTAAAAGTCTAAATGAATCCTCAATTTTTATTAAAACAACTCTCTTTTTATAACTGTTGAAGGTTATTCCTATCAATGTAATATATCATCGAAGAAGAAGATAACACTAATAATCTAAACGAAAATATGAAAGAGAACAAGACACAGAAAAAAAAAAACATAACGGTCGCAAACCCAGGCCCTCTCGTCTTACCGGGACAGACGCCTTACCAATTCGGCTACTGCCACCTCTTATTTGATCATGTGTAATAAAATTAACATTGGATAGATCTTTCAGAATATTTTATATTTTTTGTAAATTTCTTTAATAACAGTATTTGATTTGTTTTTAATTTTCGGAAAAAAATCCTCTTAAAATGTACGCCGTAAAAGACGCACTTATTTTCCTAGAAATATTTCGACGACGCAGATTGAAAGAGAAAAAAGGAGAACAATTACAAATTTAAATCATATTTGGATTTATTGTCCTTTTGATAAAATCGTGATTTTTTTTAATCATAAAAATCGGATTTATTTGGTTTAGGTATATCGGATTTATTTGATTTAAATCAGATTTTTTAATTTTTTTTTAATATTTCGTCTATTTTAATTCGGAAGTCGGTCAATGTAAAAAAAACCAATCTTGTTCATTTTAATTATTAATTTATAAATTTCAAAATCAATTTATCAGTTTTTCTATAATTTCATTGTTTTATTAAACATTTCACTGTACACAAATTTTTTTGAACATTATAACATTAAAGAACAAAAAAGAGCATAAAGGTAGGGGTTTGTCTTTTAAAGAAATTTCTTCCAACTGCAATAGGAAATGTGCTTGGAGAGATTATTTTTCTAACACTAGCAATTAGTATTTGCTTATTCGATAAAAAATCAACAACTAAGAAAATTAAAAAGATTTAAAAGTAACAATGTTAACAATGAAATTAAACCATTTGGGTATCTTGTTTATATTGGTTTTGTGATTTGTCCAAATTTAGTCTTTTCAAAAGGAAGACTAATTTGCCCGCCTTCTCATTGCCTAATCTATTTCTTATTTTAATGTGCACCAAATTGAATAAGTACCTAAAATTTATTTTCTTTCGATCCCAGCTCCCAGCAGAAGAAGCAACTGCACTTAGCATTTGCTTGATTATTTCTAATTCTCCTTCAGTTACATATTTTTTCATATTATATATTGCTAACCACCAATCAGTAGGTGCGCATTTCTGTATGACTTGTTTATCGAACAATATATTTAAATTTCAGGGAATCCCCAAACTGTGTAGACAGTTATAGCATTGCACGTGTGCGCGCGCCGTAGTTTACGCCGGGGAAGTCCTTTGCACTTTAGGCGGTTGATTTGTTTGCAGTAAAAATAAAGATTTAAATCGTTGATTTTTTTTAAGTTAAAGATTTTTACCGTGATTTAAATCATCTCAACCTGTACGGCGCGCCAATCTTAATTATTCTTGTTTTCTTTATCTCAACCTTTAGCGGAAATTTAAAACGCCGCGGCGTGTAAGCTAGAAGTAAGTAGGTAATGAATACTGAATGCAATTATCGCACTATTTTTTTGTTGAGCTTAGTATTTGAGCCTAATGGTAAACAAGATCGCAAAAAAATCATGTTAGGTATTAAAATGTATATATAAGACGTTCTTCCGAGCGATTCTATATCTTTTGTGGGATCGTTATCGAAATAACGGACGTGATCTCCTGTGTGATTTGATGACTGTTAAATATTTTAGTTTAGATCATTTTAAACACGAATTTTTGCAAGTATGCATGATTATTTATTCATTAAATGTACGTTGTACATAGAAAAAGCAAATAAATCACACACGTCTGACAGGAAATCACCTCCGTTATCTCGAGAACGACCCCACAAAAGATATAGAATCGTTCGGCTTGTGTATATAAAGTATTAGTAGACATTATTAGGTTGCAGTAAAATTCTAGGAATATTTTGAACTTTATGGTTTATTATAATTTGTAAATGCAAACATTAAAATCTCATAATTCGTCAACACACATTTATTTTATATTACATATTTTAAAATATGGCACAGTTATACAGCAAAAAATCACGCAACATATCAGTCGAATATAAAGTTTTTAACAATTTATTTTAAAAATAGTAATTTACTAGAAACTTAAAATATTAGCCTTAATGATAACGTCGTGGAAATTCGTCAATTTTCGGGTACAAAACAGGATTTATTTTAATAATTTGTTATTAAAATATAGGAAAGTAATATTATAATTCTAAATTTAAAAAAAAAAGTTTTTGCCATTTTTTCTACAAAATACCAAAAAGTTAAATAACACACTTTTACAAAACACTCGACGCTTTTGCTGAAAAATGACCTGCTTATTAGGGTGTGTCAATTATTTCAACTTTTGAATTCAGAAACGCCCGGGGTCTCAAAAGTTGCGTCTTACAAAGAAAATGAGAACTGAATTTAAATTTTTTTAAAGGGTTATTAGCCCGCTAAAATGCATTGAAAATCAGAAAACAAACCTAAAACCATTTTTTTTTAATTTTTAATTAAAAAAAAATTCAGTTATTTAACCTTTTAACGTTTGTTTATTTTTAAAAAATGCGTATAACTGACAAAAATGAAAAAAAAGTTCAAGTTTATGAATACAAGTAAGTCAACAAGAATTCTGATTTTATCCAGAAAAAGTGTTATTTCGCATCACATATGTTTAAAAATTTTTTTTTTGTTTTTTACTGCAGTTATGGAATGAAAAATAAGTTTGGTACGAAATATAAAATATGAACCCGTTGTTTAATTTTTTTGCCCAAATCACGAAATCTATTTTTTTTTCAAAACTTCCGGTCATTTTAGCGGACTAATAGTGAACAATAATTTCATTTATTTTTACGTTTTCGAATAGCTACAGATCATACGAAACTTTTGAGACCCCGGGCGTTTAAATATAAGGCCATTTTTTGTCTCTCTGTGGAGAGCGACACAAGCTGCTGCTTATTCCAAAATGAATATAGTCAATCAATAACGCGAATTTAGCCAATAATAACGAAATAAGCGAAATTCTCACGTCCCTAGTAATTACACAGATTACCTACTTCTCATTAAAAAAATGCTGAATTTGTTTTTATTAAATTATTTTCCACGTATACAAAATTTTGGTAATGTATACACAAAATGAAAGATTCAGTAGAAGATTCACATGTCACACTCTGTATGATAAATTATAGATATAAAATGTCACACTCCGTATGACAAATTATAGATCACGGTCATACATTATCATAGATCTAGTATCTAATTAATTTATTCGAGTTCTTCATTCGATAGTTTTAGACTTGAAAATATGAACCATGCTGTACATATATAATATATATAGGCACATGCTAAATATTTTTAAGCTAATAAGCTTAATAAATAATATGCTTCCGATTCAAGCCTTTAATCGTAAATTTTAAATATACTATTATGTTACTAATGGAATTAATTAACTATTCATTAAATTATGCTAAGGAATATCACAAAATCTTAACCTAAGTTTAAGATACATAAATAAGTTTTATTATTTTATACGTGCTTAGCCCTCGTGAGGTTAAACATTGATTTCGAAACAATAAATTTGAACAAACAGAATAGTATTGAAATTATTTCTTTGGTACTGGTTTCTCGGAGATTTCTCCCGTATTTTGAACAATTGCAAATCTGATTGCTTTTTTATTTTTATTTGGAATTAGAAGTTGTTGGTTGTTTAGACGTATGTGAAGAGGTTGTTTGACTGATCCTCGAGCGAGGTTTCTTCGAATCACCCAAGGCCTGGTTACGTTTCTTGCAGAACAGCTTCTTGATGGACTTCCTGAATCCATTGTGCCACCAAGCGTATATGAGCGGGTTCAACAAGCTGTTGAGGAATCCCAAGATGGCCAGAGGACTGGCGATGGCGAATTTAAGACGCTGGCACCTCTGCGGGGTGGTTTGGAAGTCGCAGAAGACGTAGATGCTGCAAGCCACGAAGTAGGGCAGCCAAGTGCAGACGAAACTTCCCGTTGTGAAGAAGACTACTTTAATTGCCTTCCATTTGGTTGGATTCCCTGGCTTCTTGTTGTCTTCTAGGACGTATTCTCTCTTGCCTTGCCCTATTCCCATTTTCCCGAGTCGGTCGACCAGTTTCCTCCACCTTGAAGGTTCTGGTTGTGCGTGCACGTAAATGACTTCCTTGAATTTTGCAACCTCCTCGTTTTTGATTTCTTCGTTTCCTTCTTCCAATGACGCTGACACGGTTTTGATAATTGGTTTATTAACAGTTGAATTTTGTGCCTTGCTCACTGTGCCACCTCTGAACATCCTCAGATTTGAAGTGCCGTTTTCTTCTGTGGTCGCATTGTCTTCTCCTATCTTTTTGAGTTGAATCACCTTCTTGATGGCGTTGTAAAGGATGATGGAATAAAGGACGATGACCAGCAGTACGGGCATAAATCCCACCACTGTGGTAAAGATAACTAGGTGCTTGGGGGCCAGAATGATGAACCAGCAAACTCGCCCATTATCTGTGTCTCCCGCCCAGCCCATCAATGGCAGAAATCCTATCACAAGTCCTGCAAAAAGAAACAATATTTTCAATGGCTTTCTCTAATCACACCATGAATAATTTGGGAAGTATGTTTACGAGAGATGGAAAGGCTGATAGAGATATTGGAAGAAGGTGAAACGCAGGAAACTTTAATTAATTGAAGACTGAAAGCGGTTGACACTAACAAAAAAAAACAAAAAGCGAAGCTAGGAGTCCACAACGGGATGCTGGTACCTACCCAGATTTATGGCAGTGAGGCATTGAACTGGCAGAGGAAAGATGAAATGCTGTAGAAAGAGATCCCTTTTACTCCCTGTAGCGTATGTGGAAAAACATGTATGCGTGAGAAATGTGAAGATTCGCAAATAATGCAAGACTTACACCCATATGCATAGTCGGTTCCTCGAAATTTCCTCCACTCGACTCAACCTCAAGGATAAATTCGGTATGCAGAACTGAAAAAACTATCCTCGACTCGAGCAAATTCCTCAGTCGAGTCGAGTAATGAACTGTCAAACTCAAGGTACGTCGCGATCTACCTTGAGGTCTCCTCAAAGCTTGTTAACAGTGCGCACCACATTATTTCTGAGGTTATTTCAAGTTTTGTTAGCATAATGAATAATTTTCATGATTTTATTGACTACCTTATGAAGATTTGTACCAATATCGTCCTATAAAGCGGTATTTACGGGATGCAGAAAATCCTCTGGAATATTTCGATTTAGAAAAGATGTAATAATAAATGTCCTCTTGCCACTTTTGAATTTAACACCGATTGCCAATAACCGAGGTCTCCCAATACCGCCTCTGTTGCAGCTTCTCATAGCAAATTCCTTCTCATACCAAATTCTCTTTGCACTCGACAGTTGAGTTGAATGACAGAATTGACAGATAGCGCCACAGAAGTAGAACACAATCTCAGAGGAAGACAGCCCATAGATGAAAAAAAGTGAACCACAAACGTATTCTCTACAGTTTGCCAACATAATAATAAGAAATTTAATGACGTCATTCCTTCACTCAACCTCAACTCGACTTACTGGAGGTTCCTCACTGGAGGGTGAAGCCGTAACTGAACATACTGATTTCAAGGAAGTTTTTAAGATATCCTTGAGGTGACCTCGACTAAGGTCGAGTGGAGGAGGTCTCGAGGAACCGACTATGCATATGGGTGTTAGTAAGTGAATAAAAGCTGTCGGAAGTGTAATGAGTTAATGAGTAATGAGTAAGATTAAGAAAAGAACGCTTGGGTGGTTTGGGTATCCGCTTTAAATGATTGTAAGTAGTAGGAAATGAAATATTGCCTCAATGGTAATTGGAGACCATGGTTTGGGTTTCACTTTAATTAATGAAGAAACACTTATATCTCACCTAAAAACCAAGTTGCGGCAATCATGCAGCGAGCTCTGGTGGGGTACACCCAGCGATGATACTTCAGCCCGTATAGGATATACAGGAATCGGTCCACGGCGATCAGGCCCACGCTGTAGATAGATGCTAGGGTACTCGATACTATCATTCCTGAAATAATTCATTATAATATAATCACGATTCTATTTTTTTATTCGTTCTAATATACCACGCGGCAGATCAGATGTTCTAGCACAGCGTAGCATGGCGAGATGATTAGCAATTGAGGAATATCTCTGCCATAGGTCTCCTCTGCTAATTTGGGAGCTGCCCCGGGAACCATTTATTGTATACCCCAACTCCCCTGCCTTGGTCACCCCGAGTAGTTCGCTATGTTTGGTCATTTAGCAGGGGTGCCCATCTCATCAGGTGAGGTCTTGGCGGCGGATGCATCTGCCCACCTATTTTGTGGCGAACCAGTTCGGTAACACGGGCAAAAGATCTTTTGACCTCTCCAGTAGGACTCGCTTGCCCTATCGCTTTGAACCGCAGTGAGAGGAATGGACACATACGCCCGTCACTCTCCTGGGCACACTGATCTCAAGATTCCCACCCACCCCACAGACGCTCATACGTGTTATCTTCCCAGAACTTCCTCTCCCTTATTTACTCTAAAAAACCCTCAAACGTGACATAGGCAACGAGGGAAATTATTTTCCTGAGGGCCTCTTGTTAATTCTAATTCCTGGTGTAATTCATTGTATTCTAATTTAAGAAAGTTGTCTTACCCAGCTGCAAAGAGCAGATGTTATGAGTCCTGCTGGTCTTCGGAAAAGACTGTCCGAAGATGACTGCAATTCCAGTCACCAAGTCTGCCATCGCCACGTTACCCAGCAGCAAGTAAGTGCATCTCGGCTGCTGACCTGTAATCCATTCAACAATTTGAACATTTCTGTCGATAATCAAAATATCCGCCGAGGTTTCCTTGTTAACTTCAAGGTTGTCTTGCTTTCTATGCTGTACGAATGAGTAGAAATTTGATGGTGCTACTTTAGATTTCAGACCCAACTTTAGTGGTATTATGCACACAGTTAATAACAAGTGAGTAAATGAAACGGGACGATTTAAAAAATCAAAAAACATTCAATAATTCATCTTTTGTAAATTGTTTTGATGAAAATATAGGAATCTCCGAATTGCTAGGAAAATACTGAGTGCGATTCCAGAGGGTAGTCTAGTGGGCCGCCCCAAACACAGTTGAGCGAGACAACTCCAGAAACTTTGAGAGGAGGGAATGGGACCTGTCATGGACGGAGGCCGAACAGTCATCGCAAGACAGGGACGAATGGAGGCGCCTTGTTGATGTCTCCTTGTCAGTGGATCCCCGACCCGAAAAGGACAAGGGGAAGAAGATGATGATGATGAAAATCTAAAACTTAATCTACACGAATGGAAATATCCTGGAAACTCGGAACTCGTCTTGAAATTTACGTAAATGTCAAACGTGTCCAGTGCATAGACGCATCTTCATCTCACAAAATGTGTGTGGCCACGCCCAATTCGTCCCAGTGTTTCAACAAACGGAGGAGATGGAAAACAAAAAAATGTTTATAGTAACGTTCAAGCAAAAGTGTAAGCAAATGTTTATGTCGGAGGTCGCAAGAGATTTGGCTTAAAAATACAGTTGCAATCTCTCACCTTTCTTCAGCAAGAGTCCACTAGATACGACGACAGCCGCGTTGGTCACTATGATCAGTGCTCCCAGCAGCGGGATGAGAATGTCGTACGCCATCAGCTGGGCCTTCATGGAGTTGGTCTCGTTGCCAGAAGGCAGAAGCTGCTTGTTCCTGAACGTCGTGGTCATGATGTCATCTTCCGTAGTCGTCTCGAACGAGTCGAAACCCAGCTCCGTCGTTGTCCATGCAAGTAGCGAAGCCATTTCGGACTATCTGCAATGACAAAAGATTGTAAATACTGTAAAAATAGCAAGAGAAATTAAGAAATGTGATATAAATATAGCTTTTAGAACCAATAATAATATAGGATTTAACCTTAAAAACTCAAAAAGTAAAAAAATAGAAGTGTGAAATTCGCACGCGGTAGAAGTGAAACCTTCAGAAATCTAAAATAGACAAGAGTGGGGAGAGGCTATGAAGCACCGCGTAAAGAGGAGACCGATTATTCTATCTCATTTTATCGCAGGCTTAATTCTACAGATCTAAGTTTTCGTCTCTTTTTAGTGTCACATTTTTGTTTCGTAGAGTTTCAATATTTACAACGGTGCTAAATGAAGTTTTCACATCAAAAATTCTACACTTACATAACATTGAATATCATATTTAATATATAAAAATGAATGTTTCTTTTTTTGTCCCTTATGCGTTCCTAAACCATTCAACCGATTCCGATGAAACTTTGGTGATATGTTGTACGCTTACCCGTAAAGGTTTCTATGTGAGCTCTGGCATTATGAAATTTGCATAAAAATTACAATAGATGGCGCGCTAGTTGTTTGAAAAATGTGTGTATTTCAAATAGTTAAGCGGTGGGGAGGGATGGAGGGAGGGGAGGAGAATCCGGGATAAAATGTGACACAGTCGACAGTAACACTGCTTACACCGGGCAGATGGGAAAGGCTGCTTTCTCAACTAGATTCGAAGAATATGTACGATGTTATAACAACGAAAGCATTTCTTCGAAATTCGCATAACATCTCTTGTAAGGGTATTAGATTAAATTTTCTTGAACAATTGGGAATCAATAAAAGAACGAAAGAATGTTCCTAATAAAACATCAAAGAATAAAGTAAGGAGAATTATTTCTCAGTATGTTCACAAGACCTAAGGGAATGTACCCATACTACGTGACCAACTTTTTGCATGTTTTAACCCCCCCCCCCCCCCCCCGGTGACCAAAAACCTAAGCCCGCCGCCGCTCATTTGTACCAAGCGTGACATTTTGAAGACCCCCTCCCCCCCTAAACGTGTCACGTAGTATGGGTACGTTCCCTAAACAGCAACACATAGGTCAATAACATTCCCATTTAATAATATGAGGAAAAAAATTCAAAGTACCCGCAGAGTAGGGAATCTATTGACACAATTATTTTCTCAGAAAATCGGTTCAACCGGTAATAAATCATTTAAGGCAAATTGAAAATGGGAACAGTAAGTAGAATCATATAAATAAGTCATATCAACGTGGCCTAATCACAGTTTGAAAATGGCACTGAACACCGAAAGAACTTGCAGAACTTAATAAAAAACATTATTAAATTGAATTTACATTACATTTAAAAAAAGTCTGTAATCGTTATCCACCATCAAAAACAAAAGACGTTTACGTTTGAAGAGGCTTACCAAAAAAAACTACAACTATTGGTAATAATATTGTTGGAGAAAAACAAATTATCAAGTTTGTTGTAAAACCTCTTCAGCAACAAGCAAACACCGGTAATATGCAAAAATTAATGCCGTTGTAACAATATCCTACCAATATTTATTTATATTGAATAATCTTGTAGAAGTCGGTTCAGACGAACGACACAACGAGGATTGGCGTCAACTGCCTTCTTTGTGGAGAAACCCGGCGTTTGTTATTTGAGATCCGCCTTTGTGAATATGTGAAGGCAATTATGACTCAACTTTACAAATTAATATTACATGAAACAATCAATCGTCCGTATCCAACACCATTTGCACGTACGGACAATATAATTACGGTACTTACTTACGGTAAAACATTAATTGCAGAGTTACCTAATCTAAAAAACTTTTGTGTTACGTGAGGTTTCCAAAATCAGCACAAAACGATGGAATTCCCTGTCGTAGTCCCCAGGTGCCACGTGTTGGGATATGAGTTTAAATATTATTCGAGAAATCGAAAAAAAGCCATTTTTTTACTACTTATTTGTTTTACGACATTTTTATTGTTAGTACTTGTCGTTATGATAATTTCCCCCCTACTCACGAGCTCAGGTTTTTATAAGAGACATCTTCAAATTAAATTTATAGTTACAAATGTACATAAAATTATAAGAATGAAGTGTTACAATATTTTCTCGTGAATTATTACCTACTCTGTATCAATTATACAGGGTGTTAAGAGATGTTAACTACCTGCTTTCCAGAGGTTATTTGAAGGAACAAATGCTGGTGTCTGTAGTGATTTTTTTGTTTTTGTTTTCAACTAACCTTAAAAAAAATCAGTAGGTATTGGACAGTAAGGGTGGGAGAATGGAAAGTTACTCGGCTGAGTAACCAGTGACATGTGGAAGTTTTTCTTGTGTTGAAAAAAAAACATTAAAAAAAAAACAAGAAAAAAAAAAACAAAATTTCGTTTACATTTTTTACTTAAAATAATGGTAGGAATTACTGGTAATAAATAGTAAGCCAGGTACGTCTTAACACCCTGTAGATATGCATTATTTTTTTAGTAGATACATTTTTTGAAAAAA
This sequence comes from Limnephilus rhombicus, assembly GCA_929108145.2. Lineage (NCBI taxonomy): Eukaryota > Metazoa > Arthropoda > Insecta > Trichoptera > Limnephilidae > Limnephilus > Limnephilus rhombicus. The sequence goes on along the minus strand of OV815287.1, from coordinate 29,029,873 downwards.
AAAATCGCGAATTCAACCCAAAAAGCTTCATATCTAACATCCATTAAAATATCGTTTCACCCAGAACAATAAATTAGTCTTCTTAACCAGATAGGTAGGCACTATTGATAGGCTCTTTTTTCAAATTAAAAAAAATTATTCCTACTCACATTTCTTTTCTCTGAACCTTTACAATATTGTAGGTACCACTTTTAAGATCGTACCCAAGTTGTAAGCATGCACTTCCATTCTAATGGATGCTGTATGTTTTTCTGAGGCTGGGGAACTGGTCACTGAAGGTGCTCAGCTGTCTCTCGGATATCATCGGCTATTTCCGTAACCATTCGGGTATTAGACGCGAACGGTTGATTGGCTCTCTTATATCAAAATTACACACAACTACCTATACAAACGAAATATCTTGAAAGACATTGAAAGTTCATTAATATTCATATACCTACACTACTTCCCCCCCTTACTAATTGAAAGCGTCCTAGCTAAATATTTCAATCACCGATAATTTTTTTTTTCAAATTTTAGTAAGATCTTCGCATAGCCGTGTTGACACATTGCGGTGTTATGAGTTGAAACCAGTTCCTTTCCAACAACGAAATGCACACGAGTGTACATAGCCATCAAGTCACAGCTAATTAAAAAAATAAAATGCAAAGTAGTTCCGAGAAGTATTTATTAATCCTTCAGGGGAATTCTTTATTGACTTTGCCGCGTTAAGTAAGCGAAAACGTTTTCCGGTGTTGGTGACCGCACGAATTGCCTATGTAAAATACCTGTTGAGTATATTTTCTACGTTTGTACTTTTATAATATAAGCACATACCAAACAACTGAAGGAACGAACTGAAGCAAATACTTTGATTCTGTCTTATACTTTGATTATGTCTTTCGACGGCCGGCGCAGTCCAGTGGTAAGGTTCTTGACTCCCATTCCGAAGGTCGCGGGATCTAATCCCGGCGCATTTATTCATTAAAATAATATATTTGCGGCACGTTCCAGAGTGGAAGATATTCTCAGTATCGCCCTGGTGTAAGACCACCGTTCAGAATTGAAACGTTGCTTGAAATGGCTTTAGCCGTGTTTAGTGACCAGATTTGAATATCCAGGTACTTCCCACCTTCCTCTTTCCCATCTCCTTCCCCTCCCCACTACCTTCAGCCTCACAACATACCCCAATTGGGGATGCCATAGTCTCACTGGCTCCAGACGGGAGCAGTTGGGACTCTTGTGCGGTATTCATATAAAAAAAACCATCTCATACATACTCTTCTATTATTCTGACTCTTGACGTCTTGACATGGCCCGACTCAAACATTTTGTATCACTTGATCGTGACGTGTCCCAGACTTCTTCTACCATTCACATTTGCGTCATATATTCTCCTTACACTCTTTTCTTCTTTCATTCGCTCTACATGCCCAAAGCATCATCTGAGCGTCCCTTTCTTAGTCTTACAAATTCGCCGACACCAGCCTTGCATTCTTTGCGGATATCCACATTTCTAACATAATTATACTCGGTTTTACCGTACAGGTTATACGCCTCAGGGTTCTCATTTCTACAGCAATCAGTCTACTTTCATCCTTCCTCTGCCAGTTCTGTGCCTCACTGGTAGGTACCAGCACTCCATTGTGGACTGCTAGTTTCGCTTCTAAGAGAGTTGGACTACGGCATCCTTATTTGCAGAACGCTGTGGGGTCGAAAGGAATAGGGAAGAGGAAGGAAGTACCTGGTTATTCAGATCGGGTTACTAAACTAAACTGTTTTTCCCTTTTTCGTAAAATAAGTTTTTGTAGATGGTTTTTTTTATAAGCTTTTCGACTAACACACTAGTGTGGCACGTGCCCGTATTACGGTAGTCTTTGCAAGCAAATTTTCGATTCTGAATTTCTCACCAGTCGATACTGAGGATATCAACTCTGGAATGAGGTGCCAGTGTACCTACTACAAATAATTTCTTGTAGGTGTGAAATAGTTCATATTAAGGCGCCGTATCCCCGCTCAAAAAGAAGAAGATGGAGAGATATGCAATCAGATTTATTACGAATGTTGGAGAGAGGGCGCTAATATTTAAAACGGTAAAGTTGAAGCGTAAATTGTGTAAATGTTTAATAAAACTCGACTCGTTTAAAATAGAGCAAAAATCTCTTGAGGGCTGTCTAAAACGGCATTTAAAGAAACAAGGTGAATTTTTTCATACATATAACCTGTGAAATAACTGAAACAGACGTGAAAATAATAATTTTCGGAGTATACTTTGCGATTTTTTTCTATCGAGGGAATTTCGTATAATTTGCGTTTCGGCGTGGGAAATGTATAGATATTATCTTAAAAAATAACTATATTTTTTCAAGAGCTTAAAAACTTCAAATGTTTTAGGGGAATATGTAAGAAATCGGTAGAAATTCGGGTAGCGGCGGCTTAACAATTCATAGCAATTTTATTTACTCACGCCGGTTTTCAAACCCGCGACCTCTGCATTCCGTGCGAAAGCTTGATTTTTAAATGGTATTTCACCAACTGTGAGTAAACTGTTGTGTAACTACTCGTCGAGTGATTTTAATCACATGGCGGTAAACTTGCGACCGTTTACAATCGTTACGTAGCGTTTAATATTGTAGGATTGAGTTCAGTGGTGAAATGGACAATATAGGTACTTAAGTAATTTAACAGGAGGAAAGTTAATCGACAGTTTACTCAAGGTAAAACTAGTAGGTCTGTGAAAAGTAGACTTCTCGTTCATGTTCCTAATTTTACATTATTTAAAAAATACTAATTTTCCTTTGAAATCATAAGAATTAAATAATTTCAAATAAGCATTTGTACAATGTGTCCAAAAAAACGTCCTAACCTAACCTAACCTAACCTAACTTTCCAATGACAATCATTCTTTTTTGAAACTTTCTTCAGGCAATTCCAAATAAACACGACGATTTCACATTTGAAAAAATAATCTTTACCGAACCATTAAAACGGCCACCATCTTGAAACGGAAACGGAACATACAAATTTACATGCGTATGCAGTGCAAAGCGGTCGAGTTATAAACAAAAAATTTAACAAAACAAAAAAACGGCTTCAAAAAATGCACTAAAAAGTAAAAAAATAATTTCGTATTCTTCTACAACTTAATAATCAACTTATTTTCTACTCATCAATATGTAGGTACGATTGTTATTTTTGGAGTCGGTTTCAGTCAGTTTGTTACTACATAGGTACATAGTTATAGGTAAGATGTGCTTGTGTCGCACGCGCGACTTGACGAGGCGAGAGCGGGGCCGCGGCGGGATGGGAGCTGTCAAGTGAAAACACCGGGCCGGGTACCTTGGCTGGCACCGACTCCAAAATAACAATCGTACCTACATATTGATGAGTAGAAAAATTAAGTTGATTATAAAGTTATAGAAGAATACGAAATTATTATTTTATTTTTTAGTGCATTTTTTTAAATCGTTTTTTTTGTTTTGTTAAAGTTTTTGTTTATTTTTTTATTTTTAGTGAATCTGAAGTACACTAGCTAATTTGTCTGAATATGGGTAGACCTACTAAACGTGCTACTCATATGATACAGACATTACTTGACCATAACGACGTTACGGTAGGTGACTCAAAGATCCGGATAGCCTATATCTACCGGATCTGCCGGATCTGCCCTGATGATGGACACTGCAACGCTGACCGAAACGTTGGCTAAAGAAGGAGGTAGCGCAACACGGCATAACACCCCAAAAACAAATAACGAACATACTTTTGGCCGTGAAAATCTAAAAACGTATCAGCCTATAAAAGTATCGTTAATTTGCTCCTAAGAATTGAAGAGTTCCGTTACTTTGTCATGGATCCCATAATCAGAACCTAACCAAACTCTCACGAAACTACCCTTGAAGTACATCCTTTCAAATAAAAAAAGATTCATCGAAATCGGTTGGCTTGATATTGAGTTATTCGTTCATTTGTCGCGCACATACTTAACGCAAATTTAAGACATAGGTATATGGTTTTCTCATGGATGCCATTATCAGAACTGGACCAAATTGAAAGGGGACCACGCGGGAAGCACCAGCTTTCAAATAAAAAACGAATCATCAAATATCGGTTTACACAGTCGAAAGTTCTGAGGTAACAAACATAAAAAAAAAAAAAAATACAGTCGAATTGAGAACCTCCTCTTTTTTGAAGTCGTTTAAAAATAGGACTTCGCTACGTTCAGTCAATAACCCCTAAAAATAATCCTTTATTTATAATTATTGCGGTTAACCACTCAATGAAACTTTATCGCATTACCACGTAAACCAAAATAAGATATAATGGAATATTTGTAGCCTTTTAATATCATTGAGTGATTTCGCACTTTTTTATATCCATATAATCTGTTACATATCCGAATCAATGCGCGCAAACCAGCAGCCTTCCGGGGCTTAGTTCCTACTTGAGATTACCTCTCATGAATGGACGACAACACATGATTGTTACCGTACCGGATTTCTAACTGTCCGGGTCAAATGGATCTACGGCATTCCCACTTGGGGGTGTTGTAAAGCTGTGGGAAGTTAGAGAGGAGAATTTGAAAGACTTAATGTGACCAGATCTTAATCCTTTAACATTTCCGCTAATAAACGTATTTTAAATTTTACACAACTGATAAACAACCCTTTTTGTATGATAAACGGTTGTTTACCAGTTGTGTAAAATTAAAAAAAAACGTTTGTTAGTAAGACTCAGAGAAACTTTAAAAAATATGTGTAAAAAACTAGCTGGTTCCCGACATGCGTTGCAATGTCATATTTAACGAAATAAATTGTTTCTCCCTGCATGCCCCTTTTGCCCCCTTGTGCGTCCCCCTTCCCCTCCCGCGTTCCCCTTTCACCTTCCCCGCCCGCCCTCTCCCTCTCCCCTCTCCCGCTCCCCCGTCCCGCAAACCCTCCTCCCGCATTCCATATATTCAGTCCCAGTACATTGTTAAATGAAACACGTTGTTTTATTCAGGAGACAGCGAGAACTGATATTTATTAAGCTTAGAAACATAGACAAAGATGGCATTAGTGGTAGGTACTTTGATAACTAAATAACACCCCCACTTATCAAAATAACGTACATAATACCCATATTGCAACAAAGGTATATAATATAAACATGTTAATTCTTTACATCCTGCATACCCAACAATTGCATAAAATAATAATGCTTGGTACTAGCCAAACCTTTTGTAAATAGATCTGCTGGCATTTCAGCTGTTTCCAAGTATTTTAGTTCTACAATTTTATCATTAATACATTCTTTACAAAAGTGGTGTCGTATGTCAATATGCTTAGTTCTTTTATTATAGCTATTATTTAAAGACAACTTAAGTGCACCCTGATTATCATTAAATAAGGATATGGTGTATGACTCATTGTTTATTTCTTTTAACAAATTACTTAAATAAATAGCTTCCCTACAAGCTTCGGCTACACCAATGTATTCAGCTTCAGTGCTCGAAAGAGCAACTGTTTTTTGTTTCTTAGCCTCCCAAGAAATAACACATCCAGCTAAAATATAACACAAACCTGTATAGGACTTGCGATCAATGATGTTACTTCCCCAATCTGAATCAACAAAACCCTCTAATTTTGAATTACCACATTGACTATATTTTAATCCAAAATGCTTTGTTTTCTTGAGATATCTTAAAATACGTTTAGCATATGACCAAGTTTCCTGGTTATAGCAATTGTTAAATTGACTCAGAAAACTTACTGTAAAGGCTATATCAGGTCTGGTTAATACTGCTAAATACATAAGTCCACCAATAAGCTGTTGATAAGGAATTTGACTGTCAGGATTTTTATTTTCTTTGTTAATATTCAATTTAGCCTCTAAAGGTGTATCTGCTACTTTACAATCTGCCATGTTAAATCTATTTAGCAACTGATCAACATAATTCTCCTGGCTTAGAGTAACTGTACCATTAACTTTATCAATATTAACACTCATCCCTAAACAATTTTTGACCTGACCCAAATCTTTTAACTTAAATTGTGAAGCCAATTCCTTTTTCAAATTATTACATTCTACATTATCATTAGAAAATATAAAAAAATCATCCACATACAAAGTAACTATTGTCTTTTTATCATTCTTATTTTTTGTGTATAAACATGGTTCTAACGTACTACGTTTATAACCAATACCAACAAGACATTCATCAACCTTTTTGTACCATGCCCTTGAGGATTGCTTAAGACCGTAAATAGCTCGATTCAATTTAAGTACTTTATTATTGTCTTTTTGAGAATCTAATAAACATTCTGGTAATTCCATATAAATTGTTTCCTCAAGGTCCCCGTTCAAGAATGCAGTAGTAACATCTAGATGTGTAACATCTAATTCAAGTTTTACAGATAATGCGAATAACAATCTCAAAGTTGAGTGCCTAACAACCGGCGAGAAAGTGTCTGAATAATCCACATTTTTCTTCTGCATGTAGCCCTTGGCTACTAAACGTGCACGGTATCGAACATTATTACTATTATCAATTTTTTTTCGTAACACCCATTTGCATTTCACTATAGTTTTACCATCCTTTGGCATATCAACGAACTCCCATGCATTATTTTCTTTAAAACACTGAAGTTCTTCTTTTACTGCACTTAACCACTGCTTTTTTTCATTTCCCTGTAATGCTTCTTCTAAAGACAGTCCATTAGCATCATCAAACACACCCTCAGGAATGCACATATTCGTCATCCTATACCGCTCTGGCTTCCTAATGATTCTGCTGTATCTAACACGCTGCTCAGGTGAATCATCAACATCTTCAAAATCACTAGTGTAAGTATCAGAAGAGTAAGTATCAGGAGTGTAAGTATCATCTGATGCATCTTCGACTAATGTATCCTCGTCTAAGGTTATATCTTCTGAACGTGACGTATCTTTGCAACTAGTGTCCCCCACTGGACATGAGTTTTCTCCACTCTCAGTGATAGGTATATTAACCTCTGGGTTGTTTTCATCTTCCATGATAATGACATCTCTACTAGTTGTGATATATTTAGTTCTAGGGTTGTATATTCGGTAACCTTTGATGTCATCTGGATAGCCAACAAGTATGTGCTGTTCAGACTTTTTGTCCCATTTCTGACGCTTCTCTTTAGCAACATGAGCCATAACATTGCTACCAAATATTCTTAAATGACTTATGTCTGGTTTACATCCAGTCCAGATCTCATATGGAGTTTTTTCATTTAAACTAGGAAGTACAGTACGATTTTGTAAATAAACTGCTGTGTTTGTCGCCTCAGCCCAGAATTCTTTACCCAAATGCGCATCAAACAATAAGCATCTAGCCTTCTCGACAATCGTTCGATTATTACGTTCTGACAAGCCATTCTGCTCTGGGGTATATGGGTTACTTTTTTGGTGCGTGATACCTTCCTTCTTGAGATATGAATCAAACTCTTTGTTGCAGTATTCACCACCATTATCGCTTCTCAATATCTTTATTTTCTTATTTGTTTGTTTTTCAACTTTTGCTTTAAATTCTGCAAAACATCTAAGTGCTTCATTTTTGTGTTTGATAAAATATACAAATGTCATACGACTATAGTCATCAACGAAGAGAATGAAGAATCTTGAACCTGCAAGCGATCCTTTCTCCGTAGGTCCGCAAACGTCAGTATGAACTAAATGAAGTAATTCTTTGCTTCTTGTACCAGTTTTTGAGAATGGAAGACGACACTGCTTTCCCTCGCAACAAACTATACACGATGTCTTGCCAAGATCAACCTTTTCTCGAAGATTCATTCCTTCTACAGCATTGGTCATTTTATTCAGATAATTACTATTGACATGACCCAATCTGCGGTGCCAAGTGTTGCCTGAAACCGCTAAATTAGACATTATTCTTTCAGGAACTTTTAACTCGTATTCCATCCTTAGTTTATAAACACCATCTGTCAAATCTGCTATAGCAACTAACTCGTTCTGTTTATTATAAACATAGCAGCATTTTCTTTTGAAGTCCACTTTATTTCCATTTTTGATTAACTGACTGACAGATATCAAGTTTGTCGTAAGTTTTGGCACACATAAAATATCTTTTAATATAACTTCATATTTACTTTTCGGGGTTAAAGTAATAATTTTAGCTTCTCCCGAGCATAAAACAGGCATAGCACTTTTATTAGCTGCAATTATTTCCTTCACACTCGTCCGATTCGACGCATTACACATAATGTTTACATCCGGTGTCATGTGAAAACAAGAGCCCGAGTCTATAAACCAATCCATTTTGTTGTAATTCCCGTTCAAAAACACAACAGAAAATGCATTTGACTTCTTCATTCGCTCTGATTGCCCAACAGGACATTGATTTTTAAAATGCCCTTCTTTTTTACATCTATAACATCTGATAGATTTCATTACGGTTTTGACCTTCGATGTATTTCCGTCAACACTGCGGCGCGGGCGCACTCTGGCGGAAAATGCCCCAACTGACTCCGTGTCATTTCCTGCCATATCAAGCAATTTTGTTTTTATTGCATCTGCAGTAATTATTATTCCACTATGCTCGATTGCTAATATCATGGGGTAGAATTTTTCTGGTAGACCAGCAAGCATTAAACAGCCTATCCATTCATTGTTCACATTAAATCCGGTTCCGGATAATTTCTGGCCAGTTTCAATAATTTGCGTGACGTAACTCTGCATCGAGTCACAAGTTTCAAGACGAATCGATATCAAACTCCTTAATAAGGAAATGCGTCTTGAAAAACCATTATCATCGAACATTTGCTTTAGCCTTTTCCACAAGTCTGCAGTAGATGTAGCTTGCTTGATGTGTACATACAGTGACGGATCTATAGTGAGGACTATCTTCGCTTTTGTTTTTGCATCATCTCCAACTGCAACAGTTTCTTCGGCCTTGATACACTTCTCCATGCCTTCCAATATAAGTAGGTTTTCAACGGCATATGCCCATACATCGTAGTTTTGTCGTCCAACCAACTTGGGTATACTTGTGAGATATGATGTAGCCGCCATTTTGGTTAAAAATTTCCTGACACTAATTACGAGTTTGCATTCGCAATAACTCCTTGCTCTATTCTCAATACGAACAAATACATCCGCGACAATTAGAAATGAATTTTTAACACAAATACCATTTAAATTATCGTGACTGATTATTTAAAAAACGCTTGGGAATCTTCTGGGCCCATAACCTGTTAAATGAAACACGTTGTTTTATTCAGGAGACAGCGAGAACTGATATTTATTAAGCTTAGAAACATAGACAAAGATGGCATTAGTGGTAGGTACTTTGATAACTAAATAACATACATTCAGTTTTCAAACAACTCGCGTGCCACCTATTGCAATTTTTTTATTAAAATTTTCATTTTTCGTATAATACAAATATTAATTTTTGTATATTATAAGAAAAATCAATCTAATTTGATACCTAACATAGGTACCTATTTAAAATATCCATAATTTTAAAAAATCCATAAACAATTCTTTTAATACAAAAGAGAACGGCTGCTTGCTGAATTCAATTTCATCAAACGCGCGAACTGTCAAAATTGGGAAGTTAAAATGGTCGTTAAGTTTTCTGAATTTATCCATTTTCTGCGCAATTTTCTTAATATTTCTTTCCGTAAGTACCTTCTACAATGTATTAGAAAATTTTTTTTAAAAAGATGAATGAAATAGGTAAAGTCGTTCTGAAGTTATGGCGTGACTAGGGAATGCAATTCCGCAAGACCATGTCAATTCAGGTAATTGCGGGACCGACCAATCTTAGTCCCGCTGGATCCAGGTATTTGCGGGATCCAGCAGGGTAGACTTAGATATCTAATCAAACGTATAATAAAGACCTAATACCTCGATCAACCAACCTTGTTTTTAGAGTTTAAATTTATACCTAATCAATCACGTTCTTTGGGACATTTTAAATGGTTTATTAATATACCTTTAGTTAGACATAGGTAAAGTTTAAGTCATAAATTGGCAAAGAATAAGATAAGACATAAATTTACATAACAACTTAAATTTAAATAATAACGTTCACACGATAAACAATATTCTTGTACAATAAGCATCATAAGTTTAAACATTATTTTGGAAATAGCTTCGTAAAAAAAAGTTAAAGTATTAATTGCGTCGCCTGATAAACGGCTTCTGATATTGGACACAAGGTAGCCAGCGGCTGAAAAAGCTCGTTCAGCTTCCACGCTGGTTGGCACAATAGTCATTAGCGCATTGTAAGTGAATTGAAGGTATGTGCCTTTTAATCCACCGGACTCGAAGTAATTCATTTCCTTCTTTATCAAAACCTCAAGGTTGCTCATATTGCCAGATCTAGGTTGTTGGGCTGTTGATCTCGAACTCTTCATACTAATCAAAGTATGTTCGAGTTCGTCTTGAAGTGACATTGGTGCTGCTGCTGCGTATGTCTCAGCGTCAGCAGGAGCAGTGGCTACTGCGTTGTTATCCGTGTACTCTAGCCTTTCGACTATAGTTTTGATTGCCTTGCGAATTACACTTTTTGAAGGTAGACTAAATGTGTCATCAACATTAATAAATTGACTTCTGTCTTCTTCGTACTTGTATGGATCATGTAAGTATAATAAAACCGCTGTCAAGTTAGTTCGCCGCTCTGAAATCCGTATGAACTACGCTTCTCTGTAATCCCGCCAGTCCAGCGGGACCCCGAAAAATTTTCTACCGAGATTAGTCCCGCAAAATGTCTGCGGGATCTCGGTATTTCGGTATCCCGGTATACCGGGATTGCATTCCCTAGGCGTGGCCAAGGGAAACAGGGATTCATTTTTATATATGTATATTGATTTTTTAAATTTCATTTCATTTTCATTAACCGCGGGTCTTACAATTAATTCCAAAAAAAAACACAAAATTAATGCATGCACGATGTCCACATGCCAAATATACCATCACACCTTTAACAAAGTCGCATACATTTGAGTGTACACAATAATTCTTCACAGTCCTGCAAATGCGGAACCATTGAACTTGTATAAACGTATGTATATTTGGGGATAACAGTAGACACGCATATGAAATGGGATATTCACATAAGCAACATCTGCAAATGGCTACGAACTATTGCGGGACGAATTTACAAAATTAAATATTTTATGCCCGATTAAACCGACGTTGAAAATAATCTATTTGTCTTTGATACGGAATAAAGTCTTGGGAAAACTCATGCAAGACAAATATAGATTACATTCAAACAATTCGAAATTCTGACTAAGCTCTTGGTAAGCAATAGCATTTATGCAGGAAGAAGAGACATAAAATTATTCTATGAGTCAGTTAGTATATTGCCTATGCGAGGGACATTATGGTTTAAAATTGAATGCCAAAACCTATTGTCGGATTCAATATACACGGAAAAAGTATCATGCACTAGATGCACTTAAGTAAAAATGAGGGGTTGTCCATTCCGTAAATTATCTTATATATAAAAATGAATCGCTAAATGTGTTGCTAAGCGCAAATTTCGAGAGCAGCTGAACCAATTTCGCTAATTCTTTTTTTTAAATATTCCTTGAAGTATGAGGACGGTTGTTACGGAGAGAAAAATTAGAAAATTGCCCAGAAAATTGGATAATTTCAGAAAACCTAACGACTATCGCACGTTTGACAGTTCGCGTGTTTGAGGATGACATTTTTAAATCAGGATTCTATTTTAGAAAATCTTTAAGTTGATAAATTTATTTAAAGTAGGTACTCCCCTCATAGTTTGAATCGAATCAAGAATTTTAGATATTTTAAATAGGTACCTATGTTAGGTACCAAATTTAATATACATGAAAAATGGAAATTTGAATAAAAATTGTAAAAGGTGGCACGCGGGCAGTTTAAAAACTGAATGTACTGGGATTGAATATATGGAAAGCGGGAGGGAGGGAAAGATGGGGAGAGGGGATGGGGTAGAGGGTGAGGAGGGGGGAGGGGGGGCGGTGAGAAGAGGGGGGGAGGTGGAGGAGGCGGAGTGGGAACCCCCCTTACACCATGCGAGCGAAGCCGCGGGAAAAAGCTAGTAATAAATAAATACGGGCAACGGACATTCACTCATCTTGTTCCTACCATATTTAATATGATGCCAATGAACATAAAAATCGAATCAAATTGCACCACCGATTTCAAAAAAAAGGCTAATAGATCAAGATTTTTATATTGATTTTGTTTGTAATATTGTGTATAATATGACTGCGAGTAATTTGCCAGTGTTATATCTGACTGTCTGCGTATTGTATGCCTTTATATTGTAATTACTTAAAAGTTATTTTTCCGTTTCTATTTTCTATCTTGTTATAAGTGTGTTTTTGTGTTATATGAATATTGGATAAATTGACCTGCTGACAAACTGCTTTGGCAGTTTAGCCTGTGCTTAAAATGAAGAATAAAAAACGAAATAAAAAAATTGAAAAATATTTATATTTATTAACCCGAGTAAATATATTTAAATAAGCCGATTTGAAAAATAATTGAATAATAAATATATTTTTATGTACGAACCTTAAGATAATTTGTAATAAGTGCATAATCTTCCGAATGGGATAGAAAAAAATAAAATTATTTTTGTGCAACTGTGATTTAATGCGAGAAATTCCGCTTGTCGGGCATCAGCTGAGCTATACCTAGTGTTATAGAGTCCCCGTGTTTTTTCAACTTAAGAGGGCATTACCAGAGAAAACCAGAAATATGTCATTTTCAAATGAGATTTTAGACGTATTGACTCTTTTCCACAAAACATTATAAATGGATTTCGAAAAATTGTTTTTTTATCTAGCATTCGCAGGTAATAAATTTTAAGAAATTTTTAAAATTTTTAGTATAATAAGGTTATTCCATAGGTCGTTGGCAGATTTGTTCAATTTTCAAAAAAGATTTTGTATTATACCACACCCATTTCAAATAATATAATCATGCAGTAAAATAAATCAATACATTATCTAGCAAACGCATGTTTTAGAATTTTAATTTTAGTTTCAATAAAATCATTAAAAAATATGTACGTACATGTGTTTCTTGACGAAAATTGGTCCATTTGTGTATTTATTTGTGCACTTACAAACTAATATATTTCAGATTTTTTTCACATTCTTAAAAAATTTAGACATTATTGAAAAATGATAAATACTTATAATCAAAAAATAACTACAAAAAGGACATTATTTTAATAGTTTTATCATCACGCCTTTCAGCATTTTTGGATGAAGGTATAAATTAAAGCTAATTTGAATTGACATAAATTCGATATTGAGTTATAATTTTAAAAACCTGGTACGGAGAATAATTAATCTTTCTTGTTGTAACCGCCCTGCACGATCGTAAGAACAACTTTCGATGAAATGTTTTTTTTTGTTTATTTTAAATTTTGTATGAAGTTTTTTCCGCTGAAGGAATTCAAACGAAGTGTTAAATTACAAATAATGACGCTTAGTCACGTCAGGATATTCATTCCTGCTTTTTGTATTCTAAGAAAAAATGATGAGACTTAAAAATTATAATATTAAATATATCAATATCAAAATACTGTTATCTCATTGTGGAGACCTACGCGTTCTTTTTAAAATACGTTTAATATACCTAAATACGTAAAATTGAAAAAAAAAGCACAAATAAAAGTGATGTAAACAAAGTTGTTTGTCTTTTATTAAAATAAATAATGTCATCACAAAGTGAAAACCTTTCCGAAGAAGTTTTCTTCGAAAAATTAAAATGTCTATTATTGATTTAGTTATCGTGTATATTTTACCACGCCTTTTAAAAAACAATATGACTGTTCGTTTTCTAAATAAAATAAAATTAAATTAATGCGAAAGCAAAAAAAAAAATGAAGTATTAATTTTGATATTATCCTTATTAGCTTATTAAATCTTATCTAAAATACTGGGGCCATTGAGATAACAACCTCCGCAGTGATATTATTTCCCACAGGTAGGTGGTACACAGGCGCACTCGAAAAGTTGATAATTCCTCAAATAGCTTCGTTTCGATTCCCGACGAAGACAATAATTTTTAAAAAATGCGATTTTTTTTCAAATTGTGATCATTTGCCATCACAATTCTTATACAAAATATGGATTCATAAATCAATACAGTTTTTTTTCTTGAGGGACTGATGCAATAACATTTTATTTCTAACTAGCTGAAGTCCCCGGCGATGACCGGGCTTTACACAAAGTTTTCGAAATCAAATGTAGACAGTGAACTTCCTTTGCATACAAATCAAATGCACACCGCCCGCTTACCAGCCCGCTCGTCCACCATATTCAAGACATTATCCTTTATGTATTATATATTTCAACCAATTTACAAAAAACCTTTACAAATTATACGCCTAACCTTCCTCATGAATCACTCTATCTATTGGTGAAAACCGCATGAAAATCCGTTGAGTAGTTTTTGAGTTTATCGCAAACAGACAGACAGATGCGGCGGAGGACTTTAATTTATAATATGTAGAGATTCTTCTTTACTTTATTTTGTAATAGCATTAAAAGTTTTTTAAATAAAATTTTGGCAGCCAATGAATAATTAATAAATTTTGGAAGTTTACTCTTCGAATATTATTAATAGACGAGCGCAGACCCGTGAAAAATCACGGGAAACAATAATTGCAGAATTTGTGAATTTGAACAGATTTTTTTTTAATTTAGAGAACCTATTTATAAAAATTAAAAAGAAATTATTATTTATTTAAAAAAAATATTTAAACAAAACAATTAGGTACACATTTCAAATAAAGATTTATTAATTTATAAAATAATTCTAGTACCTACTTTATGCTTCATCTGATATAATTTATCAGTTCCAATTTAAAAAATTAAAAGTTCATTGAACTTGAATGGTTTTACGCATTATGCAGAAATACATACGCATATTGCACATCACTCCTATATCTACAACCGAAATTAGTATGTTTATTTTTATAATTTGTAATTTTATTGTTTATATATGCAAATTATCAACGTATCCATCCGTCTATTCTGAATGTTTATATTTTACAACCGCACATTAATGTTAACCTCCCACAAAAATATCTCTGAGATTTTTTAACCACGTTTTATTAATAAACTAAATTAATTAAATAATTAAATATTAAAATAAATATTAATTAAAATAAATTTATTTGTTTTACCCACCTCTAAAGATAACAAGTCTACCAAAAACAATCAAATCACACGGACTTTTAAAATTATTTTTAATTCATTTTTCACTTTTTCTAAACTGAATTTATGATGCACTTTCACTCTTGACTTGTTGAGTGAGGTAATTTTTCGCGTAAAACACCACGTGATGAATCCGTTTTGACTGACTGCTCGTGGGGTAATAATAATTTGAGAAGAGCGATGATAAAATATATACAAGCATATCAGACCCAACCGCTATATATATTACCCCATGACACTGTAACCCGCAGAGCTTTCAACTGTGGTGCGCGTGCTAAACATATTAGAGATTATTTACAGCCGGTTTTTCAGTATACTCAGAAATGTTATCGATCGGAATCGGTTTTTTAACATCTCGTCAAAATAATAACATGTCATCAAATATTCCCGCTTGACATTTAATTTCAAATAGATTCGCAGTTATTGATATATTTAAAAATAAATTATTCTTTTTGAAAACAGATTAATTTTAGTATTAGGCACAAATCGACGCAAGGGATTTTAATATATCCATTTTTAACATAAACATAGATAAAGGTTTTATAATCGCTTACGGATGGTTTTTATGCTGTAAAATGTAATTATCACATAAGGGGCCATCCATAAATTACGTCACACGAATTTCATGAATTTTTGACCCCCCCCCCCCCCTCCAGTCCCTGCCACACATCGTCACATTTGTATGACCCCTTCCTCCCAGCGTGACGTCACATATTTTCCAATTTAAATAATAGTTGGTAATATTTTTAAGATTTTTCGACAATATTGTGAGGGTTACATTTGCCACAACGGAGGGGGCGTAATGGGATACCACGACGGAGGGGGCATAATGGGATACCACGACGGAGGAGTAATGGGATAGGAAAAATATTTTTAAGGCAGTCTCATGTGTTGCAGTCGTTTTGTGGATGTGACGTCACAAAGCTCACGACCCCCCCATACCCCTTGTCACACTTGTCTACTCCCCCCCCCCCCTTAAGGTGTGACGTAATTTACGGATGGCCCCTAACACAAAACTAAAAAAAAAACAGATTCTGCAAATTGCCGCGGTAGGAGTGAAACCTTCAGAAAACTAAAGTAGACAAGAGTGGGGAGGCTGCGAAACACCGAACAAAGAGGAGACCGATAGTACTGTCTCATTCTCTCGCAGGCTAAATCCTATACATGTACGTGTTTGTCTCTTTTTAGTGTCGCTATTTTTCATTTCATCGAGTTTCAAATCGCAACGGTGCTAAAAATGTTTTCACTTCAAAAAAATCTAACCCTGTTTAAATCATATTTCTCGACGTAATATAAAATGAGATAGTATGACTTTTATGAGTCCATGTCAGGAGAAATAACTGCCAAAAAACTAGCGGTCGTTGTTCCCAATCCTACTGATCAACTGTTGAGCCGACTTTTTGACTCAACACTCCTCAAATGCACAAATACACTCTTCCCAACGCAACTCTCCAACCAACTGGCGAATCGAGCGTTACTAAGCAAATTACTTAGCTGATCGGAGACTCAGATTGATCGATCGAAAAGTTGGGAACAACGACCGCAATCTTTAATCTTTTGATTTTGTTAGATATTTCATCATTTTTGAAATTTTAACAGATGATGTCGCCCAAATAATCAAGTCATTTGGTCTCTTGTCTCACTGCTACCTGACGCAATCAGCAAATTCATGTTTACTTCACTCCAAACGTTAGTTCGTTTTTAAAATACCTGACCGGAAACTAATATAGATTCGGACTCTTCGCTTAAAAGTCAAATAAATAGGACTTGTAAGTACCTGTTTTTTTCACCTAAGACAACTCTAGCTAGTAAAAATAGTTAGTTTGTTTTTAAAATACCTGACCGGAAACTAATATAGATTCGGACTCTTCGCTTAAAAGAAATAGGACTTGCAAGTACCTGTTTTTTTTCACCTAAGACAACTCTAGCTAGTAAAAATAGTTACGTTGTTCTTAAAATACCTGACCGAAAACTGTCGGCTCCTTTCATCACATTTTGAGAGCCTTTTCTGATTTTGATTCTGATAAACGTATCAGATTTTCTTCTCTACATATTCCAGGGCTAACATTATTTTAATTGGTGAAAAAAGAGGAATTAAGCCCACATCGTCTGGGTGGGACCCGATGCATTTGTTCACACAGCTACTAACCAGTCCATTATTACATGCTCATAAAAGAGATCCATTCTTCGTCCATTAGCGTTGTTGCAATATCTCTACACCAGCCGCCTTATTCTGTATATTAAATATGGATTTTCTCAAATTCATCAAGTTACAGGTAACAAATATTAATCATGTATTAATAAATTTCCTTACGCATGTATCTCCCGTGCGAAATCAATCTATTTTTGATTGTAGCGGTTTCCTTTCATGAATAAATTTATTTATCGTCTACGATTTCATATTATACAGTTATTCCTTTAGGGGCGATTCCTGCGATACCTATAAATACCGATTACAAACTGATAAGGTTATAAATATTCAGGGAACATTGCATCATAATATTCTTCCTCTATTACATTTGTTGGTCTGACAGTATCCCTAATTTTTTTTTTTATCAAAAGAGTTATCAGAGATTTTATGTACTTCGAATAGGTAATTTTACAAAGAAATGTCAACATCTCAATGACAATTATTTTTTTAAACTTTCTTCAGGCAGGTAGGCATCATAATATTGATCATTCCGATTTCGCAGTAGGTTTTTTTTTTTTTGAAAATCAGATTTTTACAGGAAGTTTCAGTTTGGCGATTTCCTAAAAAATCTTCATACAAAAGCCGATTTATGAAAAAAAAAAAATTTTCGCATACGACAACATCCATAATGCCATTTTTTAAATATTAGTACCCTAGCACACCCGAAGTATCCCTAATTTTTTTTTTATCAAAAGAGTTATCAGAGATTTTATGTACTTCGAATAGGTAATTTTACAAAGAAATGTCAACATCTCAATGACAATTATTTTTTTAAACTTTCTTCAGGCAGGTAGGCATCATAATATTGATCATTCCGATTTCGCAGTAGGTTTTTTTTTGAAAATCAGATTTTTACAGGAAGTTTCAGTTTAACGATTTCCTAAAAAATCTTCATACAAAAGCCAATTTTTCAAAAAAAAAATATTTTCGCACACGACAACATCCATAATGCCATTTTTTAAATATTAGTACACACCCGAAAGCCACGAGCCGCCACTGAGTGGGAGCTACGCTCATGCGAATTCTGGCGGTATAAACATGGCTACCATCTTGAACTTTCCGTTAGCTCTACACAGGAGGCTCTAAGGAAAATAATTTCTCTCAGGGCTTATGTCATCTTTGGGGATGCTGTATGGACGGTCTTTTTGTGAAAGCAATGAGAGAAAGTTCTGGGAAGGAACATGTATTTGGAGTGGATAGGAATCTGGGGGTCAGTGTGTCTACTATTATAGCGCACTTGATACATTGCGTCAATTTTTTCCATTGACTCCACACAGGAGGCACTGAGGAAAATAATTTCCCTCAGGGTCTGTGTCATCTTTGAAAATGCTGTGTGGAGGGTCTTTTCGAGGAGAGGAAGGAATGAGCATTGGTTTTGAAGAGACTTTTAGGAAGGAGGAAATACAGAGGCTGGCAATCGTTCCACAGCCGAGGTATTGAACTCAAGAACGAGTCGTAGAAGCGACCCGTTATTAACAGGTGCCGAGGGGATCAATGATCGCTAGATCCTCGGAGCATCTTCCATTGAAATACCGGTTGAACAAAGACAGCATTCCCATCTTACGCTGTGCTCTAAAAATTACAATCAATTGCTAAGTTAGGAGAATCAATCAAACGGACCGTGCGTTTCTGCACAGATTCGAAGGTTTGTTTCAGGTGTTTTGGGGCTCCAGACCAAAGGTGGCTGCCAAATTCAAGCGTGGGCGTATTTGCGATTTGTTCAGGATTAGCAGATCTGCGGGACCTGTATAGTACGCCCAGCTTCTGAGAGGCTAACTTAACTCTGGCTTCGATGGAGCCCCCGAGCTGGTCACTTATAGTAACACCAAGCAAATCAATGGAGGGCCTGTTCGGAAGATTGCTTCCGTTGAAGGAGAGTCAATTTTCATTTCGATCCTGATCGTAATCAGACATGATTGGGATTTTGAAACATTAATTTATAAATATGTGAATGAAACCATTCGAATTACGCACAGCGAACCAAAGAAAGATTTTTCTTATAGAAAGTTCCATTTATGGTCGATTCCTGAAATTCTTACCATATTTTTGAAGCTTGGATTAGGGCTTGGGTTTCCTAAAATTCTAGCCAATTTTGGTGAAATAGTGTAAAATTTAAAAAAAAGAATTTTGGCTGCCTGCTAATTTAAAACAAATTTGTACCTAGCTAAAATTATATCATTTTTGAAGTGAAACTTCCTTAGAGCCCTGTTAGAGTGATTTGAAATTCAGATGAAACGGAAATGCCGCGCTACGGCACCTGCGAAGCATCAAACTGCGCTCAAGGCTCCTATTGAGATATAAAACGGAAACGACGATAGGTCTGCGATCATTTGCCGCTTTGTTTTTTTACGGGTCGTCGGAATGTAATGCGTAAATTCCTTCGACCATACGTCAATATACTTACGTCACAAGTACACGAACATTATACTAAACAACATAATAAATTGTACACAAAACGTCACAAGTACACGAACATTATACTAGACAACATAATAAATTGTATGCAAAACGTCACACGTACACGAACATAATAAATTGTACACAAATACTGTCAAGATTGAAAGTGGCAAGAGAAGCATTGGCCACCAGGGCGTACACATAATATAATAATCTCCTTCTAGATAAAAATAGAGAAGAACAAAAAAACTATTTAAACATAAATTGTTAGAACAAAATTAAAAATATTACCTACTTCTATACTATGCACTACATTATATATATATATATATATATATATATATATATATATATATATATATATATATATATATATATATATATATATATATACTAATATACTCTGTACTTAAGTTAAGAAAGTGAAATATTATATTTCTTTTAACTTAATAAAAAATATATATCCAATCTTCAAATCACTTTAAAATTAACAGGCAAAAGAAAGCGACATCTAGCGACTTTCTATTTTCACTTCTATCGCGTGTGAATAGGCCATTTGCATTACATTTTTAAAAAATTCCGGTTTAGAGAAATATTCTAAGACAATCTGTATTTTTTTTTATCGTATTTTTGAAACCGTGGGGAGTTTTTGAAAATTTCAATACGAAAAATCAGACCATTTTTTATAAACCGGAAAGACGGGACATAATTTTATAGGTGCGAAAAAACAATAATTACGTAGCCGAAAATCATTTTTAAAAAAAGAACGTTTTCCACACGAATGGCACAGGAGAATAACGAGGCATACCAAAAATATTACATTTCATAAATATTTTTTTCCTTGATCCATCTTATTGATCATAAATCATTATAATGTAATATACTTGTACTTGTAAATTATAATAATAATAAGAATATTATAAAATTTGATTTTCTTAAAATCAGCACCATAACCATTATACCTCTAAAACACGTACCGACTTCTAAAATGTACGGGGTTCTCTTCAGAACATCTATCAAAAAGTCAAACCAAATGATAAGTTCATAGAGAACAAACAATAAATCTAGTGAACGAATTAAAAAATTCGTCTGAAATCAAAGTGATGCCATATAAAAAAAAAAAATCAGTGTGGAATTTTACAAAATTAATAGGAACATTTTCTGAGACGGGACATTTTCATATAGT
Source organism: Limnephilus rhombicus (assembly GCA_929108145.2). Lineage (NCBI taxonomy): Eukaryota > Metazoa > Arthropoda > Insecta > Trichoptera > Limnephilidae > Limnephilus > Limnephilus rhombicus. Next base: position 29,008,920 of record OV815287.1, on the reverse strand, counting down.
AACGTCACGAGCCCAAATAATGGATTTATTTATTTAAAAATAAAAAAAAACTGTACATTTCTAAAAAAAATTTGTATTATTTTCACGATCCTAATAAAAAGATCTATCCACACGATTTTTCCAAGACGTTATTAAATCCATGCAAGTGGCCTATTTCTTTCAAACTTTCAATTTTTTTAAATTTCGATAACCGTGTATAGTTCCAGTTCGCTTCGAATATGTTTAGAAGCGCAATAAAAGTCTCATTGTTCTTGGTAACTTTTCTGTATATGAGTTTCTAAAAAATAGAAACACCGGAAGAGGACGGTCGCGATAACAAATCCCGATGGGGAAACACTTATTCCCTTTATCCCGGACACTTCCGCTTGCCTGGACTTTCATTATTTTTATTAGTCATACTATTATTGTTTATCAGTTAAACGCAAATTAAGTCCCGCGCAATATAGGTCTACACGAGTATGTTTCATATCCACTCAAAGTATCCAGTTATTAATTATCACTTTTTCAACTTACTACGCAGTTCATTTTTTTTATGTGACATTTCACAAAAGCGCCCCCGTCTATAGCTAAATGCACTAATAGCTCCGAGCTTTAAGCTCTAAATCTAATCTAAAAAAAGATTGAGTTGTAAGTTAGAAAGTCCGACCTTTAAGTACACTAACGGCCGTTGTTACTAACTTTTCGATCGACCAATCTGAGTCTACTATCAGCTAAGCGATTTGTAGATATTTTGAATATATTTGTAGATATTTTATTATTACGCTCGATTCTCGTTGTTCCCAAATATTATATCGTTGAATATCTTAAGTGACCCCGCCCACTTTCGCCAAAATGACATCAAAGTAAAAACTTTTGATGTTAAATTAATATTAAAGAGTTAAATATTGTATTTATTATTAACACGCATAATTTCTTTCAAATGTTGTTATCCATAAACTTGCATTTTATGTTTTTTAAACAAATGTATAAAATAATTTAAAAATAAGGTATCAGCTTGACTTTTGCCGCCGGCGCGTCGGTACCACGTGACGTTAGCGCCTCTCTGTTGACACTTTTTATAACTTTGCTTTGCTCAGTCGAACTCAGTGAACTTCATCTTCGTGTCCGGCTTCCTTAGATTAAGCGATTCGTAACCGACGCTTGTGTGTTGGAAAGAGCGTAGTTGTGCATTTGAGCAGTGTTGAACCTTAGTTTTGGCTTAGCAGTTGATTAGTAGGATTGGGAACAGCGGCCTTAAGCTCCATGGTTTAAGCTCAAAGAAAAACAAGCTATAAGATCGGGAAGTTCCGAGCTTTAAGCCTAGAAAACTAACATCAAATTCCGTTATGTTTTGGCCCAGAAAGCTTTGAACTTAAAAGTTTCTAGCTTTAAGAGGGAGAAAACCAGAGAAAACCAGAAATATGTCATTTTTAAATCAGATTTTAGACGCATTGACTCTTTTCTACAAAAAAATATAAATGGATTTCGAAAGATTGTTCTTTTATCTAGCACTCGCATGTTTTAAATTTTGAGAAAAAATGTTTATTTTTAGTATAATAAGGTTATACCATAGGTCGTTGGCAGATTTGTTAAATTTTCAAAAAAGATTTTGTTTTATACCACACCCATTTCAAATCATATAATAATGCAGTAAAATAAATCAATAAATTATCTGGGTATCGCATGTTTTAGAATTTTAATTTTAGTTTAAATAAATTCATTAAAAAATATACACGTACACGTGTTTCTTGACGAAAATTGGTCCGTTTGTGTATTTATTTGCGCACTTACAAACCAATATATTTCAGATTTGTTTAACATTCTTATTTAACTTAGACATTATTGAAAAATGATAAATACTTATAATCAAAAAATAATTACAAAAAGTACATTAATTTAATAGTTTTATCATCACGCCTTTCGGCATTTTTGGATTAGGTATAAATTAAAGCAAATTTGGAATGAAATAAAATCGATATTGAGTTATAATTTTAAAAAGCTGGTAAGGAGAATAATTAACCATCCTCATTGTAACCGCCCTGCACGATCATAAGAACAACTTTCGACGAAATGTGGATTTTCGTCCGCTGGCTGGTTAAACGCTCCTGAGCTCAAAAAGCTCAGAGCTTAAGCTCTAAATTTATGTGATTAAATCTCCGCTTTTGTAACGGTTATACTAATCGGCCCTCAAGGTGGTCATTATCCCTCGATTGTGGCTTAAAAATCGGTGATTGAATAAGTTAGTTGTCTTATCTATTTCAGCCGAGATTTAACACAACTTGGGTTTACGTAATTGATCTTTTTGACCGACTTTTGATTTCAAGATTTATACCACTAAGGTAATATAATATATATATATATATACTAGCTTTTTCCCGTGGCTTCGCTCGCATGGTATTAGGGGATTCCCACTCAGCCTCCTCCACCTTCCCTCTCCCTACTCCACTCCCCCCATCAATCCCTCTCCCCCTCCACCCACCCCTCCCCCCACTCCACTCCTCCCATCAACCCCCTTCCCCCTCCACCCACCACTCCCCCCTCCCCCTTCCCTCCCCCTCCACCCACCACTCCCCCCTCCACCCACCACTCCCCCTCCACCCACCAATCCCCCCTCCCCCTTCCCTCCCCCTCCACCCACCACTCCCCCTCCCCCTTCCCTCTCCCCACTCCACTCATCCATCAACCCCCCTCTCCCTCCTCCTCCTACTCCACCAACCCCTCCCCCACCCCATACCCTCCCCACTCCACCTCCCCCCACTTTTCTCCTCCCCTCCACCTTCCCTCTCTCCACTCCAGACCCCCATCAACCCCCCTCTACCTCCACCCCCCCTACCCTCACCCCCTACCCCTCTACATTCCCTCTCCCAACACCACTCTCCCTCATCAACCCCTTGTTCCACCCCCTACATTCTTTCCCCTTCCTTCCCTCCCCCCTCTCACCTCGCATTCCACACATTCATTCCCGATACATTCAGTTTTCAAACTGCTCGCGTGCCCCTCAACTCAACGGTAGTTTTATACAAAATAACGAACAAAAAAAAGAATTATCCAATTTGGTGCAGTCGTTTGGGTTTATGCGCATACATATATTTCGGTGATTCATTTTTAGAGATAGTTATTAAGTGCGACGTCAACAAATCACTCTTTTTAGGGTGAATTGCCTAATTAAAAAATAATAAGAAAATGTTATATTGTGCTTATTAGTTATATTCATGTAGTATAAACTAACTCAATAAAAAAATAAAAAAAGAGCTTACCAATATATATAGCCTATAGATCTAGCTTTCTATTGGTGAAAGCATTTTTAAGTTCATTCAGTAGTTTTTGTGTGAAAGAGTAACAAACATACATCCATACAAACTTTCACCTTTATAATATTATATTATTATATTATATTTTATATTATATTATTATTATTATATATTATATAATATATTATGTATATTATATTATATATTATATTATTATTATTATATATTATATTATGTATATTATATTAAAATATTAATAATAGGATAGGATAATAGGATTTATGTTTTATAAAATCAAGAATGACTCGAAATATAAAAATAAATATATAAAAAATACTACTTTCAATCACCACCCTCAGAAGGAATGTATACTGCCAATCTTCTCACTTAGCGCCAATTTGTAATTATTGAATCATTCACCTACTTATGCATTGGCTCTATAATCTATATATATATATATATATATATATATATATATATATATAAAAATCAATTGCTGTTCGTTTGTCTCGCTAAAACTCGAGAACGGCTGAGCCGATTTAGCTGATTTTGGTTTTGAAACATGGAAGGTTTAAACGATGAGAAAATATGGAAAAATTGGGAGGAAGATAGTGAAAACAACAATTTCATTTTCCCATGTAAACTGTTCTACCTACTTTCCTGTCAAACATTTGACGTTCGTCCCTTCGGTACGGTAGACTCGGGTCCACTCGAATTGAAGCAAATAAAATAATAATAATATAAGCATTTTTTAAAGTTTTCTAATACTTTGTAGAAGGTTCTTACGGAAAGTAAATTGAATAATTTCGGAAAAACTTCGTACGTTTGACAGTTCGCGAGTTTGACGAAATAAATTTAGCACGTAGCTGTTTTTTTTGTATTTTGAGAAATGCCAATTATTGATATTTTAAATATGTACCTGTGTTAGGTACCAAATTTGCCTGTTTCGCTTGGTCACGCAATTAATTCAGAACGACTTTACTTGTTTCACTCAAACATTGGGGATTTGACGTGTTTGCTAACCGTTCATCCGATTGCGATGAAACTTTTGTGAGTTGTTGTGAGCACGCCCGAGAAGGTTTCTGTATATATACTGGTGAGCTCTGGCATTACGAAATTTGTATAAAAAATTGATATTGGTGCCACGAGAACTGTTAACTGTTTTCTGAAAACTGAATGTACCTGGACTGAATGTATGGAATGCGGGAGGTGGAGGCGGATGGGAGAGGGATGAGGGAGGAGGGAGGGGAGGGGAGGGCAACTCAGGGGTGGGGGGGGATTCGCGGGAGTGGTGGGGAGGGGGACCCGCGAGGGGGGGGGATCGGGAGGGGGATTCACGGGTCGGGGGAAGCGGGCGAGGGGAGTGGGGAGAGGGGTGGCGGAAAATCAACTCGGGACGGGGGTTTGCGGGACGGCGGAAGGGGGGGGGGGGGAGTAGAGTGAGGAGAAACGAGAGTACGAATGGGAAAGGACGAGCAGGGAGAAACAATTTCTTTATTAAATGGCATAGCAACGCATGCCGGTACCCAGCTAGCATGTGTATATATTTACATGTGTGTTTTTGTGTGTATGTACATGTTCGCATATATGTATATGTGTGGAATGTGCACACGTATGCATAAACATATATAGATATATAATAGTAAATACAAGCATACATATTTAAGTATATACAGGGTGTTAAGGGACGTACTTGACTTACTTTAACCAGTGATTCCTGACATTATTTGGAGTAAAAAATGTAAATGAAATTTCGGTCTCCGGTGACTTTTTTTGATGATTTTTTTTTCCAATTTTTTTTTCTCCAAATTCAAACCAAAAAAAAATTCTTTCATATGTCGTCACTGGTCACTCAGCCGAGTAACCGACCAACCCCTCACCCGCCTCCAACTGTCCAACACCTATCATTTTTTATGTTTTTGTAGAAAGAATAAAAAAAAAACGTCAAAAATTAATTTACCGGAGACCAAAATTTCATTTACATTTTTTACTCCAAATAATGTCAGGAATCACTGGTTAAAGTAAGTCAAGTACGTCCCTTAACACCCTGTATGTACTCATATATGGATTTCGATCCTTCTTGTTTTATATACCTACTTTTAATTTAATTTATTATTACGTATTATAACTTGTAGTCACACTAAGAATGTTGAGTGAATGGTGTGCTCCCTATATTTGGATTCTTCGCTATAACCATAATATATTGAAAATGTAAATTCATGTAATAATTATAATGTGATTGTGTTGGCGAGCCAATAATTTTTTTTTACGTGAGCTCCACACAGGAGGCCCTGAGGAAAATAATTTCCCTAAGGGCCTATGTCATCTTTGGGGATGCTGTGTGGAGGTTTTTTTTAAGGAAATGAAGGAGAGGAGAGTTCTGAGAAGGAAAAGGGTTTAAGGGATGCGTAGGAATCTGCTGTTCAGTGTGTCCTGGTCATCCGCCTCCAAGACATAGACAAACCTCACCCCATGAACCCGGGCACCCCTGCCAAATCACCAAACGTAGCGAACCACTTGGGGTGACCTATGGCAGAGGTGTTGGTTATCCAATAAAGGCTCCCGGGGCGGCGGTACCCTTCCCGCCTCCCAAATTGATAAAATGAAAAAAATAAAATAAAAATGACTCTGCAATTCACACGCGGTAGAAGTGAAACCTTCAGAGAACTATAATAGATAAGAGTGGGGAGACTACGAAGCTCTTTTTTTATCAATGTGAAGGATTATTTTTTTCACAATTTTGTCGTCGAATTCCAGTGCACCTTTCCTATACATTTGGTCATCTTATTTTGTGTTTTCTTTTTCGGAGTCTCTAGATGTCGCTTTTTTATGTTTTCTGTGCCTGTTCATTTTGGAGTGGTTTGAAGGCTGGATATTGATTTTACGAAAAAAAATAAAATTGATTTCGTAGGATTTGACCCTTGGTCTGCTGAATGTCTGGCCGCTAAGGTTTGTCAGGCGCTTCATATCACTGACGGATTTATCGTATTATATTGGAACCGAGTACCCGTAAAATAAATAAATATTTTATTGCTATCTCATTCTCTCGCAGGCTAAATCCTATGAGTTTGTCTCTTTTTAGTGTCGCTCTTTTCCGTTCCATCCATTTTAAAATCATAACAATGCTAAACACTTCTCAAAAATAATGATGATACTTAAGGACCATGTTAGAGAATGGTTTTTTTGTGGCAGAAGAACTTCAATGAAAACAATCTTCCTTCAATGGCGAATTTCAACTTATTTATTCACTTTATAAAGCACATGTTACAATAACTTTTTCCCGACCCGACAAGCACTGATATTGTGGTCATCAGACCATTTGCTAGTTAATTCTAGCTGTGTTTCAAGAGATCAGAAAGATAAGAGAGCGCTTTTACCTAAAAGCATATTATTTTTATAACATAATTCCTAACACAAAACAAAACAAAATGCTACGCTAGATGTCAGTAACCTTGGCTTTTTAAACATACTGCCCGGCGGGGAATGATGAAAAACAACAGATTTAAAAAAAAAATTAAAACAAACTAAAAATATCCTAATTTTACACACTTTACACACATACTTTTTAATATTAATTTTACATACTTTTTACATCAACGCAGATCTTCATACAAATAATGTAATATATTTATCTATAACCGCAGGGGTTGGGTGTTCGCAGATTCCAGTACCAACGTACTTATCTCATTTTATTATTTACGAAGCAAATACTCACATTATCATCAAAAGCTCGCGCTGTTGCAATCCTAATAATAAATAATGAATAATTGTCGTTTTGAGTGGTGTTTTTGTATTCTAGGTCGGGAATCAAACGGCGCTTTAATTAGACAATATCAACCTGATATTTCGTCAACAATAATCAATTAATAGATTAATTCTGTGCTATTTTTTGTAGCCATATAAACAACCCTTATCGTGATTAGGTATAGGTATATATATTCTTACTATAGCTTCTTATACAGAAAATGAGGAAAGGATTACACAGTAGACCTAGGAAAAAAAATTGCTGTGTGGAGGGTCTTTTAAAGGAAAGGGAAGAGAGTAAGTTCTGGGAAGGAAAAAGGTATGAGGGGTCGGTGGGAATCTGGGGATTAGTGTTAAAGATTGGCGGCCGCATGAATCTGTGTAAGACGATGCGTCGACAGAATGAAGAGGGCAAATGCGTTCGCCACCAAGATCTTGACAAACCTCACCCCACGAACCCGGGCACCCTGCTAAATCGCCAAACGTAGCAAAACACTTGGGTGACCTATGGCAGAGGTGTTGGTTATCCAATAAATAATTCCCGGGATACCCGCCTCTCAAATTACAATTTTCGCCACACAATTTTTTAATGTTACAATGCGTATGAGTCCCATCTGCCCGTTTACGATTTTTAATGTTGTGTTGTGTATTGAATAGTGATGTGCTGAAGTGGGGGGGGGGGGGAAACATGCTTTTCAAAAACATCTCTGACCATTGTCTTCCTAATCAGTTTTGCAAACTTTTTGAACATCCCTTGGGTATACCTTTCATGTTTCAGTTTCACCCTAGTGAAAGACCACCATTCAAAATCGAAACGTTGCTTGAAATGGCTTTAGCTGAGTTTGGGAATCAGAACTGAATAGTCAACTTATCAAACTTCACCTTCTCCATCTCTTTCCCACTACCTTCAGCCTCATACATACCCAATGGGGATGTCATAATCTCACTGGCTCCAGACGGGAGCAGTTGGAATTCTTGTGGGTATTCACATAAAAAAAAAACAATGCAAAAAACATACGCATAAATCAATGGACGGCCGGCATAGTCTAGCGGTAGGCTTTTGACTCGCAATCCGAAGGTCGCGGGATCGAATCCCGGCGTGGCAAATAAATTTCATATGATTAATTTGTGTTATTTCACAATTTATTCATTTAAAATAATATATAGTATATTTGCGGCACGTTCCAGAGTGGAAGATACTCTCAGTATCGCCCTGGTGTAAGACCACCATTCAGAATTGAAATGGCTTTGGCCGTGTTTGGTGACAAGATCTGGATAGCCAGGTACTTCCCCACCTTCCTCTTCCCATCCCCTTCCCTTCCCCACTACCTTCAGCCGTACAACATACCCCAATTGGGGATGCCATAGTCTCACTGGCTCCAGACGGTAGCAGCTGAGACTCTTCTGAGGTGTTCACATAAAAATTAAAAATAAATAATTATTTCAATTGCATATTAACTTTTCTCCCCTCGGTTCTTGCTCACTATGATATCAAAACAATGATGAAATAATATATCGGAAAATCGCGTTTCACAATTGGCCTCGAAACGCTTATTTTTATAAGCGATAAGGCTCTGTTTTAGGTCATAAGTTACGTAGGTACCTACCTGTAAAAATTAACAGTCTGATTACCGTTTACTGTCGATGGTAATCTGTACCTAACCGGTAATCAGCCCCTTACATTGTTTTCGATTTTCGTTTGTATTCGTAGATTAATCAAACAAATAATGGTTATTATCAAAATAGATGATTCACACATTGTGATGTTTTCATCAATTTCAGAAATTAAAGTGATGCACCACATCGTATAACGTTTGGAATTGGGCCGCTAACTATAACATTCCAACACCTGTTTTGATTTATGCAAGAAAAAAAAATCGAGTGCACTTTACACGCAGTAGAAACGCAACTTTACCAAAATAATCTTAACCAATACTTGAAAAGTGAGGTCATAATCAAAGCGACCAATGAGCTCAGTCCTAGGGTAATTTCCGCCTCATATCTCAACCAATAGGAGCCTTTAAAAGTGACATCATAATCAAAGTGGCCGACGAGCGTAGTCGATGCGTCGCAGGTGCAATAATCTTCATTTTCGTTTCATCCGAAATCCAAATCACAGCCGGGGGTCTAGTTTCCCTTCGTATATAGGTATATACCTATGAGCTCCAGGAGAAATGCGCTCGTAATATTGAAAATATCTCGTACATTATAAAAAAACCCCTGTTACATTTTAGGAATTTTAGCAAGAATCCTTTTTAACCCGTATTTTAATAATATGAATTGCTTTTTTGCAGATCTTGGGCAAACACGGAAAATATCATGGTGTATGGTAATCTCAAATTTATTATAAAACGGCGAAAAAATCTTACGTCTAAATTGTTTGGTATAGGTAAAGTCACATTCTGAAAGCAACAGCAACTTTATTGTGAATATTTCTCAAACAATGAGTGGCTTCGAGCTTTTCATTAATTGTACGTAATCATATTACCGTCATCGAAAAAGCACAAACCATAAAATATCTCGGAGTAATAATTGACGAAAATCTTAGATGGGACCTACACATCAAAGGTATTACGGAAAAACTCACAAGCCTTATATATTTCTTTAAAAATCTAAGAAACGTGTTAAATAAAAAGGTCTACTACGCGTTATATCATTCTCGAATTGAATATGGAATCATAGGATGGGGATCTGCTACACATACGTACCTACACAGCCTGAATACAATTCAAAAAGGAATCATAAAGACCATATTGAAAGTACCAATTAGAACGCCTTCAATTAAAATTTTCAATAACTTTGACGTACCAAATGTACAGCAAATATATGCCAAAAATATATTATTGAAGCTCTTCAAAAATAATGAATCCTCTACTAGACCGTGTATGCATAACACTAGATAGAATAAAAATGATATAAAAAATATTCCAAGTTATAAAACCACATTTGGACAAAGAAATTATACATACTTTGCAACAAAACTCCATAACATCCTTCCCCAAGACATAAAACTAATAAAAAATCCAATTGAATACAAATCAAGAATAAAAATATGGCTTAAAGGGTTCATGGGATGAGGTGTGTTTAGGTCTGATGACCAGGACACACTGGACCCCAGATTCCTACCCACCCCTTAAACCCTTTTCCTTCCCAGAACCCTCCTCTCCTTCCTTTCCCTAAAAAAACCTCCACACAGCATCCCCAAAGATGACATAGGCCCTCAGGGAAATTATTTTCCTCAGGGCCTCCTGTGTGGAGCTCATGTAAAAAAAAAATGAGAAAACCCTAGCGAAGACGCTAAAAACGACATAGAAGACAAATGAACTATATTTAAATAACATTAATCCGCCTCGGCACATGACCCCCTAGTGAGGAGGACTAAGAAATACAATACTTTATACTTTATTTCACCATTACATTTTGTATGTAATTTTTTTTTATATAGTCGCAAAAAAAAAAGATATTAAACCACTCAGGCCTCGAGCCTATTTTGTCGAATGTCAAAATATTTCGGCTTTGCAATAAAATCCAAATAAATGGAGAATTTTTGAACACATCCGAAAACTAAAAGCGGTTTTTGATAGGTGATAAAAAACGCATTCAAATTTTGTAATTCTAAATAAACATATACTTTTTTAAATATTAACATTTTGAACGCAAATATAAAAAAGTTTTATTTTAAGATTGGCTCACCTTACTTTTTTTAACTACATTTACTGTTAAAAAAAATATATATATATATATATTATTTATTAGGCAAATGTGTTATAAACGTACTTTTTTGTCGTTTCATGTCAAAATAATTAATAAAAAAATCCCAAAGTTTCTAATTTTTTTTTCAAATTTAGGTCGGAAATACTGTTTAGATCGTATTTATAACCATTATAGTAAGGGAGACACAACGATTTCCACGAGACCTATATGAGTTGTTCTGAAAATCAAACAAATTAGCCTGAGGGGTTAAGTAAAAAAATAGTCTTTTGTTTCCCAGGCTAGTGAAAATAAAAGTTGCAGTCGTTTCTCGCAAGACTGGAGTAAAGCATTTAGGTTATCAAAGTTTAGATTTATACACTTAGGATTGTTTTTTGTACAGATTCAATAGTTCTGAATATTTTACGTAGTGTGGAGTGTGGTTCCAGACAACACATAGATATTCCAATTTACTTTTGACTAATGAGTTGTACAAGGTTGTAATGAATTGGGGGTTTTGAACGGTTTTGATATTTTATGTATGAATCCCGTCATTTTCAACGATTTACCAGTCAATTAGCAATGTTTTGCGAAATTATTTTTTATAACTACACACACCACCACCGCCCGAAATCACCACTGTCCCTGTCCTTACACCTTTTATGTAACTTGACCCAAGATACAAAACATGTTAACAATAAATATTAACCAGCCAGCGGCCGAAAATCCACATTTCGTCGAAGGATGTTCTAACGGTCGTACAGGGCGGTTCCAATGAGAAAGATTAATTATTATTCTCCCTACCAGCTTTTTAAAATTATAACTCAGTATCGATTTTATTTCATTCCAAATTTTCTTTAATTTATACCTACATACAAAAATGCTGAAAGGCGTGATGATAAAACTATTAAAATTATGTACTTTTTATAATTATTTTTTGATTGTAAGTATTTATCATTTTTCAATAATGTCTAAGCAAAATAATAATGTTATTCAAATCTTAAACATATGTATATATTTGTAAGACCGTAAATAGATAGACAAAATAGAGAAATTTTCGTCATAAATAAGTGTTCGGATATTTTTTTAATGATTTTATTTGAACTAAAATTAAAATTTTGAAACATGCGTTTAATAACGTATTGATTTACAATAATGTATGATTGATTGCATGGTATGAAATATGTCTTGTAAAATAAGGTTTTTCGTTTGAAAATTTAACAAATCTACCAACGACCTATGGTATAACCTTATTATACTAAAAATAAACATTTTTTTTATTGGTGCCCTTTTTTTACTCATTTAAAGTACGCTCTAGCGTGTTTAAATCGCACTTTATGGAACGCGCGTTTTTTAAAGTTATCATGGCAACATCAACAAATCAACAAAATGTGAAGTCTAAATAACTTTTAACTATAAATCTGACAGGAATATTTTAAACGTCAAATAAAACAAACACTTTGAATACATACGCCTTCTTAGCAACGTCATCCTTGCTAATTGCCTTCATGAATGCATGCACTTTCACAAATGATTTTAAATCAACCCCTTTATTTATCCTCAACAGACATTGCAATTTCGAATGTATGGCCCACATAGTCGATGCTTTGTACTGTTCCGACATTTTCTGAAGGTAAGCAAGCACAACTCGTTCATCTACATCTACTACGTTTTGCTCCTCCATCCATGTTATGAACCTTTCATATTCTTTTTTATAAACGTCTTTGGATTTTTCAGGTATTAACCGCGATTCTGCTTTGGTATTTAAATTATCAATGTTAGAACTCATTTTACAACACACAATAACTAGTAAAAACTGTGATGTCAACTATTAATCTTATGTGACAGATTGCAAATTAATTTTTGTGTTTTTCATCTCCATGACAACAAGATATTGTGATGTCACATCACGAATTCATTAATAGTTCTTATTTCCAAATTTTTAATAACAATATCAATATTTATGTTTTCAAAGTGTACCAATAAAAAAAAATAGCGTAAAGTATTCGTGGATAACTGGTCTTTAAAACACTTGCTTTATTTCGAGCACTCGGCTACGCCGTCGTGCTCGAAAAATCGCGCGTGTTTTAAAGACCTGTTTATCCACTTATATTTTAATATACTATTTTCTCAAAATTTAAAACATGCGTTTACTAGATAAAAGAACAATATTTCGAAATCAATTTATAATTTTTTGTGGAAAAGAGTCAATACGTCCGAAATTTGATTTAAAAATTACATATTACCGGTTTTCTCTGGTTATAACCTCTTAGGTGCAAGTTTTTTTGTTGCATTTCATTATAATTATTATTTATAATGATTAATTAAAAATGCATTGTGGTTTCCTCTGCATCCTAAACCACATTCCAACTATTAATTTGTTTAGTTTTATAATAAATAGTGTTGTTTTTTTGCGGTTTCGATATTTAAGAGTACCTATGCATATAATCGTTGTATGGAATTGCTGAATAATTCAAACTTAAGGACCACCAATAATAATAACACCTTGAGGGCATTGACACAATTTGACATCAAAGCAATTGAAATATTTCGAGATTTAAAAGGTCTCTGTTATAAGCGCTCAAATAGAAGAAGGAGGGGAGGTATGTAAATACGAATGTTAGAGAGGGCGCCCTAATATTAAAAACTAAAATTAATGTTTAAGTGAAATTTTTGAAAATGTTTAATAAAACTCGTTAGAACGAACAAATCTTGTGGGAAATATCTTAAACACAATATGGGTCTCTTCAAGACCAATGTTCATTTCTTCCTCTCCTCAAAATGACCCTCCACACGGCATCTCGTAAGACATAGGCCCTGACGGAAATTGTTTTCCTGTGTGGAGTTAGTCAAAAAAAAACCTAGGTATGTATTTCAAAAACGAAATTATACAAGTTTTCAAAATCTCAAATACTTTTTCTTTTTGACAATTTTTTTTTTCAAATTTTCTTCGGGCAAGAAATTCCAATTAAACACTACGATTTCACAATAGGACACTTGCATGGATTTCATAACGACTTGGAAAAAATCGTGTGGATAGATCTTTTTACTAAGATTGCGAAAATGTAAGTAAAATTTTTAGAAATGTACAGTTTTTTATTATTTTTAAATAAATAAATCCATTATTTGGGCTCGTGACGTCACTACATGAAAATGCCCTGTCTCCGAAAATGTTAATATTAATTTTGTAAAATTCTACACAGATTTTTTTTTTTTTTTCGATTTCAGGCGAATTTTTGACTTTGACATTTAACGTTCACTAGATTTATTGTTTGTTCTCTGCAAATTTATCATTTGGTTTGACTTTTTGACAGATGTTATGAAGAGAACCCCGTACATTTTAGATGTCGGTACGTGTTTTAGAGCTATAATGGTTATGGTGCTGATTTTAACAAAATCAAATTTTATAATATTCTTATTGTTATTATAATTTACAAGTACAAGTATATTACATTGGATTTAGTAATATAGACGTTGAACATTATAATGATTTATGATCAATAAGATGGATCAAGGAAAAAAATATTTATGAGATGTAATATTTTTGGTATGCCTCGTTGTTCTCCTGTGCCATTCGTGTGGAAAGCGTTCTTTTTTTAAAATGATTTTCGGCTATGTAATCATCGTTTTTTCGCACCTATAAAATTATGTCCTGTCTTTCCGGTTTATAAAAAATGGTCTGATTTTTCGGATTGAAATTTTCACAAAATCACTAGGGTTTCAAAAATACGATTAAAAAAAATACAAAATATCTTAGAATATTTGCCTAAACCGGAATTTTTTTTTTAAATGTGATGCATGTGGTCTATTGAAGAAAAAATCTTTACTGCACCATAGTCAAAGTTAGTCACCTAGTCAAACGGTGCAGTAGATCGCAAACAGAACGCACAAACAAATTTACTTGTTTTAGAGAAAAACGCTTTTTATAAGTTATGCTAGAAAATTGTTTGCGCCCGTACATACGCCCAACGAATATGAATAAATAGTTTTGTTCATAAACGAACAATCGGATATCGGTGAATCAATCCAATATTGGATTGAATCACCGATACAATATTTTTTGTGTTTAGCCTTTCTTGAAAGATTTGACTTTGTTTATGGGCAAAACTATTTATTCATATTCATATCTTTACCCGCCATAACACAGGGACATCCCTAGCATGGCGGATGAAATGACAAAAATCTATACAATGTACAAAGTTCTTATAATAAATAAATAAGATAAATATATAAATAAATATTGCATATATACGGGTGCAAATAAACCAAATCTCCATTAAAGCATTTCTTGAAAAAAAGCATTTTTTCCCAAAATAATTAAACTCGCGCCATATAATTAAACAACAAGACCTAAGAAAAATATATTTCGGATTGTGCAACCCCATCTTAACGAAGGCCCAGAAATCCATAATTAGAGTAATTTTGCGTAAACCCTAAAGGATAGGTATTCTAGCGATCAGCTCTACAAAAACTTTTATGTACTTCATATTCGTCAAAACTATATAAAAAGGATTATTATCCACGTACATAAAAATCTAGATAATATTAAAAAAAATTATCATAAATATATCACAAGAAGTCACACCAGAAAGGATCTTGTGGTCCTAGGGAGCTATACGGCAAAGTATCAAAAAACATGTACATATTATCTTGGACCAAAAATATATAATAAAATTCACCTAGAATTAAATATTAAAGCTTGCAAAATGTCCCACATCAGTTCAATAATAACAAAATGGTTGATTGGCTTAGTTAGGGTGGAATCTGAAAAACTATTAAATAATGCCACTTAAAATTTTACATGGCCTATTAACGGCACATTTAATAAAAATTTAGTTCGTATATTATTTAAATAAAAAATAAAAAAATAAACATTTTTCTTTTCTTTTTCTTTTTTTGTTACAGAATAAATTTTCTGGCATTTTTATCAATGTATATTTAATTTAAAAAATTAAAATGAACATTTTGTTAAAAATTTTTTTTTTTTGCATTCTCACCAGCATTTGGTTCCTTAGAACGGGCAATCTGCCTAGCTAGGAACTAATATCGACCCACAAGACATAATAACACTTGTACACATTTTATAGTTATTTCTCAATGTTATTATTATGTTATTTTGCCATACAAATGTATCAAATGTAATGTTATAAATAAATAAATATATGAAAGTGAAGAATATGAATTCTTCTAATTTTCACCGTAATCGATGTATATGACATGCCGGAACTTTGAAATAATTCCAGTAAATGTTTTAAAATATCTCTTCAAATTGACCACATTTTGGCCAACGAACGCTCAAGGGTTTTCGCAAATTGGCCAAAATGTGTCTAAAAACGCTCCAGTGGTTACTCCGCATTTCGAATGTCTACCGACATTTAACAACTTTCCTTAAACTCTGGTTCTGATATTTAATATTTTATGTATGAAAAAATCAGTGTTTCTTCAAATGCTACTAAAGTCTTTTCGTTATTTGTTTTACGGTTATTATGCCGCGTTGCGCTACCTCCTTTAGCAAAATTTTCGGACAGCATTGCAGTGTCCATCATCTGTCCGTAAAGTTGGCTGATGGACAGATGATGGACACTGCAATGCTGTCCGAAAATTTGGCTAAGGAAGGAGGTAGCGCAACACGGCATAACAACCGAAAAACAAAATAACGAAAAGAGGTAACGCATCACGGCATAACACCCCAAAAACAAATAACGAAAATACGTTTGGCCGTGAAAATCTAAAAACGTATCTACTTAAGTCGTTTGTCGAGAGATTTTTCGCCTATTTTAAATAAATTGTGTTTTATTAAATATTTTCATAATAGTCGCTTACGCCTATTACGCGTTTATACATTTATATTTATATAATCAAAGAATCTTCAATAATCTTCTTCTTTTTGAATGCTTACTACAAAGCCTTATGGGGCTAACACACTTGCTCACACACTCTTGTGGCTTGGATTATTTCAGCATATCGCTCGCTATTTATTCCCATTGGGAATTGGGTGAAAAGCGAGCGAACGATATGCTGAAATAAGTCAAGCCTTGTGAGTATAGCGCCACGCACTATCACAATACAGACATTAAATTTATTCCAACTGATTATAATAGGACTCCACATTTTGGCCAACATGATACTTCAAAATTATCTCTTTCACATTTAGCCCAGTCAGTGGGGAGTTTTACCTTGCAAAAGGTCGTGTAGTAGCGATTTTTATATATGTTGTTAAGATTGGGACTCTAAAGAAAAAAAAAAGTTTTCGACCGTGGGGGGGTCGAGCTCGAGCCGCCATCTTGGATTGAAGTTGCCAAAATTTGGTTTTTTCAAAATAATTGTGCAATGGTTAATTTTACGACCAAATTGTGAAAGACAAACTTAAAGAAGATAAAATTTCAAATATTTTTGGCTTCAAATTTTTTTTTGTAAGTCTAATAGGTAACGAGTTACAGTGGCGGAAATGTTAATATTTTTCTAAAAAATGGTGAAATTCCCAATTTTTGTTATTTTTTCGGTGTATTCATTACATAATTATAATTTTGTAAACTCATTTCCACACCACCATAAGGTAGAGAACATGGCGCATTTTTATTGTGGTATCCCCAGTAGGTCTTCTTCCTCTTCAATGGCATTACAACCCATTTCGAGCCTTGGCCTCCTTCAACATAAGCCTCCACCGCCCTCCGTCCTCGGCCGTCGTCTTCCTAACTGAGACATGGAGTAGTCCTCTTGCATCCTTCCTGACATCATCCTCCGGTCTCAGCCTAGGTCTGCCCGCCTTTCGTTTACCTCCTGGGTGTTCTGTTGGAACCTTCTTCGATACTCGTGTGCTTGACATTCGATGCACATGTCCGGCCCATTTTAGTCTTTGGAGCCTTAGATGGATAGAGAGTCTGGGAGCTTGGTAAATAACATTGAGCTTTATTGTGGCGGATTCTCCATGCCTCTCCCTCATGTTAATGTAAATATTTGCATACTGCTTTCTCACCCCGTATACATGGACATTAGAGGGTCTAGAGTCGTTCAAATAAATGTAGCTTCGTTCAATAAAATAGATTCTTGACGTGTGCGGTGAAGGAGGAAACCATGTGTTTCCTTATAACGCCGTTGGGAAAGTGGTGGGGTCCCCTCCAATGCCTCTCCCTCTCGCACCGCTCCTAAGATTCTTCGAAGTACCTTTCTTTCTATCTGTTCCCGCCACACATCCATAAGCCAAGACCGTTCTAATAATTGTTTTATGTAGGGTTTTCCTATGGACGTTTCGGGATTTTAAACTGGCAACAACGCGAAGTAAGTTGGAATGAAGATGCTCCGAGGAACTAGCATCATTGATCCCTTCGGCACCGGTGCATAGTCGGGAAACACACCAAACGCGTGCCCAACATTTGTACACGGTTGACATTTGTCACATGAGAACGGGTCGTTTCTTCGACTCGTTCTTGTGTTCAACAGCTCGGCTGTGGAATGATTTGCCGGCCTCTGTGTTTCCTCCTTCCTACAACACGGGTCTCTTCAAGACCAATGTTCATTCCTTCCTCTCCTCAAAAAGACCCTCCACACAGCATCCCAGATGACATAGGTCCTGAGGGAAATTATTTTCCTCAGGGCCTCCTGTGTGGAGTTAATGTAAAAAAAAAAGTGTTGTTAGTGCCTGTGATGCGCTTTCTTACTTCTACTGGGTTTTCTTTGTCATGCGTTATGATGGAGCCCAGGTATGTAAACTCTTCGACCAAATTTTATTCTCATTGATTAGCAAACCCACCTCTCTTGCCGAGTGTCCAAAAACCTCTCTTACAGCCTGTAGGGATCTTTCGACAATGTTAAGGTCAGTATGTCTATTCCACAGATATTCCAGTGATTGTATGGCGAGCCGCACAGAGTTCGACTAATATTCGTAATTATGTTACATATTCGCTATTGCGTAATATTATTTTTTTGTTGATGCCGGTTGGTTGATATTGACATCTCAATAATAGTCTTTGTCATAAATGTCATGATCTAATTCATTGCCTGTGGTACTGAGATGCTGGGCTTCCATTGACAAAATCTCTTCATATTCAATTGCAAGAAATAAATTTCAATAAAGTCTCGGGTGCTGGTTTCTTTGTCATTCTTACTGGAACAAGCCCATTGGTGCCACGTTTCCAGCCCCAGTTTTCTGGATTTTTTTGGATTCCATACCATTTTTGAACTCCCGTACAAAGCAACAAGAAAGCGTTTTCCTTCATCTGCTACGAGTATGACTTCTGATTTTGCATCATGTTGTTTTCATTCGTATACTCAATGAAGACGCACTGGCAGACCAGCTTTTTTAAGGCTTACTAAATATTTATTATCACTACAAAGTAGTTTCATCCATGCACTCGATGACGTCGGGTTTGTCATAGTGGGATCCTAGCCTGTAGCAATATAGGCGCTGAGGTGGAAACGCTGCAGTCAGGACTGTAGGCACGCAGTATGTTGCCGTCTCTTTCTCTCCTCTATGTAACACGAAAAATTTGTGTAATTTGAAACAGATTTTGCCATATGTGTTGTGGAAATATGTTAAAATGATATTGTGTAATATGTTCTTACAAAATTTATCGTGAAAACTTGAGTTTTACGATTTTTTGTCAAAATGTTCTTCTTTCTACCGCTGTAAGTCATTATATATTAGATTTATAGAAAAAATTTCAAACAACAAATGTACGTAATTTGGTTTTCATAAAATTTGCAACAGACATTTTTTTGTAAAATCAACCGTTGAGGAATTATTTTGATAAAACTAAATTTTGGGACCTTCAATCCAAGATGGCGGCTCGAGCTCGACCCTCCCAAGGTCGAAAACTTTTTTTTTCTCTAGAGTCCCAATCTAAACAACATATATAAAAATCGCTACTACACGACCTTTTGCAAGCTGAAGGCCTTTTTTATCCCCCACTGACTGGGTTAATTTGTATTTATGAAAACGGATCCTGATATAAAATTACATTTTATTGTTTTGTTTAAAACTGTCATGGCAACAATTGCTGGTTTTCTTGAAGCTCTCAGTGGATATAGAAAGATACCTTTAAATTTTTTATCTCTCTTCAATCCATTCCATTTGGGGACTTCCTTCTTTTCTCCAACAGATGATGTCTTCGGGTAATGGAATTCTCAATAATAACCTTGATGAAATACTTTTTAAATCCTTCAAATTCTTTCACCAATCCAATAATTTTATTCTCGATGCTCTGTATTCACTTAGCTAATTAAAATTATGCAAAAATTAGGCTATTAAAATTATGCAAAAATGCACTTTTATTATTCACCGCATTATGATAAATAGTTGATATTACTTTTTAGAGTCAGGTATTTGCATAATGGTTTTAGAATGAATGGTGACCGATAACATGGTATTTACTCCATAGTCACACCTTCCATCTAGTAAATACGTAGACTTTTATGATTAAATTAATGATATGTTGATATTGACATCGCAACCAGAGTTGATTCGGAAAAAAATTTTCAGAGAAAATTTTAAAAGTTCGTTGTTTTAACTCGACCGTTTGGCATTTCGTCATTCTGAGATGGTGGCCCTTTTAATGGTTCAGTAAAGATTATTTTTTCAAATGTAAAGTCATCAGTCATCATGTTTATTTGGACTTTATCTTATTCGTATTTTTTCTACCTATTTTATCTGCATTTTTTCTACCTACCTTCTTAAAGAAAGTTTGAAAAAATAATTATAATTGAGATAGTGACGTTACTTGGAACAAATTATATAATTCCTTATTTGAAATAATATTTTTTTTTTTTAATAATTATGCTGCAAAAAAGATGGTTCCTCGGCAATTTAGAATCATGCAATTTCAACACCCCTTTAAAAACTCAAAGTTATGAAAAAATAATTGAAAAATAGTCTATTACCTCTCCTGTCGTAACCTATTTAACCAATTTCTTATATATTAATTTTCAATTTGGGAGGCGGGTATGGGTACCGCCACCCCGGAAACCATTTATTGGATAACCAACACCTCTGCCATAGATCACCCCAAGTGGTTCGCTACGTTTGGTGACTTAGCCGGGGTGCCCGGGTTCATGGGTTAGGTTAGTCCGGCTCTTGGCGGCGGTTGCGTCTGCCCACCAGCTGCATGGAAGGCCGGATCAGGAGAGAATGGTTGAAGGAGTCTATGACTTTTCCAGCCTTACTCTCTCGGAACATCGCCTTGCACCGCAGTGGGAGGGATGGATTCATACGTCCGTCACTCCTGGATACACTGAATCCAGATTCTTACCCACTCCTAATACCATTTTCCTTCTCAGAACTTCCTCTCCTTCGTTTCCTAAAAATACCCTCCACACAGCATCTCCAAAGATGACACAGGCCCTCAGAGGAATTATTTTCCGCAGGGCCTCCTGAGTGGAGCTAATGTAAAAAAAATTCTTTTTCATCACTTTTATTCAAAAAGGAGCTGTTGAATTTGCATGATTCTGAGTTATCCCGTCACCATAAAAAATATTTGGTTTATAATTAAGTAGGAAGGTATTAAATAACGTACTTACAAATCTTATGGTAAATTTTGTAATTAAATTTTGGTTTTGATTTATTAAATAAGAGAAAATTAGAAATATACTTTTTTGGACTAATAACATAAGAAATCAATCCGTAATAAAAACTAGAGATGAAACGGATATCCGGTAACTATCCGGTATCCGGCCTAAATTTACTATCCGGCCGGATACCGGATATTCAAAAACTACGACAATTTCCTATAATAAAATGCAATACATTAATCTTTGTGAGGTAAATATCAATAAAATGGCTTATAATTATGACGGCTTTTATTTAAAGTCGAAAAAGTTACAAAAAAGCCATATTAATTCATATTTTATTCAACTAATAATAATTTATTAATTTAACTGTAACAAAAAAAAAATAACCTAACACTCACGTATCTGCCTTTTTCCCTTCACCACCATGAGAAATTTGAAGCCGGCACAACAAACAAACAGCAAACTTATTATTTTCACTGTTAATGTCGAAATATTGCCAAATAGGCGATCCTTTTTCGCTGAATATCCGGCCGCCGGATATCCGGCCATCCGGCCTTGAAGCTCACCGGATATCCGGTATCCGGCCAAACAACTATCCGTTTCATCTCTAATAAAAACAGAGTTTTTTTTAAATTATAATTCATATATTTTCAATTTATGGGCCATGAATTTCACCGGCTAGTAGCCAATTTCAGAGAAATGCGTGTGTGTGTGCGCGCGTGCGTACGTGAATGTCAGCAATAGTTGATAGAATACAGTATCATCATCAACGAGTTCATCTGCCGAGTTTCAGCTCGATCAGATGTCGGGAAGTGGATTAAATTCCACTTCCAAGATTTAAAATCATACATTGATTCATGAAAGCAAAATTGAAATTCAAATAGATATAAATGAAACAATGTTACTTTGTTTGAACCACTTGCATTATAATATGCGAGCCTGAGGTGTATAAATAACCCCAGACCCTCTGGGCTTAATACCCAAGAATTATGATTATGAAAACTCTGCTTGCGCGAACAAAATATCACAAGGAATGGCACAAAAAAAAACTCCAGGGAAAATAACAGATCCACCAACCTTGTTTTGTAGTTCTTGTAGTTTGGAGGCCTCCGTAATTTCATCCAATCAATAGTTAAGTTCAGTCAGTGCAATCCTTTTGTGACTTGAAAACTTGCACAGGAGATGAGATTTGTAAATTAATACACAACTCTTAAGTTTTTCACAATGACAAGAAAATTTTCCATAAAACAGATGATGTCAGTTATTCACTTGTTTGAATTCTATTTTCAAACCATCAAGTGTCTCTTGTTAAATCCAAAGAGTACTTAACTGTCATCCTTGTGATATAAATATAGATTTAAATTTTCGAATAAACAAAATAAACATATTGTAATGCCTAACCACCACTTGTATATTTGTTTAAAGCCGACCGGGTTTCGGAACGACCGTTCCTTCCTCAGGGCAAACGTATACAAAGTGACATTGTTTCATTTATCTATAATGGATAACCACAAAGTTTTAGCTACAATCAAAAGTATGAAATAGGTAAATTTAAGATGACAAAACTTTTACTTTTCGAATATGTATTCAAATTTGATGATCGACACTACTTGTTATCTGTTTCTCGTTCAACAATATGTGGGCATAATCACGACAAAATGCTGTTTTTCAGTGACTTTTTGCAAGACTTTCCTGTCGGAAATGAATAGACCAATACATCAAAATCTTAAATATGTGTTTTTCGCCTAATAGTATGAATTTGTTTTGTTGTGGCCAGGGTCGAGCGCGAGCACTTGCTCCAACCAGGCCAGCAGCTCTGGCGGGAGCAGCACCACGGCTCGGCTGGAGAACCCCGGCCCATCGTCATCCAGCAGCGCTTCTTCTGCAGCATCTCCTCCACTATCAGGTTCATCTTGTTCTAACCACTTTAAGGTTAATTTCATTATTATACTGCCGACAAGCCATATTTTAGCAGAACTCAAGCAGAACCTTTATATTTCCACAGACGTACAAAATAATAGACCTGCCCATGAAGGAAAGGGGAATACCCCTTGAATTAAGTTGCGCGGAGCGGGGATGTGGCATGATCTTTTAAGTGATTCGTTAATTAATGAATCTGGCTAATAAACAATGCAGCAAATTCGATACTCGTTAACCTCCTTTTGGCTATTCGTACGCCAATAGCGGACTTGGGCTTTTTTACCATCAAAGTTTACCAACAACGACCTAAAAGAGAATTGATTCTGTTTCCGATTACCGCTGATCTAACAGCTCGCGAATTGCTTTGTGTTCGCTACCCACTTTCCGATAACGATAACTAATATTGTCCAAAATGTAAATTATGGTGCTGATTTATTGTTTAATAGTAAAGAGCAATGCTTATTTGATTTACATACACAATACACATTCATGTCCATGTCCCCCATAAATCTGACAGCAAAACTCGCATTGTCCTATCAGTATCTAGTATTCGAAAATAAAATCTGCTTATGAATAAGTAATCCTTTTTACAATGGCGCGCAAATTGCTTGTTGGGAAAAACCTTAACTGCAAATCGGGTAAACAAAAGATCGGACTTGCTTCCAATATCGAATATTTTGTTACACTATTTTAGTTAGACATTTTTAAGATGTGTTTTAACTTATTCGCCTCACTCATTTTTACGTCGCTACGCATCCTGATTTAGAAACTAAAATTTAGACCCTGCACAGAAAAGCCTGACAAAGGATGTGCTGCAAACCGTTACCTTACAAGAAGCCATTACCAGAGAAAACCAGAAATATGTCATTTTCAAATCAGATTTTAGACGTATTGACTCTTTTCCACAAAAAATTATAAATGGATTTCGAATAAATATTTTGTAATAAATTTTGAGAATTTTTTTTAATTTTTAGTATAAATAGGTTATTCCATAGGTCGTTGGCAGATTTGTTAAATTTTCAAAAAAGATTTTGTATTATACCACACCCTTTTCAAATAATATAATCACGCAGTAAAATAAATCAATAGCAAATGCATGTTTTAGAATTTTAATTTTAGTTTCAATAAAATCATTAAAAAATATGTACGTACATGTGTTTCTTGACGAAAATTGGTCCATTTGTGTATTTATTTGCGCACTTACAAACTTATATATTTTAGATTTTTTTAACATTCTTATTAAATTTAGACATAAATAAATAAAGTAATAAATAAAGTATTTTATATTCAGTCCTGATGATGGTACGGAGGTACCGAAACCGGTAGACGGAAGAAATAATAAAGTGACGTAAACAAAGTGTTTTCTTTTTATTTATTTAAAATGTCAAGTCACAATGTGTTTGCTTCTTTTGAAAAATTAAATTTAGACATTATTTAAAAATGGTGAATACTTATAATCAAAAAATAATTCCAAAAAGTACATTATTTTAATAGTTTTATCATCACGCTTTTCAGCATTTTTGGATGAAGGTATAAATTAAAGCTAATTTGGATTGAAATAAATACGATATTGAGTTATAATTTAAAAAAGCTGGTGCGGAGAATAATTAATCTTTCTTATTGTAACCGCCCTGCATGATCGTAAGAACAACTTTCGACGAAATGTGGATTTTCGTCCGCTGGCTGGTTAAACGCTCTTAAGAGAATTTAACTTTTTTCTGCACAGGGTCTGGTTATTTCAATGTGCGCTCTTCGGCAGTCAACGCACGACTAATGTTGTAATTTATTCAAAGTTTTTTCTAACATTCCTGGTGCCAAAAAGATGGACGTGTGGTTTGACCAGCTGGTTGAAATGATACCCAGTCTTTATGTTAGTGCAAGTTCGCTCTTTTGTAGTATCTATGTATATATATTTCTGAACTTTAACTAACTTTGACTAGGTGGTTAACTTTGACTGAGCTTTTCAATAAATATTATGATACCTACCTACTCGAAGAATTATTAATTGTCATTGAGGTAGTGATGTTTCTTTGAACAAATTGTATAAATCCTTATTTGAAATTATAAATATTCATTAAAAAATCCATAATATAATGTTGTTTGTCTGTGTCCAGCTGGCCACAACGCCCCCGAGCTGACGCCCGTGTGCGTGTACCTCATGTGCCCTGTGGCCCTGCAGATGGACATGGAGGACCCCGTGAACTGCACCGTCCAGTACATGCTGAGGAGCATCATCAACTGCGAGGAGATGGGCTTCAACCAGGCCAGCAAGGCCCTGGTGCCCGGCGTCTTCTCTTTGTGGATGTGCAGTCCGCTACTGGGTAACCTAACATAACTTTACCTTCTCATTGCCAACAGGGGTAATCAAAAACTCTGAAATAGTTACCATTCTCTATGTATCAACATAGTGAGGTTATTGTAATGGTATTTTTTGTATTCCTACAAAACCTAAAACGTAGCCTTATACAGACACCTTTTATATCCCTAAGAGCAAGACAAATTATCTTGAAAATGTATTTGTAAGAAGAAGCTGTAGCACATTTAACAGATTATGCCCAAATATCGATGTGTTTAATACAAACCTTGATAAATTCACAGCATGCATAAAAAAATAACACTATTGAATGCCACATGTTTAACTAATAACTTAATATTTCATTGATTTCTGTATTTCTCTTTTTTATTTTTAGTATCACCATATTTTCTCTCCTACTTTTAGCAGTTCGAATTCAAATAAAATCACTTCCCGAAATATATTATTGATATCCATCAAAATTTAACTGTAATCCCTTGAAAATTTTCAGTTAATTACTTTCTGTAGATTTAAGTAAGAAGATATTATCATAATTGTTTATATCAGGTATTGTATATTTTTGAATTATGGTTCTAAATTGAAATTTGTCGTTATTTTATTGGTCTATGACATACTTATTTTTATCACTGTCATTTATGAATTTTGTACAGACTGTTTATAACGCTAATAAAATAAAATAAAATAAAAAATATAATAATACCAAGCGTGGGGTATCTCAGTGACCCCTCGTGGTAACAAAAGGTTTGTTTTGCATCTTGATATGTCGTAGGTTAACCTAAACTAAGTTTCTCACCTGAAGGTTAACCTAAACTCAGTTTCTCACCTCACCTGAAGTTTTCTATCACGAGAATACCCTTGAATGAATGAGTAAAATATCTTCTGACTTCCATAATTGACAGTGGTTATTGTAGCTTTTGCTAAGATTAGGATTGCCATAAGTGGCTACGGAGGGTCATTATTGGCCCATACCCACCTCCCAAATTGATGTAATCTGGCAGGCGCTTGTTATAAATGTATGACTTCTGTATGTTGTCTACGACAGATATAAATTAAAATTGAACTTCAATACCCTTGAATGAATGAGTAAAATATCTTCTGACTTCCATAATTGACAGTGGTTATTGTAGCTTTTGCTAAGATTAGGATTGCCATAAGTGGCTACGGAGGGTCATTATTGGCCCATACCCACCTCCCAAATTGATGTAATCTGGCAGGCGCTTGTTATAAATGTATGACTTCTGTATGTTGTCTACGACAGATATAAATTAAAATTGAACTTCAATACCCTTGAATGAATGAGTAAAATATCTTCTGACTTCCATAATTGACAGTGGTTATTGTAGCTTTTGCTAAGATTAGGATTGCCATAAGTGGCTACGGAGGGTCATTATTGGCCCATACCCACCTCCCAAATTGATGTAATCTGGCAGGCGCTTGTTATAAATGTATGACTTCTGTATGTTGTCTACGACAGATATAAATTAAAATTGAACTTCAATACCCTTGAATGAATGAGTAAAATATCTTCTGACTTCCATAATTGACAGTGGTTATTGTAGCTTTTGCTAAGATTAGGATTGCCATAAGTGGCTACGGAGGGTCATTATTGGCCCATACCCACCTCCCAAATTGATGTAATCTGGCAGGCGCTTGTTATAAATGTATGACTTCTGTATGTTGTCTACGACAGATATAAATTAAAATTGAACATCCTTTTTTTATTTCTATTTCGGTTTCTAAGAATTTTTTTTTTCAATAATTTCAGTTTGCGAAATGTCAATAACAAAAATTTCAGAAGAGTTTTTTTAAAATTTTTTTTTTTACTTATCTATATAAAATTATGTTACAGGTGCTGGTTCAATGTCTGTCTCACTAGGATATAACTGTGTCGAGATGCGAGACATCTCTTGTTGAAAAGAGAAAATACTTAATTATCTTTGTGATTAATCAAAATATGCAACGTGCGGGAGCTTCTCTACATATTATAAAGTAAAGTCCCCTGCGCCGTCTGTCTGTCTGTCTGTTCGCGATAAACTCGAAAACTACTGAACGGATTTTCATGCGGTTTTCACCTATAGATAGAGTATTTCGTGAGGAAGGTTTAGGTATGTAATTTGTCAAGGATTTGTGTTAATTGGTTGAAACATATCGATAATTGTTAGAAGTGTCGGAAAAAAGTCCAGCCGCCTGGTAGCTTTCATCGAAAACGCTGCCTAATTCTTTTGGGATATAACAAAACAATTAATGGTGGGATATTCCTCTTTTATAGATCTGCAAAAAAGTGCGCGAAGGCATATGTCTATCTTTTACGGATAGCTTACTGTACAGATTATATCTTATTATTCTTATCAATTGCTGTTCGTTTGTCTCGCTAAAACTCGAGAGCGGCTGGGCCGATTTAGGTGATTTTGGTTTTGAAATGTTTGTCGTAGTCCAGGGACGGTTTAAACGGTGAGATAATATGAAAAAATTGTGAGGAAGATAGTAAAAACCAATTTCATTTTCTCATATAAACAGTTCTACTGTTCTACCTACTTTCAGAAGAGCACAACGTAATCTAGAATTGGAATGCAAAAAAAAAAAAGAATTCCGATTGTCATATTTCAGTCGCTGTCAAACGTTACCTGTCATTCTGTTACCATTTAAAATCTTCTATCATCAGTTTGTCAGTGCGTGAGAACTTTATTTACCGTTTTAATATGCCAAGGAAAAGACGAGCTGACATAGATCGTCGAAGTCAATCAAATGGGCGACGAGCTATGAGTACCTCACGTGCAAACCGCACAGATGATCTCTTCGCGATGAACTCAAAGACGGTGGTGGTTACAAAGGTTGGATTTTACAAAGTGTTTTACTAGCCACAGCAACGCGTGGCCGGGTCAGCTAGTTTGAAATAATTCAAATAAATGTTTTGAAATTTCTCTTCAAATTCGCCACATTTTGGCCAGCTCTCGAGGGCGTTTGCAAATTGGCCAAGATGTGGCCAAAAATGCTCCAGTGGGTAAATTGGTTAATACATATTAGTAGCATCGATGACATGTCGTGGAAGTTTCATGCCGTTTGTCAGTTGTTAGTAAGTAGGACATGTATCTAATTATATACACTAACAGTGAAGAGGTTAGCAGTTATTGTGAAATTTTTATAACTAGCTAAAGCCCACTTCATTAGTGTGATGGTAAACACTTGGAAAAAGCCGGTCAATGTTTACGTCGGGAATAAATAATAAGATGATATCTAGGTTAATTAATCATATTATTATCCTGCATTGTAACCCTGGATGATATGAAGTGTCACAAACATACTTGTCACGATTCATGACAATATGGACAATATAATAGAAAATCTACAGTTATGGGCTAAATGGCTGTGCCAATAGCGATAATAACTGATTGCCTTCTAAATATTCTTATCCCCATCAAAACTTCATCAATTAATCTATATTTCCACCGCAAAACTTCATATTTTCCACCTTTGAAATCAAATAATGTTCCTTAGTATTTGAGAACCATGCTTTGTATATTGAGCGTAATAAAATAAAATAAAAATTGTAGAATAACATGGAGCATAATTCTTTTTCCAATAGAATCAAGTAATTACACCTAGTGAGATGGGCAATACGTCATTATTATAATGAAATGTAATATGAAAATAATGAAATAAATAAATAAATAAAAAAATAATTGACTAGTTGTAGCCATTTGGGTAAATTAGTCAGTTACTGTGGTATATAGGATTATACATGTAGTTTCAACATCCTTCAACAGATGTCGTTAGTATAGATAGTTATATGTAGTTTTGAGGTGTCTCAACAGATGTCAGTTAAGTAATACCTTAGAAAAGTGCTGACTATCATCATTTGTGTCTAATGCATAAACAATTATGGAAATAGCCGATGATACACGATAGACAGTGGGGCTTTTTTTTTTTTTTTACAGTGAATACCGCACAAGAATCTCAACTGCTCCCGTCTGGAGCCAGTGAGACTATGGCATCCCCAATTGGGGTATGTTGTGAGGCTGAAGGTAGTGGGGAGGGGAAGGAGGTGGGGAAGAGGAAGGTTGGGAAGTACCTGGCTATTCAGATCTGGTCACTAAACACGGCTAAAGCCATTTTCAAGCAAAGTTTCAATTCTGAATGGTGGTCTTACACCAGGGCGATACTGATAGTATCTTCCACTCTGGAACATGCCGCAAATATACTATATATTATTTTAAAGAATTAATTGTGAAATAACACAAATTAATCAAATAAAATTTATTTGCGCATGCCGAGTTCGAACCCGCGACCTCCGGATTGTGAGTCAAGAGTCTTACCCACTGGACTACGGAGGTCGTCAACGTCGTCTACGGGGCTGCGGCGGTGTTGGGTTCTCTAGCTTCAAAATGACAGACGTCTAGTCTAGTTAAATTCTCATTGTAAACTTTACTTAAATAAAACAACTTCTCTCGATGAATCTCGATTTTTATTTGGAGTTTTCCCAGATATATTTTAAGTAACCTCATTCACTGAGATTGAAGTATATCACAGTTACCTATTGTGGCGTCGCGGGTTCAATCCTCTACTAGCTGTGTAAATACTTCCATCATTGCACAAACAACATTGACCTTTGGAACGTCCAGTGGCGGCTCGAGCACTTCTTTAATGGTGGGGATCGATATTTTTTTTACGTACCGTACCGTACCGCAATCTCACCACCCGTAGAATATAATATAAAATTTCTCAAAAAAATTTTTTATGGTCTAATCATGCTAGTCGGCTATCTAAACACAAAATAATATAAAGTATCTATAGATATATGCCAATTTACAATATAGTATAGTAAAAATAAAGCTTTATTTTGCAAGATTATTATCAAACTAATTTGAACGCGAGCGATTCCCGCCCGAAACTTCGCAAACAAATGTTTCTGTGGGGATCATTGACGTATAATACTTGGTCTAACGTGGGGATACAAAGAATTGTCCCCGCGGGTATTTGAATTCACATACGAGTGCACATGCGCAGTTGCATACGATCGCGAAACAACGAAAGGAAAGTATGGGGATACTTCGGATCGTCCCCCAAGTGCGCATTAGATTCTGCACACTGAGATATTGACCCGCTGTTTTGTGCTCCGTACATTGTTCGCTGTACGCGCATAGGGTCTTATTAAAATCATCCGGAATAATAGAGAACTCCAGTCCAATTTTTTTATTTTTTTTAATGAATAATGACCTTCTAACTTAAATAACTTCATTTTTATTTTTATTTTTAGAGTTAGTTTTAATAGTTAAAATAATTGTCAAAGTTTTAATTTTACAAGATCCCCCTAAGACCACCGTATGTACGGTGAAACGTGTGATGTCATCACTCCTGAAAAATTACTATAGGATTGGGCAATCAGCTGATCAAGTGCCGCCATTTTGAATAGCGTTATTCAAAGCATTCTCCCTAGAAGCAGCATTACTATTTTTTTGTGCAGTAGTTTTTCAATATTTTAAATAATAGAGATACCTCTATTTTTGATACTGAATTATTTAGGCTTAAATATTGTTTCAATAAACACAACGACTAAATCTCTGTAAACAGTATGAAATAACGAATAACATGAAATGTTGTTAATACTGGTGGCTTATGTCATACCTACATAATCAAAGATTTCAATACAATGACTGACAATGGTGACGCGTGACGTCAGCACTAACCATTCAGTAATACCAACTTTATAGTGTGTTTTGACGAGAGGTTTAAAAATGCACTTTTTAATAATTTTTTAAGAAATCTACATTTAATATTATGAAATAAAACTTATATATTCAGAATCAGCGTTTATTGGTCTATATGAACATATTTTTTTAAAGCCATAATATTTTTCACTTGAGTTCCTTATTATTTGTATTTTATTTCTGCAAATGTTAATTACTTTTATGTTTAAAGAATTCATTCATTTTGGTGAAGACAACGCATTGACTGTTATTTCCTTTAGTAGGTTTTGAGTGTAACTGGCGGGGACCATCCCCATTGTCCCCCTGTGAAGAACCGCCACTGGGAACGCCGATCTCCCGCGACCTAATGTCTCCGTCGTGTGACTTTGCTAAATTTCCGCCCCCCATGCGCCAGCTGATTTTATTTTCATAATTTTTTTTTTTTTTGCCAAATTATGTTTTTCTAAATTGTACCATCTTACCAGATAATTTGTTTATATGCGGTCGATTCTGCTTAATTGTTACACCGGTTTATTGGAATATCCGGTTATTTGGGAAAAAAACCCAAGGAACAGAAACTAAATAAAGAAACAAACTAATTTATTTTATTTCGTTCCATTTAATTGGGACAAATTCCTATCTGAAGTCGATGCAAAACGTGTGTCGAGTGTCTTAGTAAAAGAATTTTAGTTAAAAAAGGCAGGCTTGCGGTAAGCGGCACGGGTGAGCACTTTGGCACTCAAAGGGTTAAATTTTACTCTTATAATGATTGGAGTAGGTTGTCTTCCTCTTTAAATAAAAAAAAAATGTATATAAAACAAGCAAACAAACACAACAAAATAGGCATTTAATGATTTTAGTTAAATGATTGTTATATGTTTAGAGCTTCAACTGAAGTCGTACCAAAAGCCGTGGGAGATATGGAGCCACTGGAAGCAGCTCCTGAAGAAGTACAGCCACGGAACAGCACACCAGCAGCTGCGGGACGATCCCGTCATTCAATTCCAGCGGAACGTCTTCTACTCCAGACATGAAGAAGAAAAAATAAAGTAAGTCATCCATCAATATACCAACCCTAGATTCGCCCTCTCATACACAATTATTAATATTATTATTATACACAATAGAGAATTCCATTCCAATTTTTTTAATGAATAATGACCTTCTGACTTATATAACTGCATTTTTTTTTTAGTTTGTTTTAATAGTTAAAATAATTTTCAAAGTTTTAATTTTTCAAAATCCCCCGAAAAACACCGCACGTATAGTGAATTGTGTGACGTCATCACTCCTGAAAATTTTTTCAACAGGTGTTCATTTTGTATGACAGTTGTACGGAAGAAAGTATGGTACTATTCGATAAGTTAAAACGTTATTTAGGTGGAATTATTTATTTATTATATTATATTTATTATGTTATTATATTTTCCAATATTATTACGGGAGAGTGGTATAGAAATTGTTTGAAATGCTTATTTTTTTGCTTTTAAAATCAATACTATCTCAAACGGAGCATCACCTGCACACTGCAAAAATTGTAGGCAAATAAGATACAGGTGACAGATGGCCATTTTGAATTAGAAGTTCGTAGAGAAGTGAGTCGTTCGCGAACGAGTCGGCTCAGTGACCCGGATCTTCATACGGATCCGTAAGATCCGGTCCTGTAAGACCGATCTTCAAAGCTACGGACACACTTGCTCGCGGTTCGCGGATCTTTGCGAACGAATGAGCGGGTAGCAATTGCTACTAGGTAGCATGCTCTTTGGCTTCTAATGAGCAAGTGTGTCCGTAGCTTAATTCAGTCGTTCAATTGATCCGATTCACTGAACCGGATCTTTTCATTCTCGTTCAACTGAGCCGCTTTGCCCGTCTCTAGGTAGCATTTTGATGTAGCATATTATCCAATTTTTTCGTACAGTTTAAAGTTTTTCAATATTTTAAGTAATAGAGATAAACTATTAGAGATACCTCTATTTTTTGATAATGAATTATTTAGGCTTAAATATTGTTTCAATAAACACAACAACTAAATCTCTATAAACAGTATGAAATAACGAATAACATGAAATGTTGTTAATACTGATGGCTTGTGTCATACCTACATAATCGAAGTTTCAATACAATGACTGGTGACACGTGACGTCAGCACTAACCATTCAATAATACCAACTTTACAGTGTGTTTTGACGAGAGGTTTAAAAATGCACTTTTTAATAATTTTTTAAGAACTCTACGTTTAATATTATGAAATAAAACTTATATATTCAGAATCAGCGTTCATTGGTCTGTATGAACATATTTTTTTAAACCCATAATATTTTTCACTGGAGTTCCTTATTACAATCCAAACATAACCACACATGTGAGTAATTTGACAACCAACTCCCCGCCGAATTTCGTCGTCTCGCTTCCAAAGCATGTCTTTAACCCATTGGCCTCAAATGCCGCCATCCTTGTGGGTGTTCAAGGGTATGTTGTAAACTCCAACCACGCAAGCCTGGCGGGTGTGAAATATGTTGGCTTTAAACTGACAAACGGACATCCGCGTAACATCTGCTTTTTAAATTTTAAATGCCAAACGCACTATAGATATTTAAGCATTTATTTCGCAGTATTGGCAATAAAATCTTCCTAGAGTTTTGTACCTGATATTTACAAATCAATTTTTGTAAGCAAACTGCCTCATTGAGAGTTTCTCAAAATGGCAAGTCTTGAAAATCTTGAAAAATGACCCTCCACGTCCCTGATTGCTTCGAGGACTATCACACAAAATTATTTTTTTAGTTATATATACTTTAAAAAAATTATGCCAATAAGATTGACCAATATACAATTTTTTTTAATTGAAATAATTTTTTTTTTAAAAGTGCTTTTTTTTTAAATCATTTTTATATCCAGATTTAATCATTTTAAAATTTTATTTTAAAACACAAAATAAATTTTTACATACCTTGATTCAGTATACAAGTAAATTTTAAAAAATTATTATGATTTAACATGTAGTTCAAAAGTTATATTAAATTTAGTACACCACTAAAGATTTAAAATGTTTGTTACAAAATTAATTCAGAAATGAAGGACAATTTTTTAGCTTAATAATTCGAAGGCCAATGGGTTAATCCCTCAGGCCTTGGACCTATTTTTTCGGGAGGTCAAAATATTTCCGCCTTGCAATAAAATCCAAATAAATGGAATATTTCTTAAAGCATCCGAAAACTAAAAACTGTTTTTGAAAATAAAATGATAAGTAATAGCAGTGATAAGTGTAGTTTATCAATTTGTTTTAATGTTGACAGGTCCCAATGAGTCAAAGTTTAATTTGTCGTATCTTCCCTCTGAAAGGAAATATGAATCACTGGACTGCATTTGTTATCGTTTACTTCTTTAACATTTTTAGATAGTGGCGCTCATTATTTATTTATTTATTTTATTTTAGGGAAATCAACAGTTTACAATGTGATTAATTTATACATGTTTAATTTACCCTACTGAGAAACCAATTATAGATTTCTTCATTATACTATTACATTGTGTATCTATAAATTAATAATTAACTCAAACTGAAATCTTACATCAACTAAAAGATATTACATATAACAGGAGGTAGGTAGACATAATATATGACATTACATAATATATCATTACATTTATGATTTTTTGTACTCGTTTAATAATTTTAATACATTTTAATAGAATTTTTATATTTACTTTCGTCACAATTGAAGATATCTATATCAGAGAAAATGTTATTATATGTTGAACACAGTCTTATAAGGCAAGCATTTTGGAATTTGTTTTACAGTGTTTCTTTTTAAAAATATTACACGAACGTGTGTGCCCTGTAGGTACTTTAAAATCTATTCTGTTAAATAATTCATGACAGTCGGTTATGTTATTAACGATTTTATATAGCAATATCGCATCAGAGAATTGTCTGCGTACACTCAATGCATCAATTTTGAAAAAATTTGTTGCATCAAGATAATTGTTAAATCGATTGCGCGATTTGTAAGAAAGGTATTTTATGAATTCTTTCTGAATCGATTCAATTTTGTTTAAATGTACAGCATAAAATGGAGATCACCCAGTTGACGCAAACTCTAGATGGCTTCGTACATATGCAAAGTATAGTTGTTTGATAATTACAGTGTTTGTGAATTCTTTTGTATTTCTTACGATGAAACCAAGCATTTTAGCTGCTTTATTTGTTATAAGACATTGATATTATAACTTACTATCGAGAATCACACCTAGATCACGAATATTGGAGCAGGTTTCAATTTTGTTTTCATTTAACAGATATTGATGTATAATTTTTTTATCATTTCTTGTGAAAATGACATGATGACATTTTAAACCGTTTAAAAATAACTGGTTATTCTCGCAATATAAAGCTACGCTATTTAAATCATCTTGTAATTTAATACAATCATTTAGGTCATTTATGGGTTTGTACAGTTTGGCATCATCGGCAAATAATTCTAATTTGGAGTATTTTACGACATTCACTATGTCATTAATAAATAAAATAAAAAAATAATGGACCAAGATGAGACCCTTGCTAGATGCCTGGCACCAAATTGGCATAATTCATTTTTTTATGCGAATACTGCTCCCAAACATTATCGTTATTTATTTTTGAGGTGTTATGCCGTGTTGCGCTACCTTCTTCTTTAGCCAACGTTTTGGACGGCGTTACAGTGTCTATCATCAGGGCAGATGTGTGAAAACAAAAAAT
Organism: Limnephilus rhombicus; assembly: GCA_929108145.2. Classification (NCBI taxonomy): domain Eukaryota; kingdom Metazoa; phylum Arthropoda; class Insecta; order Trichoptera; family Limnephilidae; genus Limnephilus; species Limnephilus rhombicus. Next base: position 28,973,097 of record OV815287.1, on the reverse strand, counting down.
TTCCAGAGTTGCCTCCAAAATCACGAAACATTGAATATAAAACAAATAAAAAAATAGCTCACCTCTACATATTATTCTACAGCTCAGATATTTGCTGTAGGTATCTTTTGATTAAGAAAAAAAATATTCAGTTTGGTTTATTAATTCTTTCGGCCTTACCAAAATTAAGTTTTTTATGAAAAAGGTAGCGCTGTCAATCCTCTTATGAACGCTCAGTAAAAAATAACTTTGTTTATACAAAAAGTTTACTATGAACTGTCAAATGATCAAGAACTTCTTTGAATGATAGTGATTTGTTTTGGGGTGTTATGTCATGTTGCCCTGCGTCCTTTTTTAGCCAACGTTTCAGGCAGCATTACAAAGTCCATTATCAGAGCAGATGTGTAATCGAAGATTGTGGTGAAGCGTGTACTTATGCACGTAGATGCGATACCGTGTTGCCGGCGCCAATCCTCTAAGAATTGTGATTACAGTATAATTTTAAATGGTTTTCTGCATTTAGTTTTGGTATAGTCTTCAATTGAAAATGATTACACATATGGCCTGATTATGGACACTATAATGCTGTCCAAAAAGTTGGCTAAAAAAAGAGGTCGCGCAACACGGCTTAACACCTCAAAAATAAATCACTAGTACTTTTGGACATGAAAATGTGAAATCATATCTCTACTATGAACTTTCAAATTTTCTGAATTATTGTGTTTAATGATGAGAATAGCCTCTACCCATCTCCTTCCCAGTATCAGGGGGGGGGGTTCAAGAAAATAAAACTACTGAAAGTGCACCTTTATATTATATACCACCACCTTGGCAAATCAAAACTCGTGGTGGGGGGGGGGGGGGGGGGGGGGGGGGGGGTACTGTCGGACTTTGTATTTCTTGGGCATTAACTATAACAATTTGTAGATATTTTGTGTTGAAAATTTTCTATGTACATTGGTAACTTAATTTTTATTTTTTTTTAATAAAATTAAAGTAACAAATGTATATAGAAAATAAAACTTTTCAAAACAAAATACATAATAAACGTTAGTTGTACAAATTATACAAATAACCACATTTATGCAAGTACGTATTCACCTGACTGTAACACTAATCCTGTTGTATGTTTATTAAACACTTTTTGCTTAGTGAAATAATAATTTCAAAGTACGTATACACTTACCACTAATTAGAAACGGAATTCCAAATAAAAATCACTTGCAAAATAAAAATCAACCGCAATCACCGAAAAAATGGAACTTGCAAGTTTAATAAATTTTTTTCTTTCAGAGGTCCCCATTTATCTTTTTAGATACATAATATCATTTTGAGTTGTCAGTGTTAAAAATAACATTGTTTGACAAAATTGCTTGTAAGTACATCAACAATATTTAAGATTCATGGGAATTCCAAAAAACATATGGGGTATATAATACCAGTAATATTGTCATATGTAATAAAAAATTTACCAGCTCGAAATTTCCCTTGATTTAGTGCTGATTTCCCTTTTTCCTAAAAATATTTTTCTCACCTAGATCTAGTTCCCTAGACATACCATCACTGGTGTGGGGATACATAACAATACCGTACCGATAAGGCATGAAAATATACGAAGGTTACCGGACGCGATGGGATAATCGACGACGGCCAGCGGTGGGTGGAAGAGAGGGCGAATCTAAAATACGTTTTATTAGTGTAATAATTAGTAATAAAATAAGTTATGCCGCTCGCCACTCCTTATTTTAATTTTATTGATGTTGATAACTTAACTTTTCGGAGGGGGTTTGAACCCCCAAACCCCCCCCCCCCCCTGGCTACGCCCGTGGTCTCACTACATTCCCCATTTGGGGATGCCATAGTTCCTAACTACTTTTCAGGCAAGAAATAAAATTTTTAAAATTTTCCCGCACTTCTATCCATAAAACGTATTTCACTAATAGGGAATAAAATAAAATAAATAATTTTTTTCTGAAGACTTTTCAATGTTTTTTCTAACTTCAAAAAGTTTAGTTTTTTCTAACTTAAAAAAACTAATTTCTTCTTTTAACTAATTTTTTAAAATTTAACTAACTTTTTTAACTTAAAAAAGTTAGTTTTTTCTAACTTAAAAAACTAAGTTTAAACATTTCAATGTAAATTCATATTTTAATTTGTGCGCTTTAGGAACTTTAGAAATAAAATAAAAAAATTAAATTGAAAATTAATTTAGTTAATAAAATAATAGCACCATGTAAATCACCTTTGCTTACGATGTTTCCATGTAATGTTGACTCCTCCTACCGTTCTCCCCCTCCCCCAAAATCACCCCTCCCACTACCCCCACCTAATTAATTTTTGTACTTGTATAGAATTTTTAAGTTTGCTCGTGAATGACACGGATGTGTCGAAATCGGTTGCAAAAAATTTAAAATTAAAGTAATAAATGTTCATTGAAAATTAAAAATCTTCAAAACAAAATGTCTAGAAATTGTTACTAGTTAATGCCCAAGAAATGCAAAAAAAATAAAAATAAGTAATTGCCTGTGGGTAGGGTCCACATCCGGCAGTCTAGTGGTTTAGTTCCTAGTCAATAGTTTAATTCCCAGTCAGTACTTACTTCCATGGTAAATTCCCTTTTTTTATTTGCGGTCAAGAGATAACAATCACGAGATATTTTACGATAATCAGATTTCTGATAAATTTCTCATTTCTCGTTAGAAAGTGAATTGTAATTCAGTTTAAAAATCACAGGATATTATTATTATTCCAATTTTGAAAAAGACAATTAAAATAATTTTCTATTTAAATATTATATTAGTAGGGTAGGTACCTAACTACTTTTTCACTTGTCTGAATCCTTCATACAATCAGTTCTGATTTTGAAAATGACACTTAAATTCAAAGCAAATTTAAGTTCATTTAACCAGATTTCACGAGGACGCACAGACAACGAAAATTAGTATGTTTGATAAGGTTTCAAAGTTTACTAGAGCCATGGAATAAAGTAGAACACAAGAAATACCACGTTTAGTGACTCGAAAGTCTGATTATTTTTTGCTTAAATTACATAATACATTACATACTGTGTTTCACCACTAATTCAGTGGTGATATTGGTTTCCATTCAGATCTACATGAAAGGTATTTCAAGTGTTTTTCTTTATTCTATTACTATGAAAAAGTGCATAAAGGTCTTAAAAGATTGAACGATAAAGTATTTTTTTAACCTATCAAAATATATTTTTGTGTTTCTATAGATTTACAGCTATTTCGCTATATGCATCACACAAAAACCTAATTCCCCTGATAATGAGGGATTCCTGTATCATTTTTGAATCATCTGGTGGTTAACCCTTTGACCAGTATGGCCGCACATATGCGGCGGCACTCGAAAGATCCATTAAAATTTTTCTATTGCCATGTTTGTAATTTCGATATTATGTTGTATAGATGTATTTGCCAAGAAAGTAAATGATAAAAAAATAACTCACTAAGGGTAGAATATTATCAGTCAGTCGGGCCGAGTTCAATAGGTACTCAAAGCGAGTAATCAACATCCTACCTTTTTTACATATGCTATACTTAGTAAGAAGGTTTCTACTATAAATCTTAGGTTCAGGTCTGGGTCATCCCGAGTGCTGGGGTAATATACAGTGATGAAAGTAGGAGGAGGTAAAGCAAAGATATTGAAATATAAGAGATGTGCTATCCGCAGTTTTTACTGTGTGGGACTGCTTTTCCAGGTGTCGCCGATATTGTTTACCAATTAACAAATAAACTAAATGAACGAATAAACTAAACGAACGTAAAACTAAATGAACGAATTCTTTCCGTATTTAAAGTACTCCGATTAGGTAGTAGAATGATTTGTCGGCTGTGGAATGATTTGCCGGCCTCTGTGTTTCCTCCTTCCTCCAACATGGGTCTCTTCAAGACCAATGTTTATTCCTTCCTCTCCTCAAAAAGACCCTCCACACAGCATCCCAGATGACATAGGCCCTGAGGGAAATTATTTTCCTCAGGGCCTCCTGAATTCCTGAAAAATTCCACCGACAGTTGCGCGAACATCATAGCATATCTCTTTTGTATTTCAATATCTTGAGGTAAAGCATTAAAAAGGTAAAAAAAAAAAGAAAATTTAAAAATATATATATTTCAGGGAAGGACGTATTATCGAGCTGCTATATGAAGAGGCGCGGGAGCGGGTGATCAAAGGACGCTACCCGTGTGGAAGTGCCAGGGCTGTGGCTCTGGGGGCCCTGCAGGCCCGCATACAGCTGGGACCCTACGACCCCCTCGTTCACACCGCACACTTCTTCAGGTAATTTAAACTACATTGGTTAATAGTTTATAGCTGCCATAAGCGTTTCGTCGACTTTCTTATTGTATTTATTTTATTTAAAAAAAAAAATTATTGAATCAATGCCACAAAAAAACTCCCCGCGACTCAAAAATGAGGTGAAATTTAATTAAAAATTTGAAAAAAATTGAAATCACATTTTGACCGAAGTTTTTTTTTTTTTTTTACCTGAGCTCCACACAGGAGGCCTTGAGGAAAATAATTTCCCTCAGGGCCTATGTCATCTTTGGGGATGCTGTGTGGAGGGTTTTTTTTAAGGAAAGGAAGGAGGAGAGTTCTGGGAAGGAAAAGGGTTTAAGGGATGGGTAGGAATCTGGGGTTCAGTATGTCCTGATCATCCACCACGAAGTTGATTTCGAGTAACGGATCTGCCAATTGGCCTCCAAAGTTATGAGATTTGACACGTTTGGGAGGCTAAGTAGAGTAGGGTGTATCAGTTATTTCAACTTTTGAATTCAGAAATGCCCCATATATCAAAAGTTGCATCTTAAAAAGAAAATGAGAACTGCATTTTTTTAAATGATTATGATAAAATGCATTGAAAATCAGAAAAAAAACCAGAAATGTATATTTTTAAATTATGGTAATTAATATTTTTTTTACAATAATTTACCTTTTAACATTTGTTTGTTATTAAAAACTGCATATAGCAGACAAAATGGAAAAAATAAATTGAATTTATAAATACAAGGAAGTCCACAAGAATACTGATTTTATCCAGAAAAAGTGTAATTTTCCCCTTTTATATTTTTAACAATTTTTTTTGTGTTCTTTGTACTACAGTTATGGAATAAAAATTAAGTTTTCTACAAAATATAAAATACCAGCTTTTACCCGCGGCTTTGCTCGCATGGTATTAGGGGGAAATTACTGTATAAAGAATTTTCCCACGTGAATGACATTTTTTTTCTTGATAAAACGTAGCCTATGTCATTTCCCAGTCCTCCAATTATCTTTGTTTAAAAAATCACGGTGATCGCTCGCTCCATTTATATTATTTAGCGAGTTCCCGACATTCTTTGCTATGCCGCTTAATAAAAAAATTGTTTCTCCCTGCTTGTCCTTTCCCATTTATCCCGTTTCCGTTCCCCTTCCGCCTCCCCTTCCTCTCCAGCATCCCCTTCCCCTCTGACGTTCCCACTCCGCTTTCTCCGCCTTCCCTCTCCCCACTCCCCTCGCCCTCTTTCCCCGTCCCGCAAACCCCCTCCCGAGTTCCCCTCCCCCCTCCTGGGTTCCCCTTTCCCCTCCCAGGTTCCCCCCCTCCCGAGTTCCCCTCCCCCTTCCGCATTCTATACATTTAACCCCGGTATATTCAGTTTTCAAACAGCTCGCGTGCTACCTATTGCAATTTTTTTACATAAATTTCATAATGCCAGAGCTCACCAATATATATAGAAACCTTCGTGGGTGTGGTCACAACAATTCACAAAAGTTTCCTTGCAATCGGATTAACGGTTTAGTAATGCATTTTCATGACACCAGAGCTCACTATTATATATAGAAACCTCTGCGGGCAAGCACACATCAAATCCCCAAAGTTTCATCGCAATCGGATGAACGGTTAGCAATGCATAATTTCATTATGCCAGAACTCACTATTATATTTAGAAACCATCGCGGGCATGCACACATCAAATCCCCAAAGTTTCATCGCAATCGGATGAATGATTTAGCAACGCACAGGCATTTCACCCATATATACAAACCCAGAAACAAACATATTTTGTTTTTTATATGTATAGATGGATCCTTTGTTTTATTTTTTTCCCGAATCACAAAATCTATTTTTTTAAACTTCCGGCCATTTTAGTGAGCTAATAATAGTGAACACCAATTTTATTTATTTTTATGTTTTCGAATAGCTACAGATCATACTTATCTTCTGAGACCTCAGGCGTTTAAAAATAAGGCTTTTTTTCTCTCTATGGAGAGCGACACAAGCTAACATGGAGCTACTTGTTTATGTTGATAAAACAACAACAATTGACCCCTTGGAAGTATCTATAGTGTTTGTGTTATTTGTGTCAAGAAAAGTGTTAAAGAGGCCGTCCAAAAATTGGACGTCCAGATGAGCTTCGTCAAGATGGCCATGTGCCAGAAATTATTTTCAAATATTATTGCCATGAATATTTTGAAAAAAAGAATATATAGCGAGAATAAATAAAACGTAATATAAACAGTAAACCAAAACGTAAAGTAAACTACATCTTAATAAAATATTGGTGTTGACGGCTCACAATATGGACGCCATTCCTCTGAGTTCCCGCATTGCGTTGGCACTGTCCGCACTCCGCCTGTTATCGTCGTACTCACTTGATTTCTCTCTGGAATCAACTCAAGCCCGCTTGATACATGGCTAGTATGCATGGCTAGTCCCGGAGTGTGCATGTGTGTTCGTTCAGGTAAAATGGGGTATGAAGTTTTAACACGTTACATGCTAACAATATTGTTTCGATGTCATCTTTCAAATGTAATTGTCGTGCTCGCCCATGTCAACTTATCACTAATATGGTTGTTTACCTTTGGAACGCCAAGCTCCCACGACCTAATACCTCCATAGTTTGCCAAGGGTAAAAATCCCACAATCAAAATTTATTAATGTCACATCAACATATGGATATACTGGGACTTTACGAATACAAAATTTCTTTTACGGATTCAAAAGACTTTTATCATTTTTTAGGTTGTCTTTCATGCTATAGGGCCCATGGTCTGAGTTTTACAAACGTGAAATCAATAAGTATTAATTATATTTTGTCTTCCAGGCAGCGTCAGAAGGAGTTCCTCCCATCGCACCTGCGCCGCCGCTGGTGGTGGCCGGGCACAGGCGGTGGAGTGGGGGTCGGGGCAGGGGGGAGCAAGGCCGGCGCTGAGGCGCGCTTGCTGGAGCAGTTCCGGCGCGCCCCCGCCGCTGCACCCCCTCGCAAGCTCATGCGCAAGTACCTGGAGCTGTGTTGGCCGCTTCCCTTCTACGGGTACCAAATTGCCTATTTCCATGATGTTTATAATTATAACGAGGAACAAAAAAATTTGGAATGGTGAACTTCTTAAAAGTGAACATTTCATGATACCCTCGGAACATTTCGTAAACTGTCAAAATGTTTTTATTTTTACATCGCTAGATGGCAGTAGGGGTGTCTTCCCAGATTTCAAAAGGTCAACATTATACTTGCGTTATGTACATCCAAGCACAGTATTTTTAAATAACGAAGTAAAAAACAAACCAATAACAAAGTGTGGTTTGTTTATGGAACTTATTCTGTTGGTAGAAAATTTAGTATGATCCTTTTTATAAATGTTTCATCATTTTTTGCTTGTTCTTGGTCCTTCCACATAGGCTTCCATTATAAACAGCGTTTGGAATCTCGTGGTTGACATTTGGAGTCGATTTAATGGTGTTTTTTTTTATAAATTTAACTTCTAAATATTCAGTCGTTTATTGTTTTTTAAACTATATTTTCTAGAATTCATCATTATTATTACTATCCCCAAATTGGAAACGTATATTTGATAGAATAACTATACATATTAATAATATTGACTTCGAGAAATAAAAGAAAGTTTCTTTTTTATTTATATACTAGTTGGTACCCAGCATGCGTTGCTATGCCATTTAGTAAAGAAATTGTTTCTCCCTGCGCGTCCTTTCCCATTCGTCCCGTTTATCTTCCTCCTCCCCTTCCTCTCCCGCGTCCCCTTCCCCTCTCACGTTCCCACTCCTCCTCCTCCTCCACCTTCCCTCTCCTCACTCTACTCCCCCCTTCCCCCATCCCGCGAACCCCACTCCCGAGATCCCCTTCCCCCTCCCGTATTCCTTCCTTTCCCATTCGTCCCGTTCCCTTCCTTACTGATTACCATGCTATTCAATCTGATTTTGAGATTATTAATGTAAATTTAAGTAAAGTACGAACCTATGATCACGATGTTGGGAACACGTGTCATTAAAATCATAAAAAGTCAAAAAAATTCTCGCGAGTCCACGCTCAAAACACACTTTAAAAAATTAAAACAAATATTGCATTTTGATGGTTATTTTGTTATCTTTAAAAACGGGAAATGTCATTTCTCAAAGAACGCCATGTTGTTAAGGCTCTGCAACCCGGCCCGAAAAGAAGAAGATGGAGAGATACGAAATTACGAATGTTAGAGGAGAGCGCTAACATTTACCGCGACAAAATCGATGCGAAAATTGCGAAAATGTTTAATAAAACACAACTCGTTTAAAATAGAGCAAAAATCTTGCGGGCATTATCTTAAACAGCATTTAAAGAAACACTGTGAATTTTTTCATACATATAACTTGTAAAATAACTGAAACAAACGTGTTAATAATAATTTTTGGAGCATACTTTGCGATTTTTTCGATCAGATAATTTTATTAAATTTTATTAATTTATATATATATGCTTCTCTAGAGGGTGTTGGAGCTATTTTAAAACAGACACAATCTGATGGAAAAGAAAAACCTGTTGCTTACTTTTCGAAAAAATTAAACAGCGCACAGAAAAAGAAAAAAGCAATTTATTTAGAATGCTTAGCTATAAAAGAGGCAGTGAGATTCTGGCAATACTGGTTGATAGGTAAACCATTTACAGTTTATTCAGATCACAAACCGCTGGAAAATATGAATATCAAATCTAGAACCGATGAAGAGCTGGGTGACTTAACATATTACTTATCCCAATATGATTTTCAAATTAAATATTCTCCAGGAAAGTACAATATTGAAGCTGATTGTCTAAGCAGAAACCCAGTCTTAGAACCAGATGAGAACCAAGATGAACAATTAAAAGTTGTCAACTTAATAAAATTAGAAGATATCTTAAAAGATTAGGTCAAAAATGAGAAGATACAGTGCAGAAAAGATAAATTTTTATCGAAGAATAATGTTTATTACAAGAAAGTAAAAAAAAAGAAAAGATAATTCTATCAGAAAAATTCAGCATAGATTTTATCAAAAATGTTCACACAGACCTAGGTCACATAGGAATTAATCAAATGCAAAAAATGATAAGCTCATGGTACGCATCAGAAAACATGATAAACAATATAAAGAGAACTTGCGAAAGTTGTGCAGTATGTTTAAAGAACAAATCAAGAGGTCAAAATAAATATGGATTGATGTCCTACTTGGGTCCCGCACCAAAACCTTTTGAAATATGTTCTATTGATACGATAGGTGGTTTTGGGGGTTCACGGTCAACAAAGAGATACTTGCACCTGCTATCAGATCATTTCATGAGGTTTGCATATATTTTGAACTCAAAAACTCAAAATACCAATGATTTCATCAAACTCTTAAACTCCACAGAAACTAATGACATTGGCATGATACTATCAGACCAATATCTGGGTCTTAATTCTAGAGAATTCAAAAAAATTTTGGATGAAAAAAATATTCCAATCATTTTTACTGCAGTCAACTCGCCTTTCTCAAATGGATTAAATGAAAGATTAAATCAAACGCTAGTCAATAAAATTAGATGCAAAATCAACGAAAATGACTTAAAAGTGGCTTGGACAACTATAGCCCGTAATTGTGTAAAAAACTATAATGAAACGGAGCACACTGTCACTGGTTATGCGCCTCAGTACCTACTTAACGGCACAAAACTTAAGAAGACTGACATCGATTTGATTCAAGACAGAAAAAAAGCTCTGAAAAATACTATAAAGTCACATAATTACAACAAGATAATTTACGATAAAACCAGGAGACATATTAACTTCAAAGTTGGTGATACTGTTTTTGTGGAGAATGGAAACAAACTTAACAGGAAGAAGCTCGACAAATTGAGAATCGGACCCTACAAAATCATAGAAAAATTATCAAACTCAATTTACAAGATAAATACTGGTCGAAAAAAATTAGAATCAAATTTTTTCCACATCTCGAAATTAATTCCAGCACCTGCATTGATGAACCATGAAGAGGATATCGAAGATGAATGAAAATTTTTGCAATAATTTTCTTTCCCGCGGGGGGGGGGGGGGGGGGGGGGATGTAAAGGAAATATATTCCCTTTAAATTTGAATCCTATAATGTCAATTAGAATGCAATCATCGATTGTCATTTGTTTTGTTATTCTATTATTTGATTTTTAGAAAAAGCCATTCAAAGTGATATTAATAAACATAAATTTCATTACTTAGTTAAAAAAAACTTTGCAACACAAGTGTTTTATTTAGAAATTAATAAAAAGGAATTAAACCTATTTACTTATTATAACTTACAGAAATAATCGCGGGCATGCACACAACAACTCACCAAAGTTTCCTCGCAATCGGATGTACGCAGAGTAGTGCAATGCAATACATTTCGTGTTTCATTAGTTTACATTAGTTTCAATATCCCGTAATAGATTTTTCTTGCATTTCTTAATTTTTTCTGTTCGAATTAGTGTCGCTGCTTTTCTTTTTTTCTCCAAGGCTGACATAATATATTGTGGGTCACGAATGGGCTTAGATCTTTTAAATCTTGAATCTATAATTTCTGGTAATAAACAATCCTTAAAGAAAGTACTTAATCTGCTTTCCATTTTTTCTCCCCAAAATTAGTCGTCTCGTTTAATTAATTCTATTTTTAATGGAATTGCTTCACCCAACCAGACGGCAAAAATACATACAGTCTTATTGGAAATGTGAAGTTGACCCTGTACTTGATAATACCAGTTGTGATTTGTGTTTGTAAAAAATTTTTTGTTTTTTTTATCTTGCTTCCAGAACGTTATTTTTTTTTTTGCTATTGTTTCTTCAAATAGCATCCCACTAGCAGAAATCGGACATTTAATTTCTAATATTGTACTGTCATTTACCAAACCATCTGGGGTGGCTCCTAAGAACGGGAAAATATCATCAATAAATAACCCACAGTCATCGACGACAATATTTTCTTGAATGCAAAGTTGCCTTTTTGCAACTTGCTCATGGTCCCTACCATATTGAATAGATTTTATATTATCTAGAGAGCGGCCGTATAATATTGTTTTGACTAAATTGGCACAACTAATGGATTGACTTCGTTTACAGATATTACCGAATAAAGAAGCTGTTAACATGTTTCTTCTGCGTTCAAGCCACTCCCCGCTATCAAACTGTAAGACAGTTCGTCTTTCGACTGCCTTCTTTTCACTTTGTGAAATGTCGAGTAGCTTTAAGAATTCTGCCTTAGCACATTCATATGCATCTTGTTCCATATCCGTTTTTTCGCACAATTCGCCATAATGGTTATCAGTTATTATGCTCTTGATTTTGTAAGCAAATGTCTCCCTTGTTTTTTTCGTAAAGATCTTTTATCGTTTGTTTTAGAAGCCATTCTTCTTTTTGATCTTTTCAATTCTAACCGTTTTAAAAAATTACTAGGACTTCTCTGCTTATGTAAAGAATAATAAGGTCTCTTGGAATTGAAAGAAACTACTGCAGCTGCACAACGACCCATATAGGACTGTTTTAAAGAATAATTCATTCTTTTTTCGCCAATAAATTTTTCAATAACTCCATTAAAACTCTCAACAATATTACTGTCTAAACAATATACTAGACTTCGGGCATTACTGACAAGCTGAGAATTAGCGTCCATAATTTTTGAAAATATAATATTGCTTTGTAACTGTGGAACGTGATTGTAATCTAATATTTTATTCGGATCAAGTTTAAATTTGCAGAAGTATGGTAAACAATCTTTATGTTCACCGAAAACATGTTTGGGTCCATTTAATAAATCTCTCCTTAAATTGATAATTTTTTGGTCCAAAGTACTATTTGATTGCATCCTGTAATTTGCAGCTCGGACTACCGCCTTCCTAAGACGAAGTTTGTTGGTTGAAATAATTTTTCTGAACTCCAAAGGAAAGCCAGTATCTTTTGTAATTTTTTTCAATTTGATTGCTGTAGTTTCGAATTAAGTGGTTAGAGCATTCTATTTTCTGTACTGTAATATTGGAATACGGGTGACTGTTTCTAATTCTGGCATAAGTACTGGAGTCTCCATCGGCAATGAGGGTTGAATATATAAGACCGTACATACTCATCGATTATTGGAAGTCGTCTAAAATTGCTTCAACTTCCATTCCGCTTGAAGAACCAACATAATTTTTAAAGCATGTGTGCTTGGGCATAGGAATTTTCAAATTTATAGCTCTTGCGCAGGTTATACAGTACTTGTTTTTAACTGCCATGTAAATAATTTTTTTTGTGAGGTAACCGGTAGTTGGTTTTATAAGATCGCTTGGACCAGCACGCATCAGCTACTACATTGATCATCGGCGTCCCGTTTTCGTCAACATCGCCGCTTTGAATAGCCAGTTTTTTTTCTTCGTCGGCTGCCGCAGCCATACTGGTAAATTTGGTTTTCTCCCACCATTCACAAACCTTCTTATGGCATTTTCCATATCCAGCAATAGATAAGGACGGAATTTCAAGGGTAGCACATAGCTCTTCCATGCCCGAATAACCCGATCCTATGCTCATTATTCCCGACACAAAAGATTCGTTGATGCCAATGCCTTCTTGTAGGCTTTCGGACTTTTTAAGTTTAAAAGTTTTACCACATAACACGCATCTTAAATTAAAAGTAGAATTCAAACCATTTCTATTTTCTGAGGTAATTCGTAAATGCTTTAAATTGCAGTTAAAAAGGGAATCATGTTGACTAATACATTGGAGTTGTTTAAAAAAATAATCAAATTGTACTACTCTCCGCCCTTCTATGCAAATATCATCGCTTTCTTCTATCATCTCTTCTATCTCCTCCTGCTCCGATTCTTCACAGCTCCATCCTTGGTCTTCGGTCACAGGTAATTTCGCCAAAGAATTACTGTTGTTTTGCTCCTAAACAATGTAGAAATAAAAACTGATTACCATGCTATTCAATCTGATTTTTGAGATTGTTAATATAATTTTTGGTAAAATACGAACCTATTATCACGATGTTGGGAACACGTGTTATGAAAATCATAAAAATTATAAAAAATTCCCGCCCATCGACAATATATTTTAAGAGGGCCAACGCAGGTGCATGTAACAAATGTTCCGATATATTAGGAATATACGTAAATAGGTTACCTAAATAAAATACCTAAATAAAAGTACCTTTTCGACAGTAGTGGCTGATGATCCAATAAGAATATCCTCGTGCTCTAAATCTTCCAAGTTTGGTCCTTTGTGTGCAATATTTACGGTAGGCTCATTTGGTTCTATCGTATGTTGGTGTTCTTGCTGTATTTTTTCCTAAATAAAAAAGCAAAAAAATACATTAAGGAATTAAGACGAAATATTTTTTTCCTTGATCCATCTTAATGATCATAAATCATTTTGATGTTCAACATCTATATTACTAAATCAAATGTAATATACTTATACTTGTAAATTATAATAATAATAAGAATATTATAAAATTTGATTTTGTTAAAATCTGCACCATTATCATTATACCTCTAAAACACCTACGGACAACTTAAAATGTATGGGGTTCTCTTCAAAACATCTGTCAAAAAATCAAACCAAATGATACGTTTGCAGAGAACAAACAATAAATCTAGTGAATGTTAAATGTCAAATTCAAAAATTCACCTGAAATCAAAATGATGCCATATAAAAAAAATAAATCAGTGTGGAATTTTATAAAATTAATAGGAACATTTTCGGAGACGGAACATTTTCATTTAGTGACGTCACAAGCCCAAATAATGGATTTATGTATTTAAAAATAAAAAAACTGTACATTTCTAAAAATTTTTACTAACATTTTCGTAATCTTAGTAAAAAAAACTATCCACACGATTTTTTCCAAGTCGTTATGAAGTTCATGCAAGTGGCCTATTATTTGTGAGTAAATCGAAGAAAGTTTGTTTAGTATTGTAATATTGGGACTAATCCATTTCCCAAGGTCCTGTTCAATGTATTCATCTCCCATTGTCCCCCTCCTTCCTTATAAAGCCCTACTTAAGAGAAGAAAGAAGAAGATGACTACTGAAATCCTACTCTCCTTTGCCTTTGGTTATCGCATGGCACATATACCTATGAAATCAGTTGAAATATTGTCGCGCTGGTGAACATAGCAATTTGAATATCTGTCGAAAACGCATTCATATAAATTTTGTATGATACTTTTACAAGCTGATTACTACATTAAAAGATAGGGCTTTTCCCTTCATTCTTGTCCTGTGATAAAAAAAAACGCAATCAGAAGTTCATTATCTTAAATTTTTACAGTCTGCTTAAGTTTTCCATTGAGCTTTAACAACGTTTTTAGAAAAATCTCGCTCTTGAAATTGACTACAAATTTGCATTGGAAAGCTAATTTATCACCACTAATTTAAATGTTCAGCCCAATAAAAAGCTTTTTTAGCATCGTTTTATTTTTTATTTTTCATTTCATCTTCAAATTTCCAAAGTAGCTGTAGTGAGATTTTTTCCATTTACCTACAAATACTTATTGAAATTGACGTATCTTGTGACTTTTATTTCATAATTAAATATTGACCAAAGTCAGTCAAAGAACATAATTTCTTATTCTTTCCATTTTCAGGGCAGCATTCTTCCAAGGACAGGTGGAGCAGCCGGTGCGAGGGCTGATCAGCCTCATCACCCATCAGGACATCGCCGTTCTGGTGGCCATCAACGCCACGGGAGTCTATGTTATAGATGAGTGTGAATGCGTAAGTTAACATTATGTATTATGCTATCATCAGTGGTTGCAAGACAAATTAAGAACATTAAAGAAGAGTGAAGAAGAATAAAAAACAACAAACTTAATCTAACCTAAACTAAAGCATGTCACACAGCATGTACACTATAAACCTAACTAACTAACCATCACGCCTTACCGCAGGGGTAGGCAGAGAGGACGGCCACCAAACAACTCGGTCTTGGCACACACTCTTTGCCTCATTCACAGTCATACATCATCTCATCGTATCAATACTCTTCTATTATTCTGACTCTTATCGTACCATGTCTTCCTCAGGCGTGTCCGACTTCTTGTGCCATTCACATTTGCGTCATATATTCTTCTTAATTAATTAACTACTTTCTTTGTTCATTTGCTCTACATGCCCAAACCATCGGAGGGTCCCTTTTTTAATCTTTTTTTCCTTTTCTTAATCTCACTCATTAGCCTTACATTCTTTTCGGATCTCTACATTTCTCACACGATCATACATGGTTTTACCACACATAAGTCTCAGGGATCTCATTTCAACTCTACTTCCATCCTTCCTCTGCTAGTTCCATGCCTCACTGCCATACATCAGGGTAGATAACAGCACTCCATTGGGGACTACTAGCTTCGCTTCTTTTGACGGCATTCAGTCCTCCAATAAAAGAGGAATTAATTATTAATTTTGAAAGAAGTGGGATTGGGCGCGAAATTGAGTAATCTGAAAGTATGTTGCCTATTGTACGCTGATGATGCGGTGCTGATTTCTAACAGTATGGAAGATCTGTCTCTCGTGTATAGGATGAACGAAGTATGTATGAAGAATGAGTTAATGATGAATGTAAGTAAGTCAAGTTTGAAAGAGAGAGAACGAAAACAGTGTGCAATATAGTTGTCTATAATCATGAATGATGAATACTTGGAGCAGGTGGATGAGTTTATGTATGGGTAGTATGTTTACGAGAGATGGGAAGGCTGATAGAGATATTGAAAGAAGGGTAAATGCAGGTAACTCCATTAATGGAGTCGTGTCTTTGTGATGTTTAATCAGTCCAATGCTTCACATACACTTTTCAGCCTTTACATACACTGTATTATATATTTCATTCCTAATGTCACACTACAGATAGATACAGACACATTTGGATTGGTGATTGTTCCAGACAATGCTTCTGGGCCTGCGCTACGAGGAGATGTCCTGGGAGTACGCTAGACCGTCCAACGAGGCCAATGAAGACTGCCTGCCATGTCTGTTCTTGCAATTCATGGTAGTGGAGAATGGATTGAGGGTCACCAAGATATTGCAGGCAAGTAAATCTACTCTAAATAACACGCAGATATTACTGACTTGTGATCGGGCTCTATTGGTGTTATTTATATACACTAGACGTGGGCAAAATTGAATGACTGAATTAAATGAATAAATTCAATCTTGTGACACACTCGATCTGATTCTCAATTTTAAAAAGAATTGATTCTTCATTCCTCATCTTTGGCCTTGCATCCTACGATTTTTAACGGCACCATAAGTTTTTATTTTTCATTTATTTTACTGTTAAATTATTTCAATGAATGATGTGTACCGTAAACGATTTAAATATTATAATGATTCGTAAATATTTAAATTTTATCGTGGTCAGCCCAAGCGAAATACAATCGCGAATCGGCTGAGTTACTAGTTCCGAATCTGTCTCTTTCACAACGCAAGAATTAATACATTTGGTTCTATTCAGTACATGATCCAGTCATAGTCCGCCGCGCTGTCCTAGTCTCGTACCCGTCCCGTCCCGCGTACATAGTCTCCAGTTTATAGTCTGTCGCTAACCAGTTTGTCCGGAGCGCGCAGTCTTTTTCACTTATTCAGGAATTAAATCTCAATTCAGTTGTGACGTCATCGTCTCTATGATCTCATCAATCTCAGATCCCAACTGGACCGATACTCAGTTCCTGCTAGGTCCGCAGCTCGCGAGTTTTCAAGTCACTGCGAGGCAAGAGCCAAGACACTACTCAAAAGTTACTAATTCATTCCTCAATGCTCGCCGCGAATCTGTCCGTGCGGTTCACTCATTCCTCTCCTTTGGCCAAGCCGTCAATTTCATTGCATAGTTGATTGAAAACTTCCGACTTTGAATCCGAACTTAGCTAGAAATCCGGGAATGATTTATTATCGTTATTTTTTGGTACTTATCAAAGCTATTGGAATACAAATACCTATCTACTTTGAGACACAGACTTCGGCAATCGGCTGTGGTCAGCTGTCATAAAATAATGTCTTTAAATGATAAAATGTTTGTTTATGTTAGATCACGTGAAGTGGAACAATTTTAAGTTTAATAAATAAAATAAAATTAGTTAAACTTTAGGGGTGAAACAAAACACTGTTTAATTTTAAGATTTTATTGCTAGTCTAATGTAAATACATTCTTGTCAATTTTTTTTTGTTAAAATATTACACTAACCCAGAACTACCATTTTTCAGAACGACATAATTCGTAATTTTTTTTTTTAAAGTGAAATAGGCAAATTCACCCTAGGAAAGAGTGCTTTGTGTAGTGAAAACTTCTTTAGCACCGTTGTGTTTTGAAACTCGATGAAACGAAAAATAACGACATTAAAAAGAGGCAAACACCTCTAGGATTTTATCGGTCTCCGTAACCGGTCTCCTCTTAGTGCGGTGCTTCGTAACCTCCCCCCTCATGTCTTCTTTGTTTTCTGAATTAGATAATATATATCTCTCTTTTTTTTTTTTTTTTACATAACCGACAAACTTTAATTAGTGATTCCTGAGTTCATTTGGTAAAAAAATATAGATGGCAATTTAGAAAAAAATCTGATGTGTGAAAAATAATTTAAAAAAATAAAACAATGTAAATTTCTATTTATGTGGTTTTACATTGTTCCAATTTGTATTATTATTGCGTAAATTTCAAACTGACAGACCCGCCGCGATGGCAGTCTTGAGGTAATTACTGTACAATATTGAGTGCACTTGAAGTGAAATGACACAAAACTGCGCTATATAAATTTGACAGGTCAGTGGCTGAGTTGGCATCACGTTTGGGTCCTACCCAAGCGTTCCGTGTTCGGTTTCTCGGCTGGCTAAGTCCTCCATCATGACACAAGCAATATTTTCCGATTACTGCGGTGGTAGTAGGAGATTTTCAAATATTGTCGGGTTATTCGTAACCCGGGAATGTTTGTCTTTCTTTTTTATAAAAAAAGCTATATTTATCCGCCTGACACCATTTCTTGAATTTTAAGTAAATTATGAAATATTATAATATGCATATTTTGTATTTATTTTCAGGTGTTTTCAAGGCAAGCCCTACTGATGGAAACTCTAATACTCCATTTTGTTGGAGAATTCAAGAAACGGGTGGCAGCGGAAGATGGACAAAGGGCCGAATCTCCCCAACAGTATGATTACCAGAATTCTCCAGGTAATTAATTGTTTTTTTTAGTGAGTATTGCACAAAGGTCCCAACTGCCCGAGCCAATGAGATTATGGCATCCCAATTGAGATATGTTGTGAGACTGAAAGGTGTGGACGAGGAAGGAGATTTGGGAGAGGAAGGTTGGAAAGTACCTGACTTCTTCTAATTGCTCTTACTAAACATGACTAAAGCCATTTCAAGCAATGTTTCGATTCTGATTAGTGGTCTCTAACCAGGACAATACCGAGAGTACATGTACCACTCTGAAACATTTATATATGTATAAAAAAATAATATGTTTAATAGCACGTAAATTAAATTAAATCTAATGGAAATGTCTGCCACCTTTGAATCCGAAACCAAAGATCTGACTCTCTCGATCAAGGAGGCATATGTATGTTGATAAGAAACAGCATCATCTGACAGCCTACTTAATCAAGAGGCAAGGCTCTCGACTAGCAAACCGCAGGTCTCTGGTTCAAATTCTGGCATGCTTAAGTAAACTTTATTTTGTGTTATTTCACAATTATTTCATTTAAAAATAATGTATTGTGTACTTGCGGCACGTTCCAGAGTGGAGGGTACTTTCAGTATCGCCCTGGCATAAGGCCACCATTCAGAACTGAAACATTGCTTGAAATGGCTTTAGCCGTGTTTGGTGACCAGATTTGACTGGTCAGATACTTCCACACCTTCCTCTTCCCCATATCCACTACCTTCAGCCTCACAACATATCCCAATAGGGGATGCCGTAGCCTCACTGGCTCTATACGATTGAGAGCAGCTGGAAGTCTTGTGCGGTATTCATAAAAAAAAAATTATACTTCCCATTAGTATGTTGATATATTTATCCCTAGCACTGAACAGTGTGATCTATACTGATTTTAAAATGCATTTTCGTTATTTGTTTTTGGGGTGTCGTGCCGTGTTGCGCTACTTCCTTCTTTAGCCAACGTTTCGGACAGCGTTGCAGTGTCCATCATCAGGGCAGATCCGGCAGATGTGTGTGAAATTGATCACACATTTTCAAATCTAAAAACGTATTTGAAAATGTGTGATCAATTTCACCAAAAATAAGTGAAATTTGAGCTTACTTCCGGCACACAGACACAATCCATACCCATTTCTATTGCTTATCTCTTCAATGATCTTTACTATTTTTTCCTCCAAATGGTTCATCAATTCAAACCACTCCCAAGCTTTCAAAATTGGAACATATTGAAATGTTAAAAAAAAAATTTACAAGGAAGTAAACCTACCAACCACCCACCTACCTTAACTATTGTTTTAAAACGTAATTTTTCTATGCATTTATCCTCAGTGGGAGTGGAGGGAGGCGGCGATATGGATTCTCCCGCCCGCCGGTTAGCAAACAAAACAGCCAGACTTTCGTTGGCCACCTTCGACGAGAGAGGACTCGCCCTGGGACACGCTGGCTCTTGGAGACTGGCCTATTAGAGACAAAATGCAAACTTCTCTACAACTTCAAACCTTATGATATTTTACTGTTTTTTTGACAAATAAGTTAAGTTTAATCTAATGAACTCATTCATAGAAACAAGGGAGATGGGGCATGGAGCATTGTTAGTATGAAACCATTTGCACAACACGTGTCGCCCATATTGATACAAATCGCATCAATGCACTGCAGCACTTTTTTTCTACCTACACAACATCAGCCTTACTAATAAACGTTGTGAATGTTTTATACAATTGATTAAAACCATATATGTGAAGATCTGAAAATAGAATCTGATAGAAGCCAAAAAATGAGGGGTTGTATAAACTGTTAATAATTTCTTGGCTACACAAATAAGTTGTAAATATATTGAATTATAAGAATATAACAGTAAATTGACCATTTTTTAAACAAAAACACGATTTATGGAGACCTTACAGTAACTGTCACCTGAATAAATGTATTATGCTTCTAGTGCACATAGCGGGGAAAAATTAATACAATTGCGGCAAATGCGATGTTACGTTTGGGTTTAAAAAAATTAAATAAGAGTATTTTTTATTAGTACCAAATCGATTCGAAAATTGTACAGTCTTTATACAATATGTACGAAAACCCTGTTTAACAGTTGGGAAGTGATTTTTATCACTAAGGCTGCAAATACATAACTTTAATTGGCTCCGCCACTTTGGTAGTCTGTGCACTTTAGTTGTAACTTGGTGATAGTCGGCACTCTTCCATGTCATATCTCCCTTTGTTTCTATTATCTCCTAACACATTCCATATAGGTAAATGTTTTATGTAAATGTAAAGTTTGTAATTAATGTATGAAAACTTTGCCAGATTTGTTACATGTCACATAGCATATAGCCTAAGAAAATTAATGGAAAAGATAGGATTTAGGTTTCGGAAAATCTGATAGCGATTCCATATTTTTTGTGAAATCGTTATTGGATAACGGACGTTATGTCCTATCAGATTTGTGTGATTTTTATGGCTGTTATTTTCTTTTTCTATGTAATGTCATTAAATTAATAAATAATCATGCGTACTTGCAGGAATTAAACTAAAATATGTGACAGTAAATATGTAAAACTCACACAAATTTGACGGGATATAACGTCTATTATCCAATAACGATCCCACAAAAAATACAGAATCGCTAGACTGACAAGTTTAATTTTTTTTAATATGAATACCGCACTAAATCGCCAATCGCTTGGAGCCAGTGGGTCAGACTATGTCATCCCCAATTGGGATATTTTGTGGGGCTGAAAGAAGGGGGAAGATAAGAGAAAGTACCTGAACACTATTCAGGTACTTTCTCTTATCAGAACAGATCTGTTACTAAAACATGGCTTTTTTATTTTATGTGAATAATGCACAAGAGTCTCAACTGTCCGGAACCAGTGCGACTATGGCATCCACAATTGGTGTATATTGTGAGGCTTAAGGGAGTGGGGAAGGGAAATGGAAGACTGGGAAGTTCTCGGCTATTCAGAACTGGTGACTAAACATGGCTAAAGTCATGTCAAGCAATATTTCGATTCTGAATGGTGGTCTTTCACCGGAATGAACCTCTTCCAAGAAATATTTCCAAGATATACATCAGAATCAGAATCTGTCTGTGTTGCATGCTGAAATATAATATATTGTAAGCTTTCTGTTGAATTTTGTGCAAAGTTGTTTAGTAATGTTAAGATTTTGACTCTTTTAGAGATCTGATATTATATGAAAAAATTCTTGTTGCACATTTTTAACCTTTAGACCCTTTTTCCACAGGGATACGCAAGTATCCAATACTCGTCGATTCAAGTATCTTGGGAACTATCGCAGTACATCTGCACAAAAGTTCGTACACAGCAAACAATGCTGAAATTTTGTTAACTCGCCGGTGACGCCACTCTCCCGTGACCAGCCGGGTGAGATCGTTCCCACTCTTTACACGAGACTTTAAAGATGGCGTCACTTATCAGACATTTTGTAGCAATGCATATTCTTTAGATCAATGTAAGGAACAAAGCAGACAACAAAGAATGACAGAATATAAAAGTGATGGCTACATCAACTGTTTCTAGCTTTTACATTTCCAAAATTCAATGCGACGCGGGCTTCATAATATCAGTATGTAGCAAAGATATTCAAATACAGAAGAGATATGCTATGGTGTCCGCGCAACTGTCGCCGGACTACGCGCTAATTAGCGTAGTTTTCATACAAAAAGAATTTGTTTATTTTGTTGATTTTTTGAAAATGTGCATTAATATTGGTTAACAATATATTTTGAATAAGGAAAGAATTCGTTCATTTTGTTTAACGTTCGTTTGGTTTATTTGTTAATTATTTGTTCTTTTAGTTTATTTGTTAATTGGTAAACAATATCGGCGACACCCGGAAGCGCAGACCCACATAGTAAAAACAGCAGATAGCACATCTACTTATATTTCAATATCTTTGGTATGTAGCTACAGTTTGTCAAATAAGAGTAGAAAATATAGGAGGGCGCCACTGTTGTTCAAATGGCAATACTAAAAATATAAGCATGGTGATAATCTAAAGCTGTGTAACCTACATTTTTTATTAAAAATTAAAAAGGCATAAAAGTGAGAATTTTTTTTTTCATTCCACTGATCTCAAAATTAGAATTGCATGTAGGTATATTATTATTATATCTTTGCAATTTTGTGTTAACATAATGAAGAATAACAATATTTCTTACTTTCCGCATATAATATTTTAGTGTTTTGGATGTAGTGTTTTGTATTTTAGTGATTTGTGTGTAAATGCATCACTCAAATTTATGAATGTAACCTCAATACAGGCTGCTAGTCCTAGTGAGGTTAATATTTTTGTATGTAAAAAAAATAAGAACACATGTATGGTGAGAAATTATAAATAAATAAATAAAAATAAAATTGCTCACATTTATTTAATATTACCTTAAGTACCTACTAGCTTTGTCCAGGCTTTGGATCATGTCTCTAATTTATGATCTGAATATATTTAACTCATTCAGATCTTAAAGTAGTGTAACTAAACTCACCGTTAATGATTCTTCCTTTCTACCTACTGTTAAATTCAAATTTATGTTAAATTAAATGAAAGCCAATCACTTTATAAAACACAATTTAATCAAATTTATTTAAGCAGGTAACTTAACAGTGCTTCTTCGATTTAATTTTTTTTTAAGAACAAAAAAATGTATTATTAAATGTCTATACAGTGTTCTATATTTTTTGATATTTGCACTTTAAAAGAATATTTGACAGGTAAATTGGTGTTACCAGCGTACAAATTTTATATTTTCTACTCTTATTTGACAGACTCTGCATGTAGGTACGGACTGTGCGTGACAAGTTGTTTGCGATGTGAGTATCTGATAGTTGGGCATCCCTGTGGAAGAAAGGCTTTATTAATTATGTATATTTTAATTAAAAGCCATAACAAACCCATACAACTAGTCAATACGATGTGAATCTCATATAGTTAATGAAGCTCTATTTAAAAATTGTACTTAATGATTGTGATATGTAATTTCATAGGATGTTAATTTACAGCCAAAATATCTTGTGAAATATTGTTTGTTTATGTGTAAAAATGAATATAACTTCTTACTGTTATGAAATTTAAAAAAAAAGTGATTCCATGACAGTTGATTGCCCGACAGTTAACCCCCTGGCATACATATGTATGCCTGTGCAGTCGGTTTAGAGAAAATACGGTGTACTACTTACTTACACAAAAAAATTGCCAAGTGTCCCCGAAGGGGTGTTCAGAGAGGATGTACTGCCGAATTTCATAAATATAAAACATATTTTTATTCAAATGTATTAAGGATAAAACTACTTGTCTATACAACGTGTCCCAAAAATTCAACGATAAGCGGGCACCAGTGGGTGGGAATGCTCATGACTCCTGGAGAAAAAAAATATTTGTTTTTTTTTTTTTTTTTAATGTACAAAAAAAAAATTGAAATCCTTTGAAAATTGACACCTCTTAAGGTATTTTTAACTACCATGGCCACAATTTTTCAAATTCACTGGACACTGGTGCCCGCTTATCGTTGAATTTTGGGACACGTTGTATACTGCTTATCTCAGTGTTAAGTACAAAAATCGACACTGCAAATTAATTCGTTTCATATCCATATATGTATTATTAAAGTCAATTTTAGGTTTGAAATTGGTAAATAATGCACAAAAAATTATAGTTTTACTAGCTGACCCGACAAACGTTGTTCTGCCGTATAAGTTATTTCTAGTGAATATTTTGGTTGTAAATAAATAAAAAACAACTAATGTATTGTAAGTGTGTGGGAATGGGATCTATGACAGAAAGAGGAATGGAACGCTGTAGACGATGACCGCCGAGAAAAACAAAAAAACACCAACTAAAGTAGAAAAATAAAATAAAGAAAATCAATATGAATTTCGAAGAGCAATTGAGTGTACTATATTTTTTGTCAGTCCGTCTTTAGCCAACACAAATAAGCTCGATGGTTTGGCCAGGCGAGAACATAATGCCGAATGAAATATTAAAATGACGTGACGCTTCTCGTGAATGTCTTGCGCATGTGTGGATGAAAGTTCGATGAGGCGGACGTAGCGCCATCTGTCATTCAATAACATAAATAATTTCGTTCTGTTTGAAATACGGAAGACAGTTAAATGTGTTCATACAAAAATACTAAAATCGCGATTAAAAAATGGCAGGGTGGGGTAGGAGAGTTAAAATATGGGGTTATAGATATTTTTTGATGCCAAATAAAAAAAATACAAAAAAAAAATTGTCTTTAAAACCTATTCTCATACCTACCAAATATACATTAAAAATTTCATAAAAAATCGGTCAAGCCGATTCGGAGGAGTGCGACCACAAACACCGTGACATGAGATTTTCAAATGTAAGATAATAATTATAATTTCAGGGGGCCAATTGTCGGGGGATCAACTGTTGAGTCAACGAAATTTAAAAAAAAAGTTGATGTTATAACACTGTTTTTTAATAAATTATAGAGTTTATCTAAATATATCTTGTGGAAAATTATGTGTACTGTAATAATAATATAAAACTTACTAACAATAAAATCTTACTACATAATTCCATAAACAATGTTTTACTTGTAATAAATAATACAGTATGCTTATAACAGGGTTGTTACAGATGCAAAAAATTTGACATCCGCTGATGTGGATTATTAGAGGTCCACATCCGCGGATGCAGATGTAGATGTCTGAATTAATGCGAATAATCCGCATTTGTGTATAACTTTTTGAAATGCATATTTTTTTGCCACCTATGTATAGCAATTTTTTATACAAGTTTCATAATGCCAGAGCTCACCAGAAGTTTTATACAAACCTTGTCCTGACAATAACGAACGCAAAAAAAGAATTATCCAATTTGGTGCAGTCGTTAGGAAGTTAGGCGCACACAAACATTTCTGAGATTCATTTTTATTTAAGTGTATAGATTTTACACTCGGACTTCTCCGGAACATTTT
This sequence comes from Limnephilus rhombicus, assembly GCA_929108145.2. Taxonomy (NCBI): domain Eukaryota; kingdom Metazoa; phylum Arthropoda; class Insecta; order Trichoptera; family Limnephilidae; genus Limnephilus; species Limnephilus rhombicus. The sequence continues at coordinate 28,947,724 of OV815287.1, read as the reverse complement.
TGTCTCATATAAAGTAAGTCCAGATACTGTTTTTTATTGATGGCGACATTTTTATTTACTCTTTCACTTAATATTTACATCGAAATATTGGATAAACACAGTAAACAAACACTGTAATTGATTCACAATGGGAATCACGTTGATATACTAAACCAAAACAAACAAAACCTGTAGGATTTGTCACCCACGTGTCTTCCTATTGGTCATTTAGCGAACGAAGATAAAAACACGCGCGAGGCACCTTCCACTCTGGCCCCGCCCACATCCGCATTCACTCCGCATTAATTGATGCGGACGCGAATGCGGATACAGATGTCTGAATTAATTTGAATAATCCGTATTTGCTGATGCGGATGCGAATATCCGCAACACCCCTGGTACATACATAACAGGCATTTTTTCCAAGTTCTGGTTATTAAACAATCTCTTTTTTTGACAGAAATATGAATAAAAACACAAGAGATTACTTATAATCTATTTTTAATTTATTTAAATAAACAGGTAAGTATACATAATAATATTTGAGTTTTGCCTTTCAGAGTTTCCTAAGATCCTGACCTTAGTTGGAAGTGGGGTAGACAAATGTACTGATGGAATCCTTTCCCAGGGTATTGCGCGCCACGCAGGTATAGAGGCCCATGTCGGACCAGCCCAGACCCTGGATGACCAGCTCTCCGGACTTAAGGATCTTGATCCTGGGATCCTGGCTGCTGATAACTTCATCGTCTTCATTCATCCAATAGAACTCCGGCCGTGGGTCCCCGGTGATCTTGCAAGGCAGCACCAGGGTAGTTCCAGAATTCTCAACAACTGTCTGATAGAAGGAGACGATCCTCGGCTTTGAGGGGGTATTCTGATAATCTTGGCTTAAAAGAAGATACTCGCTGAGGTTTGAAGACTTTCCAGTGTTTATGGTGTGGACTACGGTAGACGTGAAGTCTGTCTTTGATCCTGCACGAGCCAGACATGTGTAACTAGCCTTGTTCAATAGGTTATCGATGATAAGCCTGGATCGAGCCATTACGACTCCCGTGTCACTTCCTTCCATCAGCATATTGTTCTCGTAGTCTTTAGCTTCTGTGATTGGGACGTTATCTCGAAGCCAACTGATGACTGGAGCTGGACTGCCAGACGCTGCACATTCCAGTTCTGTTTTAGAACCAGCAGCGCGGCGAACCATCGGAGGAAGATCTTTTGAAATCTTAACCCAGGTTGGACGCACGGGTTCAAACCTTACTCCAGAATTAACTTCGAGAGAATTATCACTTTGGTTGTCATCATCTTCGTACAGCGGAATGGAGGCTGCACTCTGAAGTGCTAAGAATGCGGCGCAGGCAAAAATGCAAATTGCCATCTGCATCTTGGTGGTGTGTGAATGGAGAAGTATCAAAATAGGTACAAGAACAATGAGAATAGTTGAATGAAATCAAATCCTGGTCGAATGGTCGTTGTGTGAATGGACTGTTCAATACTGTTTTTCGTCGAAGACTGATACTAACTTTGGAAAATCGTCTCCCTTTTATATGAAATTATCTCTTAATGAAAGCCTTTGATCACTGATTAACCCCCTTCTTGGAGGAGTATAGCTTTTCAGGGAGGGGGATTGTTTTGTTGTGGGCGGTTTATGCCTGACGACAAGGGTGGGTTTTTTATTGAAGATAAGTGCTTTATTGGCGTTAATTTGTTGTTCACATCACATCTCATGGAAAGATACCACGCGATGATAATTGTGTAGGTACCTACTTACTTTAACCCTTAGCTCTTATGAACTATTGACTTATTCCTCAAATATCTTTGCAAAAAATACAATACCTACCTAAATTTATTTCTTTCTTGATTTCTTTTAAAAAACGAATAACCTTACAATATTTGAATAACTCCTGCTACCTACATGCGTAAAATATTACTTGTTCAATTATGGAGGATTGACAGAGGAATGGAATCCATGACTTCTGGGTGGGAACCCGTTTCATGTGTCCACTAAGTTACTAAATGGTAATCTCAAACAATCATAATATAGTTACGTAAGTAAAACATCTTAGACACTTCTATTTTACGTTTAAGTTTTAAGGACAGCGTAAATACAATGTTTTCGTAAGGATGACCGAATCATTAGGTACCTAATTATTCTCTATCGAATCTATGGTCCGAAAAAGCAAAAAGAACAGTGAACTCTGGCGTCATGAAATTTATACAACTTTTTTACGAGTGCCAAATAAGCACAGCTCAGAACCGAAAACTCTGCTCAGCAGGAGTGCCCGGGCTCATGGATTGAGGTTTGTCCAGGTCTTGGCGGCCGTCTGCCCATCTGCCGCGTGGTGGGCAGGATCGAGAGAGACTGGTTAAGGGAGGTCTTTTATCCTCTCCGGACGGAATCTCTCGACACGTCGCCATGCACCGCGGTCGGAGAGATGAATTCATACGTCTGTCACTCCTGGACACACTTACCCTCAGATTCCTATCCATCCCTCATACCTATTTCCTTCTTAGAACTTTCTTTCCAAAAAAAACCTCCATACAGCATCCCCTAAGATGACATAGGCCCTGATGGAAATTATTTTCCTCGGGGCCTCCTGTGTGGAGCTAATGTAAAAAAAAGCTGGTAATAAATAGCCGCGTTAAGTGACCAGATCGGAATAGCCAGTTACTTCTTAACCTTCTCCTCCCCATCTGTTTCTCCTCCCCAGTCCCTTCAGTCTCACAATATCCCCCAACAGGGGTTGGTATTGTCCGACTGGATTCGGACAGCTGGGAGCTTTTAGGATTTGACCCCAAGCGGTAAGACCAGAAGCGAGAAGACCACCATTCAGAATTGAAAAGTTGCTTGAAATAAATTTAACCGTATTTGGTGACAGATACGTGCAGCCGGGTACTACCTCACCTTCCTCTTTCCATGTCCTTCCCTCCCTATTCAATCAAGCCTCATAACATAACGTAATTGGTGATGCCATAGTCTCACTGGCTCCAGATGGTTGGGAGCAGTTGGCACTTGACAGCAAGTCGAGTCAATTTGGGAGACGGGTATGGGGTACTGCCGCTTCGGGAATCATTTTTTTGGATAACCAACACCCCTGCCAGAGGTCACCCCAAGTGGTTCGCTACGTTTGGTGACTTAGCAGGATTGCCCGGGTTTATAGGTGAGGTTTGTCTAGGTCCGCCTTATCGCCTTGCACCGCAGTGGGAGGGACAGATTCATACGTCTGTCACAGATGTCTTGTTGCGGATGCAAAAATTTTGACATCCGCGGATGCGGATTATTAGAGGTTCACATATGCGGATGCGGATGCAGATGACTGAATTAATGCAAATAATCCATATTTGCGAATGTGGATGCGAATATCCGTAACCCATGGCTTATAACTGAACTAAAAATACATTAAAACAATAGTTTTGAACTCGACAACGGCGCCCGCCACAGTTACTTTTCTTTATCTTCTTCTATATATATAAAAATCAAAATATGCTTGCTTGGGTATATGTATTTATGAGGATATGAAATGTCTGTATTGCTATGTAGGAAATGTTTGAAACTTTCAAAATACCTTCTTTAAACCCCCGCGAAGGTTTCTGGATTATTACAACCACATGACAATACATCTGAAAATTTTTTTAATAATTACAAAAACTCTTGCGAAAATGTCGAAATTTGACAATGAAATTTGGCAAAACAATGATTGTTAAATCAAAATTCAATTTTCGAAACTCTTTAAATTGATGAACTTATTTGGGGTACTCACCTAATAATTTGAATCGAATCAAGAATTATAGATATTTTAAATAGTTACCTATGTTAGGTACAGTGTTGCCAACTCGAAATCTCTGTTCCCGCTAAATCGTGAAGGATCAACGGTCAGAAATCCGTCAGATACACAATTTTTTTTAGTCCATTCTGGGGGGGGGGGGGGGTGGCAGAGAATTTCAGGGATCAAAATTTCTCTACAAATCCATAAATATAGGCGACGTTTGCCTATAAAAGTATGTAATTTATCACTTTTTTCGAATCCGCCAGAAAATCGGTCATACTGTAAATTCCGTTATACACAAAATCCGTTAAGTTGGCAACACTGGTTAGGTACCAAATTTGATTGTTCGTTCTTATAAATACATTGAATAAATTATAAAATTTGATTATAAATTTTTAAACTTTATGAGTAAAATCTCAAATTATAATATTTAATTAAATGAAGACAATATTAGCGAAACTCAATCGAAATCTGGAGACAGAAAAATCAGAAAAGATATTGGCTCCACTGGGACATGATCCCAGGACCCTTTGCTTACATGGCAACAGCTCTACCGATTGAGCTACGGAACCCATATTAATTCGGTCACTTTTAACTGTATCATACTTCGACTAAGAACTACCAACATTATCTTCATTTATTTAACGCACATATTATTGGCTGCTATCTTTATATATGATTGCAAGATTCAACTCGAACTAAGTGCAATCTAGATAGTGTCTGGATAAATTTTTATCCATTTTATTTTTAATACGCGACATCTATTGAGTTTTCTGCAAGTCTAGGATGAATATTTTATTATTAATTTTTTAAACTTTATGAGTAAAATCTCAAATTATAATTGGAGCCAATATCTTTTCTGATTTTGCGGTCTCCAGATTTCGATTGAGTTTCGCTAATATTGTCTTCATTTAATTAAATATAAAATTTGAATAAAAAAATTGCGAGCTGTTTGAAGACTGAATGTACTGGGACTGAATATATGGTACGCGGGATTGGGGTTGGCGGGATGGCGGAGGGGGAAATGGAAGGCAAGGAAGGTGGAAGGGGAGCGTGGCAGGGGAAGGGGACGCGGGCGGAAACAGGAATACACAGGAAAGGACAAGCAGGGAGAAACAATTTATTTCTTCGAATGTGGCATTCATTTTTATATATTACATGCCGGGAACCAGCTAGTAATATAATATATAAAAATGAATGTTTCTTTGTTTGTCCCTTATGCATTCCTAAACCATTCATCCGATTGCCATGAAACTTTGGTGATTTGATGTGCGCATGCCTGCAATGGTTTCTACACATAATAGTGAGCTCTGGCATTATGAAATTATTTACTATACTATTCATCCGATTGTGATGAAACTTTGGTGAGTTCATAAGCGGACGCCATAAAGAATGAGATAAATTTCATATAGTTAATAGTCCTCATAGTTTAACGGCAGGGCGGGAAATGCGGAGTTCACAATTTTCTCAACAGATGTTGCTCATATAAATTCGACTTTTGCATTATACAAAATTTAGATTGTGCATTATTTGTCAATTCATCTCGTGTAAAAGTGATAATGCTCCAATTTATGTCTACCAACTCAAGGCCCATAAGCGGACTGAATGAGGTTGCCACTCATAACAAAAGTTACACTTTTATTTGAAGTGTTATGCTTTAGTTTTTGTAAACATCATTTGCTGCCTCTCTCCGTTTAGCTTGATAAATGATGTTAAGAGAGTATAACCAGAGAAAAATAGAAATATGTCATTTTTAAATCAGATTTTAGACGTATCGACTCTTTTCCACAAAAAATTATAAATTGATTTCGAATGATTGTTCTTTTATATAAAAATGTTTATTTTTAGTATAATAAGGTTGTACCATAGGTCGTTGGCAGATTTATTAAATTTTCAAAAAAGATTTTGTATTATACAACACCCATTTCAAATCATATAATCATGTAGTAAAATAAATCAATTCATTACCTGGGAAACGCATGTTTCAGAATTTTAATTTTAGTTTAAATTAAATAATTTTAAAAAAGATCCACGCATGTGTTTTTTTACGAAAATACTTCATTTTGTCTATTTATTTACGATCTTACAAAGTAATATATTTATGATCAAAAAATAATTACAAAAAGTACATAATTTTAATAGTTTTATCATCACGCCTTTCAGCATTTTTGGATGTAGGTAAAGCAAATTTGGAATGAAATAAAATCGATATTGAGTTATAATTTTAAAAAGCTGGTACGGAGAATAATTAATTGTTCTCATCGGAACCGCCCTGTACGATTGTAAGAACATCTTTCGACAAAATGTAGATTTTCAACCGCTGGCTGGTTAAACGCCCTTAATAGGCATACAACATTCTGGGGCTAGGCATAATATTGGCCATTTAACCTGAATTAAACCCGAGTTCTCATTGTGGAATTCAGAATAGTTCCAGTATAATATGTGCTTCATGAACTTCAAAGAGGATATGAAATGTGTACAAGGCGTAGGTAAACGTGTGTATCCTCGTAGGTATTTCGTAGCTTTCCATGCGTTTGGGTCCTACCCGGGTATCCTAGTCGCGTATTTGATTCCTCGGCTGGCTAAGTCCTCCATCACAACACAGGCAACATTTTCGGCTTTCTGTGGTGGTAGTAGGAGATTTTCAAACATTGTTGGCTTATTCGTAACCTGGGAATGTTTTCTTTCTTTAAAACAATAAAAATAAAATATGTCAGTCACTCCTGGACACACTGACCCCCGATTCCTACCAGCACTCATTCCTTTTTCCTTCCCAGAACTACGTGTCCTTCCTTTCCCTAACAAGACCCTCCTCACAGCATCCCCAAAGATGACATAAGCCTTGAGGAATTTTTTTTCCTCAGGGCCTCCTGTGTGGAGCTAATGTAAAAATACAAGGTGGGTCGAGAACTCGAAGGTTTACAATTTTTTTTTCATCTGCTGTATAATTTTGTAATTCAATTAAATTTGTATATCTGTAAGAACACATTTTGTGAAAGAAAGTAAAAGTACTGTTTAAATAACATTTTATTTTAATTATCAACAATATCTAAATGCAAAACTTATGAAGCTTTATTTTCTACACTATTTTAAGAAGAATAGCCGTGCGGCCTTTTTATATAAAACTTAAATTTGGATTTGAAGCCAAAATAGGCAACCAAATTGAAAAATTATTTTTTTAATCAAAAGATGGCAAATATCTTTTACGGCTACGTGCTACTTTAATTATTTATGTTTTAAATAATAAAATAGAATCTATTAAAGAAATTAATTTTTCATGATTAAAAATGCCACACAGCCATTAATGTCACTCTTATTTTAGTACACAGTTGTTCAGAAGTCCCAGTTCTTGGAGATGTCAATATATTCACCGTCGGGACTATCATAATTCTTGATGGGAGGTGTGGCCACTGGTCCCTTGCCATTGTAGGGGACAAGCGTCAGGTCCACCTGGAAAATATACACAAAATACTAATATTATAGCTAGCTCGTTTAATCACAGGAGAACAATTTTGTCCCGCTCACATAGGTCTCATATAAATCATTATAACTCCCTTACGGTCATGGTGAGAAATATAATCTAAATGGTGTTACAAAGAGAAAACTCTACGCTTTACATTCAGATCTAGAATTTAACAATAATTTAATTTTTAATGTGTGTATCTATGAAACCAAAGTATCCAAGAGCAATTTGAGAAATATGTATAAAATTTTATAAGAATTTTTTATTCATTATTTTTTTTTATGAAATGACTAAAATGTGAGGTGATAATAATGTTTACAATAAGTTAACCTAATAAAATATGTGTGTGTTTTCTTTTTTTTTTAGTTATCGGTAATTTTAGAAAGAAAAACATAAGGTGGAGCCATTTATAAAATTTAAATAGTAATAATTTTAGTATTTCAAAAAGTTTTCCCACATATAGGCAGAGAACGGGCCGCCACACAACCCTGTCTTGGAACACATTTCTTGCTCATTCACATTCATACATCGTCTTCTGCTATTTAGACTCTTGAAATGACATCACTCAAGTATTTGATAGTAGATAAAGATGCTTACCGCAATAGCTTCACTGTACAACTCCTCAGATTCCTGGCGCAGGGCTTCCAGCGCCCTCAGCTGGGAAGACACTATGCGATCAATGTTCTTAATGTCCGACATTCGCTCTACCATCTGCGCCCGTGTCCAACTCTTTTCCAGAAGTGATCTGGTCTCCAGAACTGCAGAGGAGTGGACCACCATTGGTCGTGTGCGCTTTCTGCAAATAAAAGGGATTAGGTGATGATTTTTTTTTACCTGCAACTTTTTTTTTCTTTTTTTATTTAGTAACTACATATTTATTATTTTTTACATTTTTATATGAAACATGTTAGGTATATATATAAAATAAAATATATTCATAGTCCTCCTCACTAAGAGATCCTGTGCTGAGGGGGACTATGCTTTGGATAAGTTTTCAGCGACTCCTATGGTTTAACTTCATTGTTTGGATAAGGCTTTCCAGAAACTTCTATGACGATGTTTTAAGTATACTAGTAAGTTCATTTTCCGATAGTTCCTTCAGCCAACATTTAATGTCCTGTAGCTATTTTTTGTTTTAATTTGTTTGATACTAAGTGGGAGTTTGTTATATAACTTTACTGCTAAAAATTCAGAATTTCTTTGTCCAAATGAAGAGTTACACTTTGGTATATTAAGTATGTCTGTTTGTTTGGCTCTGGTTTTATGAGCATGTGAGGTGTCTGCCTCTAATTCATTTTTGTGGTGATGTACTAAAATGTTTTGGCATAGATTTTCTGTATGCTTGGAACATCAAACTGTTTAAAAATGTCTGTTGTTGACATCCTTATGGGGACCTTTAGTATGGTCTTTATGATGCAATTCTGAGTTATCTTAAGCTGTTTTATGTGATTAGATGCAGCTGAGCCCCATCCTATTACTTCATATTCCAATCGAGAGTGGCATAAAGCATAATATACTCTCTTTAAATCTCTCATTGACAAGATGTTTCGTAATTTTTTGAAGAAGTAGATGAGTTTTGTTAGCTTTTTTGAGGTAAGATCAATGTGTGAATTCCACTGTAGTTTTTCATCAATTTCAATCCCAAGATATTTAATACTTTTTGTTTGGGTTATAGACGGGCAGGAACATTGTTGAAAAGTATTTAGACATTCATGTAATTTGAGGGTATGCTCATTCATTGGTTGTCCTCTTTTGTTTTTAAACTAAATGTTAAAAGCTGTACTTTTGATTATAATGGGTGAAAGGCCTCGTACAACAGAATGTGCCTTGCAAATTCCTAGTTGCCCCTTTGCTTATGATGGCAGTATGGTCCTCTAGGCTAGGAGTTCATCTGTATTATGTTGCTTCGTTGGTTTTTTAATCTTTATTTATATATAAACAAATGTGACAAAAATGTTTCGGTAATGGGCAGATATAGCTAGACCGCAAGCAAAAAAAGGTAGATGTGAAAAAGAAAGGGCGTGATTTATTAGTACTTCACTAACGTTCATTGGTGGCTTCCACACCGCTCCGCTAGCAAATGCTAGGAAAAAGTATTTTGTTTTTGATCGAACTATGATAGAGAAATTCATAGGTATATCTTTTACTACAGCGATATAAAGATGTCATTTTTTGAGAGGTTTTTTTTACTCTCCCTTTAAATTTTTTTTTTTCGCTTTGGAGGTATTATGCACCCAGTGACGATATTTGGAACTGTACATTATTTTTCAGTAAATAAATATTTAAAAAAATAATTATTCAAGGTTTAAAATGCATTCGAAAGAATAAATGTAAAAATATATACATATAAAAAGCAATAAATATAATTTTTTACCTTTCTTAAACTTGGCTTATTTGTGACAGCCGCTTATCCGGGTCCCGATGCGTCCTAATGAAGTGGAATCGATTATAATAAACTACTAAACTTACTGTTTTTCTTCCACAAGATGATAAGGTACTTCCACTTCTTCGAGGTTCTTCAACTGACTAGAATTTTTCTCCAATCGTCTGATTTGCTTCTCAATCTTCCTCTTCTTTCGCTCTTCCCTCTGTCGGAGGATAGCGGGGTCCATCTTCTTCTTTTTTCTCAATGGTTCCGCACTAAGAACATGACATCATTTTAATTCAATCCATTCAATTAAATGTACATTCATCAAAGACATATACACTTCGTGTGCAGTGTTGTATTCTACTGCAACAGTCATAACCTTTTTCACAGATCTATTGGCTGTGTCGATCTATCTTTGCCAAAGCGAGCTTGAACAGAGCATTGAAACTTGATTTAATATTCACGTTAGTAAGTATTGTTTTCTTGTGACGATATGAAGAATTTAACATGACATTATAGCGTAAATACATTCAAGCTAACACATCAGTTTATGTTAATATTATATTATTTGTTTAGAATAATAAGCAACCAATGTACTTAGCACTAAGTAAAAAATACATAATGGGATCAACGAATACAGCGAAGATTCAATTAAAGTAAACGCAAAAGTATAACTGGGTTTTTATGAAGCCATACGTACCAAAGGCATTGTGTGATTCGGAACTGAAGTGGTGTGTATGTTGTAATAGATCTTATAGTCGGTTTGAACGGCGCAATCACAGATAACCTAAAAGTGAAACGTCAATAATATTTAGCAGGATTGCATTACGGCGATCGAGTTTTTAATAAATAATCCATTCAAAAGCACAAAATCTACCTTGCGAAAGACGAGAGCAAGGAAAACCCAGACATTTCGAGAAAATTTTAAATTATAACCAATAAAATATATTTCTATTTTTCGGTAATGTCAATCGTACAACCAAAGATAAAAATGACCATAAATAAGAATAAACCAATCCCAAGATTACTGTCGTAGTCTATGAAGTTTCATAGAGAATAGAGAAATATTCAACATTCAGGTAGGAACCGGAAAATGTCAAAAAATTTTGTCCCGCATTATCTTCGAATCTCCTTAAATAAATATCTCGGTTGTCCAAGGTTTTATATTTAAACTGCCTCAAAGACATCATTTCTGTGTTGTCAGAAATATTGTTGATTAGATCTTCGTGAGCATTTTTTTTTTTAAGTATTTACATTATTTATCATTTTTATTTCTAGAAAACAAGTTTTTTTATTTTTATTACATTAATAAACCAACACCATTAACCAGAACCTCTGCCATAATTCACCCCAAGTGGTGACTTAGCAGGGGTGCCCGGGTTCACGGGATGAGGTTTTTCCGAGACTTGGCGGCGGATGCGTCTGCCCATCTGTTGTGTGGCGGTCCAGATCTAGAAAAACTGGTTGAGGGAGGCCTTTTGACGTTTCTAGTTCTCTCGACCCATCGCCTTGCCCCGCAGTTGGAGGGATGGATTCGTATATTCGTCATTCCAGGGCACACTGACCCCCGATTCCTACCCACCCCTCATACCTTTTTTCCTTTCCAGAACTTCATATCCTTCCCTTAATTAAAAAGACTTTCCACACAGCATCCCCTAAGATGACATAGGCCCTGAGGGAAATTATGTATTGTGGTACTAATATAAAAAAATATAATTCAACGCAGGCAATTTTTTTTAAATGTATTAATTTGAGAATAATGGAAACTGATAATTGTTCCCAAAAATCAAATGGTGGCCGGTGAAAGGAGGCAAATTTAAGAGACTTGGTTCGGTCACCCGTGTGCTAAATTTAAAAGAATTTATATTGATTCTCTTTTTTTTACACGAGCTCCACACAGGAGGCCCAGAGGAAGATAATTTCCCTCAAGGTCTTTGTCATCTTTGGGGATACTGTGTGGGGGGATTTTTAAAGGAAAGGAAGGAGAGGAGAGTTTTGCGAAGGAAAAAGTTTGAGGGGTGGGTAGGAATCTGGCGTTCAGTGTGTCCTGGTCATCCACCGCCAAGACCTGGACATATCTCACCCCATGAACCCGGGCACCTCTGCTAAATCACCAAACGTAGCGAACCCCTTGGGGTGACCAGTGGGAGAGGTGTTGGTTATCCAATAAATGATTCTCGGGGCGGCGGTACCCATTCCCCCTCCCAAACTAAATTCTCTCTGAAAACTCTCCTCTTACTTCTAACATATACTTTCTAAGGTGGATCTCATTTGTTATTAGTTATTATCCAATGTTTTCAAATAGGCGTTTATGGCGAAAAAGACGTTCTATTGGTTCCGTAATTTTAAAAATCCTTAGAATTTGCAGGATTTTTCGAGGCTACTAGAACTTAAATTTTGAAGATATTCATCGTTAGTCCTTTAACTGCTTGCTCAGGTAACCCTTTTCACTATTCTTTGCAGTTTAGATATTTATTTATTTGATTTTTCACGCCCATATAGTTTTTTACGTATATATTTTTTTAAGACAAGAGCATCTAAATGTGCAACAACATAAAAAACAAATAGTACCTAATCAAGTACGCAGAGATCACACTTGCATCGTTTTATCACTTCAGTGTATGTATCAACATATTATACAGGTATCTCAGTCGCACAATAAATAAATTTTCAAAAGTCAGTTTATTTAATATAGTATTAGAAATAAATTCTACTAATACCTGACAATTGATACTTTTAACCTTTGGAGCATTTTTGGCCATAAATTGACCAATTTGCAAACACCTTCGGGCGTGGTCAATTTGAAGAGATATATTAAAACATTTATTGGAATTATTTCAAAAGTTCCTGCGCATTGTATACTTCGATAAATCACAAAGATTCACTCACAAGATGCCTCGGATCTCTTCTGTTATTTGATTGACATTTCACGAACCGAAATTATTGAAATACTTTTCTTACGAAAAATTCATTGATCATATTAAAAAATGCATGTTTGAAATAAAATTTATACCCGTGATTATCAATTAGGCATATCAACCAGTGGCGTAGCTAGCTTGGGTGGCACCTGGGGTGGATAACGTAGTGTCACCCCCCCCCCCCTCCCCCCCCCCCCATCGGAGTCACCCCTCACACTGTCTGGTGTCACCCCTCATCGGGTGGCACCCGAGGCACCCTCCCCCGCCCCCGTAGCTAAGCCACTGATAACAACTACACATTTATTTATAGAAATTATAATATTTAATGTTCTCCAAATAATAGGTACTATGTACGCTAATTTTAAAGTAAATAATATGTAGAATAAGTTTAACGATTTTTTATAATTGTTTTATTCCAAGTTTAAATATGGGATAAACCCATTGCGTATGATAAGGGTATACTTGGTTGAAGGATAAACGTACACAACATAACGTCCTATAAATAAGAGTAATAATTCGTAAGCTGAAGACAGACAAGGCTACAGGACCGGATGGAATTCCTTCCAGTATTATCATTAGCATAGCGCCAATGATAAGTGAAGCCTTTTGTTATATATTTAACTCTAGTATTTTGACATTCCCCCAAATATGGAAACTGACCCGAGTCAGTCATATTTTCAAGGCTGGAGATAAGACAGACGTCAAAAACTACAGACCGGTAGCCGTATTATCAGTGCTGCCCAAACTTTTTGAAAAATCGATTTGTGATAAATTAAGTCACCAGATTGCGCCATTCATTGGTGAAAATCAACACGGTTTCCTTCCAAAGAAATCAACAATCACAAATCTGCTTAATTTTTCGCGGTTGGTAGCCACCAGTTTAGACTCGAGGCACCAAACAGATTTTACACCGACTTTGCCAAAGCATTTGACCGTATTAACCATGATATACTTTTGAGCAAAATGTTTAAAATAGGCTTCGATCTACCAACACTGAACTTTTTCTCCAAAAATTCCAAGCGCAATCTGACATTCCTCAAAGGTCCAACCTCGGACCTATGTTGTTTCTAATACTTATAGATGACATCCAAAACTGTGGGAACGGCAAATGTCTACTATTTGCCGATGACCTTAAAATTATGATGGAAATGAGCTGCCAACAAGATTGCTTTAAAATGCAAGCTGATCTGGATGCACTATCTGAATGGTCGTCGGCAAACAAATTAGATTTTAGCACAAAGAAATGTGTCACAATGTCGTTCACTCGTTGTAAAAACATTATAGTTTACGATTATAAAATAAAAGGCGAAACGTTATCACGCATAAAATCCGTGAAGGGTCTCGGTGTCGACTATGATCCCGAACTGACATTCTCTTGCCATATATCGCAGCTCACTCAGTCTTGCTACAAAACTTATTGGGTTCATCATCACGACTTGTAAGCAGTTTGATAACCGAGAAGCTATGCTAGCGTTATTCGATGGCATACTGAGAAGCAAGCTGGAGTACGCGAGCGATGTTTGGGCACCGTACCACCAGAAGTACATAATATGTTAGAGCAAATCCAGAAGAAATTCCTCAGGTATGTTTATATGCGGAAGCATGGAACCTATCCAAGGTTCATGCACCATATTGACTTACTTGAGGAAACTGATTCTGTGAGTCTAGAAACTAGACGGAAATCAAGTCTTGCTATTCTGTCTTTCAAAATTTGGAACAATTTCATCGATAGCCCATTTCTCTTGGACTGCTATGATTTATATGTACCAGACCACTACAGCCGAAGTCGACATCATGACTTATTTAAAGTACCGAACGGCAGAACAGACGTCTTGGCAAAGCATAGCATGACGAGGGGAGTGGTGCTTGCAAACCATTTGGATGTAAGTGACTGTTCTTTATATGCCTTAAAAATATTATTGAAGAGTCACTTGCCTAAATGCTAATAGGGTAACTAAATTGTACTGTAATTGGAATTATTCTGTTGTACAATAATAATAAAAATAAAATAAATATCGGATATGGGTATGATATGGGTTAAATATAGGTAGGTATATTCAATGGCTCTCTAGCACTAAAAGCAGTTTTCATGTCACCATATTATTAAAAATCGGAGGTATGATTTTTTTGAAAAAGGGTGGGAAATATCCAAACCGAACGCCAAAAAATTCAGAGCACTCTTGGGTAAAATTTGAACAACATCCTTATAATCATTACCAATTCAATTCCCACTTACGGTGAACGTGGGTATGTTGATATAACCTGCAATTATTTTTTGTATTTCGAAAGAATTTTAATACTTATTTTGAAATGTTTGATCAATTTCACCAGCCGAGCGATTCTATATGTTTTGTAAGATTGAGATCTCCCGACGGACGAGATCTCCTGTCAGATTTGTGTGATATTCTATGGCTGTTATTTGCTTTTTCTATGGGCCGATGTCAGATTCCAACTGTTTAGATTGTTTGCAGAAGAGGAAATATTAGCTTAATAATTCGGGCGCGAAAACAGACATGCCAGTGCCACCGACACCATTCTGTGTTTAATATCTCTTCAGTACCCATGTATGTAAAAATATAATGAGTATGTATTTTGTATAAGTAGGTAATAGATATCACACAATGATTAAATATTGTTTGAAATACTCGTAATGATTCTCAAAAAGATTTTTTAATGACTTTAATTAAATAAAAACAAATCAAATATATTTTCACACCAATGCAGTGTCTAGTTCCTTCAGTATTATTAGGCATATAGCGTCACTTCATTTGGATAGGGTTCTAACTGACATTTTTTTCAAAAATGACCTTTGAATGCCAAAGCATTTCTTTTGCTTATTTCTATAAGCAAAATAATTTTCAGAACCATCTGTGTTGTATTTTCGTAGATATAAGTATGACAAAGTTCTAACTTCAAGCTTTTTCAATAATAATTCATTTCACAAGGTTCTAACATCACTTACACTCTCTATTTTGTTTGTATCTGACAGTTGATCTTAAATACGAGGCACATTATGGTCCGTCATTTCATTTGGATAGGATTCTAACTTCGTCTTACCATTTTCTAAGGTTTCTAAGTTTCCAAAGACAAATTTTCAAAATCTATGTAAGAATTTTAATTTATATATTTTAGTTTATTGTATTTTAATGGAAAATATTTTAATAGGGCTTGGCCCTAGCTAGGAATAACATTAGGGTAATGTAATTAGAACCTTGTGCAATGAATTATTATGCTCTAGCTGGTTGCACAGGGTTCTATTTGTATGTTTAGGTATGTTCTTAAAGGGTAAGTTTACGTCCTCTTTAAATACTTTCTTTTAAAATATGTTCAATTAAAATACTTTACACAAGGTTCAACATCCAAATCGGAAATTTGTAAACAGATTATGAGAAATCATCTTTGCAAACTTTGACACCTCATATCTCAGAACAAGGTGAAGCGAAGTTAGAACCCTATCCAAATGAAGTGACGATAGGTAGGTATTCTCAAAAACAAAAATCGTTCTCTCGATACAAAAATAATATAAAACATACCGAGCATAGCACAGCCAGACTGTCACTTAAAAGAGTCATTCTGAATCTCGGAACAAGGAAAAAAAACAAAATTCTAGCGTTGTTTTCCCAATTAAAATAACTCCTTTTAATTAGAAGATTCGGAACGGTCCCTTCTCAGGATCTCAGGTAGGTACCTACTGAACTAAACGCGTGAGGTTGCTGTCTGAAGGCTGCCATATGAATCAGTGTACCGATTGTTATACATATTATACCCACTTATCTGTGCACTTGTGCAGGCGGTCAAAAACAAACCC
The DNA here is from genome assembly GCA_929108145.2 of Limnephilus rhombicus. Classification (NCBI taxonomy): domain Eukaryota; kingdom Metazoa; phylum Arthropoda; class Insecta; order Trichoptera; family Limnephilidae; genus Limnephilus; species Limnephilus rhombicus. Next base: position 28,931,424 of record OV815287.1, on the reverse strand, counting down.
AAACGAACGAACTCTTTTTTTTAATCCATAGATTTTTGTGTCCACGATGTAACTAGGTATCTTCAGAAATAATAATACTATTATTGAATTACGTAGATGCAGACTATGCGGTCTGATAACTAGAAGTGTCCCTATGTACATTCCTTTCTCGTGCAGTATGGTACATTCCTTTCTCGTGCAGTTACTGACTTTAAAATGAACCTAAGCGAAAGAAAAAAACATAGTGCAATGAAGAAAGGCGTGGGCGGGGGAGGCTTGCTACTTTTCTGTCTTGAAACACGCCTTTTGTGACGATTTCTGATCAACGTCAGGCCGGTCTTAAAGTTTGGGTTGTTCTATACAGGTTACCTAAGGGGAAAGTTATAAATCGTAAAAAGTTTCGCAGAGCATAATATTATATATTATTAGCATTTTAAAGGTCTAAAACAAGGAAATAAAATATTTTGAAATATCTACATACCTACATCTATTTTACTTTTGTTTTCTTGGTTTAATGAATTTACGAAAGAAGCGGCATCTTGGAATTGGACATTAACCCGCTTCCCGATATCCGATCGAGCTGAAACTTGGCAGATAGACTCGTTGTCGATGACAATGCATTCTTTTGGCACGGCGTATTGGACGGACATAGGTCGAATTCACCCTAGCAGGCCTTCATTTTAATTAATTGTGAAGAACGTGTTACAAATATTTAAAATGTGTCTCCATGTTGTCCTCCCGAAGTTATTAATTCATCGTCTAGAAGTGTAGAAAAATAAAATCAGGTGCTTACCGCTAACTTTATAGTTGAAAAATGGGTTAAAAAGTTTTAAAATCGTTGTAGGTAAAATATATTAATGGTAAGGTAGTGTTTTTATAATATAAAATATAAATAACTCGCATTCCTTGAGCGGCATGGAAATAAAAAGTTTACGAATTCGCTGGAAATGATTAAAATGTGAGTTTTGAGCCAACAAAAATTATTAGGGTTGTGTACCGCCTTAGGTACTTAAATACGAAATAATATTCGATCTTAAAATTTCCGGATTTGGCCAGGTTTGTAGCGCGGTAGAGTCCGATCACTGGGTAGGGAGGTTCAAACCTCAGTCAAACCAAAAAAATATATATATAAAAGACATTTTGTTTATTCGTAACCCGGTAATGTTTGCCTTGGTTTTTATTTGTATACGAACTTAAATAATGGCTGTTCACTAAATTCTAACAGTACCTATGTCCATGCATCTACCGCTAGAGGCGCTGCTAATAGCCAGGCCAAGTCAGGCATTTACATGGAAGGTGTCGGTTGAACGCTAAGAAAGTTTATTATATTTCCGCAGCATGGCACCCTAATATCGTGTGATCTTTTGCCTCAACCAAGTCTCCGAATGCCGCCGCTGACTAAACGTCTAGAATATTTCCCCGGCATTTCCCAATTAGGAGATTCCGAGAGACATTCTTTCCGCGTCCATCTTGCTGGCCTTTTCAACAACCAACAGTAAAAAAAACACAACACCGTCACCACTAACTAGTGAACTTTTGTGAATGAAGCTTAATGCCCGTCGATACCAATAATTATTGGGTGTTTAAAGTATTAAAAGCAACGACGCGACGTTAATGTCATTGATTAAAACGGTTTTTGTAAAGTTAAATCGTAACGATGGTGATGTGAGTTATTATAAGCGAATTGATTTACGAAATGTTTGAGGTCGAAAGCAGTCAATGGTATTGGTTTATTTGTGTAGTCAATGCTCTGAATTCTCAACGGTTGCAGTGATCAAATTCTTCTAAAAGTATTACGAAATCTAAAATCGATCGGAAATATTTGCTGTAAATAGCAAAAAAAAAAAAATCTGTTAATTACCCATGGACACAAAAAATGTTAAATATCTTACTATCCTACTAATATTATAAAGGCGAAAGTTTGTATGGATGTATGTTTATTACTCTTTCACACGAAAACTACTGAATGGAATTTAAAAATTATAGGCTATATATATTGGTAAGTTCTGGCGTTATGAATAATCTCTTGCGTTATGAAATTATTTATCATACGTTTTCTGTACCTAACAAAATCGATTTATTGCAAACGTCAGAAAAAAAGCAAACCAATTGTCGCCTTGGAAACGATGTTTTTTTTTTTTTTAATTAGGCAATTCACCCTAAAAAGATTGCTTTGTTGGCGTCGTACTTAATAACTATCTCAAAAAATCACCGAAATGTATGTATGCGCATAAACCCGAAAGACTGCCCCAAATTGGATAATTCTTTTTTTTTGTTCGTTATTTTGTATAAAACTACTGTTAAGACAAAGATTTTTTAGACTTTCCACACAGCATCCCAGATGACATAGGCCCTGAGGGAAATTATTTTCCTCAGGGCCTCCTGTGTGGAGTTAATGTAAAAAAAAAAGTTCTGGCATTATGAAATTTGTATAAAAAATTATAATTGCCATCTAACCACCACCCGAGCAGTTCGCATTCCACACATTCATTCCCGATACAACGAATGTATCGGGAATGAATGTGTGGAATGCGATAATTGAGAGGGGGGAGTGGGGAGGGGGGGGAGGGGGAGGAGGGTGGGTGGAGGGGGTTAGGGGAGGGAGAGAGGGGAGGGAAGGAAGGGGAAAGGGGAAGATGGAGGAGGGTGTGGGGAGGGGTAGGGGGTGGAGGAAGGGGGTTGATGAGGGGAGTGGTGTGGGGAGAGGGAATGTGGAGGGGTAGGGGGTGGAGGGAGGGGTGGGTGGAGGGAGAGGGGGAGGAGGTTGATGGGGGGAGTGAAGTGGAGAGAGGGTAGGTGGAGGAGGTGGAGTGGGGCGGGTGAGGGGGGAGGGAAGGAAGGGGGAGGGGTGTAAGAAGGTGGGGGGGGGAGGTGGAGTGGGAGGAGTATGGGGTGGGGGAGGGGTGGGTGGAGAAGGAGGGGGGGAGAGGGGGGTTGATGGGTGAGTGGAGTGGGGAGAGGGAAGGTGGAGGGGAGGGGGGATGGAGGGGAAGGGGGGAGGGGGATTGATGGGGGGAGTGGAGTGGTGAGAGGGAAGGTGGACGAGGCGGAGTGGGAATCCCCTTATACCATGCGAGCGAGGCCGCGGGAAGAAGCTAGTTCATTATAAAGTAAAGTAAATAAATAAATAGGTAAAGAGCTGGAAAAGAGTAGGTAATGAAAAAGTTTACAACATGCGCATTTAAAGCCATCAAATCTTGACAAAAAATGCAAGGGTTTAGAAAAAAAATGGAATAAACATGCGAAATTATTAAAATTTATTGTAATTAATAAATATTTAAAATGAAACAGCGTATTAAAATAAATATTTATTTATAACTTAATGAGTAGGTAATTTTAATTAAATGACAACAATATTAGCGAAACGCATTAAAAAATCTGAAAAATATACGGTCACATCTACGCCTTGCCGGTCGGAGCTCTACCAACTGAGCTAATGTGTCTCTATCCGATTCTGGAGTCCTAGATGTGACCGTTTGTTTTTCAGATTTTTCTGTTTTTTTTTTAATATTACAATTTCAGGTTTTACTCAAAGTTAAATATAAATATTTTTTTATTTAAAAAGAAAGACAAACATTCCCGGGTTACGAATAACACGAAAATATTCAAATCTCCTACTAAGCGGAAAATGTTGCTTGTGTCTTGATGAGGGACTTAGCCAGCCGAGGAATCGAACACGGGACGCCTGGCTGGGACCCAAATGCGATGCCAACTCAGCCACTGACCGGTCATCAAAAATTCATCCTAGACTTGCATAAAAGTTATGTTAAGTTATTAAAATACATGTAGCATATTAAATATAAAAATGGATAAAATTTATCCAAGAGACTATCTAGATAGTATTTTTTCAGGTTCTCCACAAAACAGCATAGTAGTTAGACTAATATGTAATATATTATGGAGAAGATTACAAAATTTAAAAAAGTGCATGGGGGCAGTTTTACTATGTTGTGACGTAAGTATGTCAAAACATAGTTGCTGAACTCTCGATAGGTGACATTGAAGATAAGTGCATAGGATCTCCCACGAGTATAGATACGCGTTAGGGACTTATAGGTTGATCTCTTTCAACATAGGCGGATTTAGTATGGTACCGGAGATTAACTTAACTTTTTTTTTTACAATGATGGATACAGGAATAGGTAGTATGGGTAGTATATGTATTCCCTCATATACAGGTAACGCATAAACATTTTTTGCACTTTTTCTATTTCTAGGATATGGTTTTGTTCAGAAGGGGACCAAATAATGGAGCTATATTCCAGGATGCTGCGGACAAGTGCTTCATATGTTCTCCGTATTGCAATTCAATTTATAAACGATCTCGCATTACTATGAACAAATCCAAACATTTTATTGGCGCGGGAGACAATGTCAGATATGTGGGATTTGAAAGAGAGATTTGCAGAATCACGCCAAGGCAAGGCCTCGAATCTCGTTTTGCGTGTTATATTTTATTAATACGCAAAAATTATTTTTAGTTTACTTATTTTAAAATTATTTTTAGTTTGGGTTTGAATCTGGCAATCATACAAAAAGATAGCAGCCAATAAAATATGCGTTAATAAAATGAAGATAACGTTAAATAAATGGTGTACAGCGCTCTTGAGGCGATTTTTCGCAAAAACAGCGCTATATAAGTTGTCCAAATTTATTAAAGTTGGTAGTTCTTAGTCGAAGTATGATACAGTTATTTTTTTTTTACATTAATCTGAGGAAAATAATTTCCCTCAGGGCCTATGTCATCTGGGATGCTGTTTGGAGGGTCTTTTTGAGGAGAGGAAGGAATGAACATTGGTCTTGAAGAGACCCATGTTGTAGAAAGGAGGCCGGCAAATCATTCCACAGCCGAGCTGTTGAACACAAACTGAACTGAAATGAACTGTTCTCATGTGACAAATGTCAACCGTATACAAATATAACCGAATCGGTTATGCGTCGATGACACAGGGCTAGTTTAAAAGCTACTATCTGGGAAATTCACTATCTGTTAGTAAACTCGCCCAGTGTCATCGTGTCACTTGCTAACTAGCAGCAACTAGCAGATTGTTGACAATCTACGAAAAAAAGTTGAAAGCTCACGCTTGCTCGTGATTGGTTTATTTATGTTTCCAACATGGCTTCCGATAAACAGCTGATTACGACTGTCAAACATTGAAGGATTAGTCCACGCAGTCGTCGTTATTCTTGTTACTGGCGCTAGCAACGGCCTCTGTTTCCTACGCTTCTGAGCGAGTGGACAGTTGTGTGTCATCATGACAATCTCACTCGCCGATTTACCCGCTATTAGATAGTGGCTTGTAACTCGCCGTGTGTCATCGAGGCTTTAGTGACACATTAGCTCAGTTGTTAGCGCTCCGCCCCGGCAAGGCGCAGAACCTAGATGTGACCGTATTTTTTAGATGTTTTTGTTTTCAGATTTTCGATTGAGTTTCGCAAATGTGTTCATTAATTAAAAAAATAAAATAAACGTTTAGGAAAACAAGTAGTAAAAATATGGACGCTTAAAAAACGATATGTAAACTGAACTACTTCAAAACATCAAAGAAGAACTCACGGTAATATTAATTTATAGTAAATTGAAAACATTAATATCGCAGTCACAACACTCTTACGTGAAAAAAGCAAAATGTTATCCATAACAACAAGTTTACTCTGTTTTCCTTATTAGATTTTAACTTTTTCTCACCATTGTCTTATAGGGCAGAATATCAGACTCGGTCAGTAACAAATTGAATTATTACAATGATTTTATTATTCGTGGAGCAATCTTAATTATTTATAATATCATTTAATATGAAAGTTAAATAAATGGTGTAGAAACATCCAATTACCGCTTGGAAAATGCTGCGAAGTGATTTATTGTATTTGTAAATAAGGGAATATGGTAAAGTGTAACTTTTTATTAATGTTTGCGTTCAAACAAATCACAATACGTGGAAACTCACACGAGTGTTAAGAAAATACAAAATAGATAAGTTTTAAGATTCTCACGGCCAAAAGCATTTTCGTTATTTGTTTTCGGGGTGTTATGCAGTGTTGCGCTACCTCCTTCTTTAGCCAACGTTTCGGACATCGTTGCAGTGTCCATCATCAGGGCAGATCCGGCAGATCCGGTAGATGTTGGCTAAAGAAGGAGGTAGCGCAACACGGCATAACACCTCAAAAACAAATAACGAAAAATACAAAATACTAATAAATTACAGATATACCAACTCATAAACATAAAAGATATATTTAATTTTAAAGAAATAACAAAATAGTTACTAGATTTAGGCTGGACGGAGTCAGAATTATTATTAAACAATGTTATCTGATCATTATGTAATTACGAGAGACTTATACATATATATATATTTTTTTTTTGAAATTTTTATTTTTATTTTGGTACAGTACATACAATAGATACATAAATATAATGAAATTAAATACAAATATACATATATTTTTTAAATGTTCTCCCATAATAAGCAAATGCTTGTGTGTACGGGAGGAAGTATTATTTGTTAGGTTATTTTGATATAATTTTTTTAAATTTAGTTTATATTAAGAATAAGAGAAACATATGTGTGTATATGTATAAATTTTTTAAATTATTATTTATTTTTTATTTTTTTTAGTTAAGGTTTTCAGTATATTTTTTTAATTGTGTTTTGAAATTTTTGAAACTGTCCTTAAGGGATCTTATATTTTCTGGTAATTTATTAAATATTTTTTTTATTTGTATTTTTGTATGAACAAATTTAACCGTCTTTCGTATTTCAAACAGAACGAAATTATTTATGTTGTTGAATGACAGATGGTGCTACGTCCGCCTCATCGAACTTTCATCCACACATGCGTAAGACATTCACGAAAAGCGTCGCGTCATTTTGATATTTCATCATGTTCTCGAGTGGGCAAACCATCGAGTTTACTTGTGTTGACTAAAGACGGACTGACAAAAATATCGTACACTCAATTGCTCTTCTAAGTTCATATTGATTTTTAAAAATTTTATTTTTCTACTTTAGTTGCTGTTTTTTTGTTTTAATTGGCGGTCATCGTCTACAGCACTCCATTTCTCTTTCTGTCATAGATCCCATCCCCACACACTTACAATACAATCGTTATTTTTTATTTAACAACCAAAATATTCACTAGAAATAATTTATATGGCAGAACAACACTTGTCGGGTCAGCTAGTATATTATAATTATGTAAATGAATTTGTGAATCTTAACTTTACTTAATACTATATCATGTACTTACTTACCTAATATGAATGAAATCTGTCAATTTGACTGTCCTAGAAGGGGAGACCTTCCTAGTTGGACAGTCAAAGCTTCCTTATAGGTACTGTTAATGTATTTTTATAACAAATAAATAAATACATAAATTGTTGTTTGCCCAGAATAATGAAGAACACTAGAAATGGCTTTCATGTAGATTTTAAAAGAAGACAATTAGCGCTAGCTCTGTCTCTTTTACACTTGCCTGACACCATGTATCGTCATGCCATTTGAATTTCTTAATAATGATGAAACACAGTATTGTATTAAATATAAACGAATAATAGTCTGACTTTTCGATCACGTAACACGCCCACATCAGCACATTTCTTGTGTTCTTTTTTGTTTGAAGTCGAATTTTAACTGCGAAATCGAATTTTTCTGTTATTTTTACTAAGCAAGGATGCAAGTTTGAAGTTTTGCGCCATTTGACTTCAATGTGACTGCTGCTCAAGAGTCCCAAGGGCCCGGAGAGTGGGACGATAGTAGCCGCAATTGGGGGTATATTGTGACGTTGAAGGGAGTGGGAAGGGGAAATAAATGGAAAAGCGGAAGATTCGGAAGTTCCATTTTACTTGCAACCAGCGACCAGCAACCTCTCGTTCCTCCGCCAAGAATCACGGTCACGAAGGTAGTTAAGTCAAAGGTGAAGGGAGGAAGAAATGGGAATGTATAATGTTGAATGATGAAGAAAGTACTGGTATTATGAATGAGAATAATTCATTTAATTTTCATTCATAAACTCAACATACGTTATCGCTAATTAACAGCTCGTAATTGGGAGAGCAGAGACAAAGAATTTCACCGAAGGACTACAGTGCCGCCCAAAAGGCTTAACTAAAAGCTGCGGTAGTGGCAATTTATCGGAAACCGCGGAAATGTTCACACGACGCCGGTAACAAAGCCATAAGTAGGTACTAATTAACGTAACCTCACAGATTCTCGGGTAATGAGAATAATGTTTTTATTGCGATATTTCCGTTCAGTACTTACTTTGTTGTTATTGTGATAATGCGTTCTGTACTTTATTGTTATTTTGATATATTATGTGTTCTGTACTATGTTTTCATTGTGATATTTGCCTTCTGTGTTCTTTTGTTATTGTCTCAAACAGTTCTGTGAACAGCAGACCTGGAGTCCGAAAAAACAAACGTGACATTCAAATTAGATGTATTTAAAAAGTATGTTCTTAATTTACTTATATTTAATACATCAAAATCAAAATTTTACTGCGAAATCATAAAATTTGTAAGTAGGTAGGTACTTAAATATACGAATATTTACATAACATTTTATTTTTATTTCATACCGGCGAGTTCCCGGCACGCATTGCAAAGCCATTTAATAAAGAAATTGTTTCTCCTTCCATGTCCTTTCCCATTCATCCCATTCCCCTTCCGCCTCCCCTCGTTGAAAAAACCGAATAAATTATGCTGGACAAGAAGATTACACTTATGAAGGGCACGTCGAAAAAAGGACGGCAAACTGGTGCCGGTGTTCGATGTTGCACGGACGTGAGAGTAATTGAGTGTGCGCAGTGTGTGTGCAGTGTGTGTGTGCAGTGTGCGTGTAGTGTGCGTGCGGCGTGCATGCAGCACGTACGCGATTATTAATAACATACACGGTTATGAACTCAATAAATGCTGCTTTCTACCCAAACATGCGATATACCAATAAAGGGAGTAAGATGGGGATTGTCTATAATTCGCCAAATTTTGTCGAAGACCGTCACATGATAAACTGGATAATACCTACTCATTTTAATTAGGTGTTTTTAAACTTAAAAAAATAATTAAGACAGACTAACGTTCCCAATTTAAGAAAAAACCTGAAAAAGCCTAACAAAAAAAGCCTTGAAAAATAAGAACTCAAAAATAGGTAGGTACCTAAACACTTATATCAAACGAAGACGATGAGCGTTGTGGTCGAGGGGTAAAGCTCTTGAGTCGCAATTCGAAGGTCGCGGGATCAAATCCCGGCTGACTCAAATAAGTTTTATTTGATTAATTTGTGTTATCTCACAATTAATTCATTTAAAATAATATACATAGGTATTAGGTATAGTATATTTGCCGCACGTTTTAGTGGAAGATATTCTCAGTATCGCCCAGGTAAAAGCTCGTCATTCAAAATCGGAACGTTGCTTGAAATGACTTTAGCCGTGTTTGGTGACCAGATCCGAATGACCAGGTACTTCCCCACTTTCCTCTTCCCCATCTTCTTCCCCTCCCCACTACCTTCAGCCTCACAACGTACCCCAATTGGGGACGCCATAGTCTCACTGGCTCCAGACGGGAGCAGCTAGAAACTTGGTTAATAATTCTCAAGCTTCCGGTGATAGCTTGCTTTTGGTTTCCTCCTATTCATACTTTTATATTTAATGTCCACTCAGAATGCCCTTATTTCTGAATATGCTCTATTTTCTGTTCTATATTACACTTTAGTTCTAATATTCTTGTTTTGTCCTATGTTATTATTGTTCATTATTGTTGTCCTGTTATAGCACCGTTATTGTTAATTTTTTGTTCTGTTTGCTTTGTATATTCTGTATATTTTTTGTTTCAAATTATTTGATCAACATTACGTAACGAGCACTGCAGGAGTAATCTTAACACTTCAAGACCAATGTTCATTCCTTTCTCTCCTCAAAAAGACCCTCCACACGGCATCCCAGATGACATAGGCCCTTAAAAAATTATTTTCCACAAGGCTTCCTGTGTGGAGTTAATGTAAAAAAAAACCTTACAACGAATTTATGATGCCTTTCTTAAAATAGTTAGTAGTGTAATGGACAGCATAAATGCCTTCGAAACAGTTGATCGGGGTTCAAATCTCGGCCGTGAGTATTTTATTATACCTACCTGATTCATTTTTATATTTTTTATACTTTTATTTATTATATATCTTGTGATTTTTCACGGTTTTCCGCAAGTGTATAAATAAATTCGCTTACCTATGTACGTGATATGTTAATTTTTCATACAACCATTGGAAGTTTTTTCTTTGTCCGCGCGTTTTTATTTATTTAAGTATTTTAGTCTTCGCCTATCACCAGCACTACGATCTCTACCCTTTCTTCATTTTAGTAAATTAATTTTACAACAATCTCGCATTTTTTTCAGATTTCTTGATTCACAATACGGTCGTACGTGTTTTACTACACGAACGCCTCGGGAATCTCATTACTAGTAATGCCTACGATTTATTGCTAGGCTCGGTTTATCCTTTTGTGTAATTTTAAGAATAAATAATAACCACACGGTATTTCAAGGTTTATTTAATGAAAAGTAGGGTTACATGCACGTGGAATAAATGACGATTAATGGTTTTTTTTCCATTGAAATCGGCCAAAAACAACCGCAATACACCGAAACCATGTTTTTGTTTTATTTGAGGAAAAGGACAGAAATACACGATAAGTGTGCATAATTGACGGAGCATTTGGTCTGCATCCGTGTGAAAGTTTTTTTGTGCTTTCCTTTTTTGTTTCAAGATGGTGGACGTTTTAGTAGAACGGTGAAGATTTTTTGTGAAATCTTTGTGTTTATCAATTTGAGAGGCGGGAACGGGTGCCGCTGGCCCGGGAGCTTTTATTGGATAACTAATACCTCTGCCATAGGTCGCCCCAAGTGGTTCGCTACGTTTGGTGAATTAGAAGGGGTGCCCGGACTGCCCGGTTTCGTGGGGTGAGGTTTGTCTAGGTCTTGGAGGTGGATGACCAGGACACACTGAACCCCAGATTCCCACCCACTCCTTAAACCCTTTTCTATCCCAGAACTCTCCTCTCCTTCCTTTCCTTAAAAAAATCCTCCACACAGCATCCCCAAAGATGACATAGGCCCTGAGGAGAATTATTTTCCTCCGGGCCTCCTGTGTGGAGCTCATGTAAAAAAAAATTAGACTTTCTTGTTCGCATTTTTTAAAAATATTTTGGTACCTACCCGCCTGAAAAAGTTTTAAAAATGAGTTGTCATTGAAATAGCATAACATTTATGAACAAATTGTATAATTTATTAACATGAAAAAAAATGTTTATAATTAATTTGGTAGGTATTTAAATAAAACGTCTCATGATAGGCAATAAAACACGTAAAGGAATATTTCAATAGGTTAGTTCATTCGGTAGATGAAATACGTGAGCGGGAGTTTAGAAGATTCTAGAAGCATATAGAATTGCATAAAGGGTTGGGAGGAACACGAACTGTGTTTTTTTGTAAAAAATCTAGTAGCTCTAGTCTCAAAGGAGTAAACAACTTCGCCTACAAGCCCTTATACTTCTCTTGTCTCTTTCTACATTAAGGGTGGTTCACATTTAACCCGTCGTTTATTTTTCTTAAATAGTACTAATTTATGTAACGATTAATGCAACTTTTAGAAAATGTATTTGTTACTCTTTATGTGTATATTATTATTATATATGCCTATTACATACTTAATAAATCCCAACCCACAATTTTAATCTTTATTGATGTAATATGTGTGTGATTTTCTAAATTCATGCACAATTCACATTGGCGGAAAGAACACGGCATCTTTTTGTAGGCAATGGAAAATGTGACAACAAGAATTTGACAAATAATTTTTTTTTGGCTCTATTCGTTGGAATAAGAGTATTTCCAATCTATTAATATTTTAAAAACAATGTTGCGCTTTGACATTACATTTGGAAAAAAATGGTGCAATCTAAATGTATTTTACTCATTTTTTTAAATTTAAAGGGCTGTTTTTCATATCGTTGAATATTTTATTTTTTTATTTTTGTAATTTTTTCACGTGGATACCGCACTCCAATGTTTTAATGAACACATATAAAAACATAATTTGGTCCCCTTGTAAACGCATGCACACGGCCGATCGAAGGGCGCTATGTACGACTACTTAGCATTGATATTGTTAACTAGTATTTTCAAAAGAGTTTTAGATATTTTATGGTATTCAGTAAATAAATAAAGTAAATTTAGTTATTATAATTTGCCAGTGCGGCACACGAACACACTATGCGACCAGCCGCCCTTGGTCCCAACTTCTCCCATCTGGAGCCAGTGATACTATGACATCCCCAATGGAGGTAAGTTGTGAGGCTGAATGTAGTGGGAGGGAAAGGAAAGGGATATCAGGAAGGTGGGAAGTATCTGGCTATTCAGATGTGGTCACCAAATATGGCTAAAGCCATTTCAAACAACTTCTGAATACTCAGAGTATCTTCCACTCTGATATGTTAATTAAATAATTGATCGTGAAATAGCACAAATTGCACTACCGATTTGCAGAGCACTAAAATTAATATTCAAAACAATTCTACTTAGGACGGGTTGTTTAAAAAAAATTGACGCATTCATCAAATATTTTAAGATAATTTTCACGTTCTGTGTAAATTCTACTCAAGTTCTACGATTATTTCTGTTTTATGAAGCAACTGGCCTATCATTATACATGTAATAACAGAACTCACACAGAACTTTAAAATTTTATGAATCCGTAAAATTTTTTTAAACAACCTGTAAAATTTTGGAGGAAGGAACTTGTAAATAATAACGCATCTTCAGGAAACTTTAAAAAGACTCGTAATTTTATTTGCTCTATTCCCAATTACATTGTGAAAATCAGGAGATCCAAACTACCCAAGACAGACCAAGGAGTTTATGTTTACTTGTTAGGAAGCTATAGCGAAGAGAAGAATATTAAAACCTAAAAACGAGGTTTTTATAACGTTACCTCCCTGGCCGAATGGAATTTTGCACCTACTGAAATCTATGGATAATTCTTCCAACTAATTATTTTAGTTCTCACCCAAACATTCAAATCATTTTTAATCTATTTGGAGAGGTGTGAGTCCTAGCTAAGACTTCATTATATACAAATTTATACACAACCCATCCTAAAACAAATTGCTTATCTTCAGAACTTTTGTTTAAAGAATTTAAATTCAGAAAACAAAATTAAGTGAACAAAATATGTATATCACGGGTAGGTAATCGCAAATTTATTAGACTTGTTAAATCAACGGCGTCCAGTCTGCGATTTGATATTTCGAAAAGACAAATTAAATCACTCACTGTGCGTCTTGGTGATAAACCGATTAATTTTAGTTTTAATTTTTAAGTCCATTAGATATGTATAATTAATATCTTCGGTTGGAATTTCTAATTTATAGTTAATAAATCTCAGAAACTTATGCTGCACTCACTCAATTTTTGGTTGGTGAATCTTAAAATAAATAAAATGTTCTGCAGTGTTCTCTTGAACTGCCCCGGTGTTTGGCGTTTAAATATCCGTGTATTCCATAAATCATACTAGAGGGCGATAGCATCCACCGGCCGCTACCATTACGTTAATTGGATGGTGCGATGGCGGGGATGCGGGATGCGGCGGGCAGACCGGTCAGCGGAGATGACCGAACCAGATTCGGCAGTCTTCGTCAATCCCTCCGTGCAAAGTCTTTCCGTTTCCGAGGGACGCCAGTACCTACCTAGTATACCCGAGTATTAATAGTATCAAGGATGATGGATAGATGGTGGAAGAAACCTATGCAAACTTTAGAACTAATTTCATAATTTGCAACACCAAAATACAATCTTCTCTCTAATACATAAAGAAGTGTGTCTGTATGTTTGTGATGGGCGATATGGATTTTATTTTTATGGAAATCTGCAGTTTTATTCCGATTGAAAAAATTCTGCACATTGAACTTCAAAATAAGAGAAAAAGTACTGTACCTGCTTTTCATTTCGAACAACTCTGCATTGCCCGTGCACACCGGAGACTTCAATTAGTAACATCAGAATGTATGTTTTGGTGACCAGACAACTCAACAAAGTGGCACTTCACCACCCCTTTGAAAAGTCATTAAGAGTGATGAAGAAAAACTAGGTTTAATAGGTTACTTTAGGTTAGATAATGGGCTTTTTTTAATTATTTTTAATGACTTTTAAAACGTATGTTAAAATGCCACTTTTTTGAATCGTCATGGAACCATATTTTATTGGTTAACCGAATTTTATTGGTTTTTAAAGTTATAACGGACAAACACAAAACATGTTCAAATTTAAAGTCAGAAAATTAAATACTCTTTTCCTGTAACTCACTCAATCTTACAAGTATACAAAACCATACCTTTCAAAAACACAGCAAATCTCAGGCAAAAATACATGTTACCAATTCCAATTTGTAAAAAAACTTTGGGTCTACAAAACTACAAATACTTGGGAACAAATTTCTTCAATAAATTGCCAGAAAATATAAGATCCCGTTTCAAAGAATTCAAAACACAATTAAAAAATATACTGAAAAATAAATAATAATAATAAAAAGAAAAAATATATTTCTCTTGTTTTTTATATAAAATAAAATCTAAAAAGTAATAAATAAAAACAGCAATAAAAATAAAAACAAAAATTATAATAAAAAAAATTGTATTAAGCTTTTTTACATTTTTTTTTTTTTTTTTTTTAAATTTATTTATTTTAGTACATACAATAATGACATTACATTTTTCAGATACATTTTTTATATAACGTGATTCACCTTTTTTTAGAGCATGCTCGTGTAAAAAAGGTGGAGCAGCGTGTGTGAAAAACTATTTAACATATTTTTTTAGAATTATAATATATATTTTTATATATTTTTATATATATATATATATACATATATGTATTATATATATATACATATTATATTATATATATATACATATATATAATACATATACATATTCAAAACAAGATATATGAAATAGAATAGAAAAAAAAGAAAACAGTATAAAAAAGAAGAAGAAGAGAAAGAGGAAGAGAGAAAAGAGAAAATAATATAAAAGTAAATGGATTTCCAAAGTCAATTGTCGAGAGGCATTCTATTGTATTATTACATTGAATTATTGTAATATGCTAATGATTTAGTGTTTTTATAGAACTTTTGAATTTTTTATAATTAATTTCCAATCTTAAGTTAAGGGGTAACTGGTTAAACCACTTGACTCCAATATATTTATAAAAATGTTGGGCTGTAGTGGTATTACAACGCGGTATAGTTATAGAGCCAAGAATACTTGGTCTTTTGCTGTTTGAAATAGATAATGAGTTATCATTGTTGAAACAATCTTTGTGGATTTGTAAAAGTGTAATTTTTTTATAAATATTGTGTAGTGAAAGGACTTTAAATTCTTGAAATAATCTTATGGTGGGGAAGTCATATGGTTTTTTTAGAATTATTTTTATTAATAATTTTTGGATGATTTCTAAAGGCATGAGAGAAGTTTTGAATGCACCACCCCAACCAAGAATTCCATATTGTAATACAGATTGGATCAGTGAGAAATAGATAGTTCTTAATAGATTAAAATTTAAAATGTTTCGTATTCTAAGAAAAATGTACATTAATTTTCTTAATCTTTCTACTGTTGCATTGATTTGTATTTTCCACTTTATATTGCTATCTATAATTACACCGAGGTATTTTATATTAGTTTTAACAGTGAGTACAGAGCAGTCAGGTTTACATAAATTTGTGTTTCTATTGCAATTGTATGAATGTATACTTATCTTTAAATTTTCAGGGAATGCATGTTTATTAATGGTGAACGGTATTACAAAGGTTTTTTCCGTATTAAGTGACAGCAAGTTTGAGTCGAACCATTTTTTTAGGATGTTTAAGTCTAATTCTGCTGTTTTCTGGGTTTCATTCCAAGTTAAACCCTCAGTTAGAATTGCTGTGTCGTCTGCATATGAAATGAGTTTAGATTTGATGTTAAGTTTAAACATATCGTTGACATAAATGATAAAAAGAATTGGCCCCAGTACAGTTCCCTGCGGGATGCCAAAATTCGTGGTCTGAGAATCGCTCATAAGGCCCTTTAATTTAACAAATTGCTCTCTATTAAATAGATAATTTTCGATCCAAGTTAAAGCATTGTCAGTTATACCAATTTTCGTTAGTTTAGAGATAAGGTTAGAGTGCGATATACTGTCAAATGCTTTTCTTAAGTCAACAAATGTTCCAATACATTTTTTTTACTATCTAAAGATTTATAAATTTTAGATGTTAAATCAACAATAGCATCTTGAGTGCTCAAATTTTCTCTAAAACCATATTGATGTGCATTTAATATATTATTTTCTTTCACAAATTTAAATATTTGTTTTTTTACAACTTTTTCAAATATTTTTGCAATGTTTGAAGTAAGAGAAATTGGCCTATAGTTACTGCTTAGACAGGGGTCCCCAGATTTAAAAATTGGGGTAATAATAGTTTTTTTGTAATTTAAGGGAAAGTTGCCATTAACAAAACTTGTATTTATGATGTGTGCCAAAGGTTTGCAAAGTGAGTCAGAATTTCTTTTAAGTATATCTACAGAAATATTGTCATAACCAGGGGAAGAATTTCCTTTTAATTCATTAATAGTATCTTTGATTTCATCAGAGTTAGTTCGTTGAAATTGTGTTAGTGTGTTACAAGGAATGAAAGGTGTTGGTAGATTATAATTATCATTATCTCTGTTTTTTATTTTAATTGCTAATTTTTCACGAACTGACCCAAAATAATTGTTTAAGATATTTGCACATTTCAATGGATCTGTGTTGACATTGTAAATTGTGTTATCAATATCTGAGATTTTATTTATATTTGAATTTTTAGGTTTTTTATTGATCATTTCATTAATAGTTTGCCACACCTTTTTATTGTTGTTACCAGCAATATTGATTTTATCTTTATAGAAATCTTCTTTTGTTTTCCGGATTATGTAACATAATTTATTTCTAAAATTTTTAAAATATTCGCGTAGTTTATTGTTTTCAGGAAACTTTTTTAGCTCTTTATAAATTTTTTCTTTATGCTTAATTGATATGATAATTCCTTGTGTAATCCACGGTTTTAATTTTTTAAATTTAGTCTTTGGAAAGTTTGTTACAATGGAAGAGGAGGATTGGATATGCTTATTCAATGTCAATTCAAAATTCCGTGAACATAAATCAGTATTGTTAGACGATAGTACAGTTTCCCAATTTTCATTTTCAAGATGTTGTTGTAATTTTTCATAATTAATTAGAGTTTTTGGTAAGTTATAGCGACAATAATTATTCTTATTTATTTTATCAGTTTTAATAGCTACAATGCATGTATGATGGTCAGTAATATTGTTTTTCCAAATAACAGATTTTATTTTATCTGTTTCATTAGTACTGCACCAAATATGGTCAATACAAGATGGCCTTTGTCCAAAACATTCTCTTGTATATTTTTTTATACATGGTTTGAAATTGAGTTCTGATAAAGTGTTAATATATTCAGTTTTTTCCTTATTACTGTTGTTTTCTAAATCATCAGATATGTCGATATTAATATCTCCTACAATAAGTGCATTATGAAACCGGTTTGTATTTATAAAAGTTTTCAGGTTTTCGGTAAAATTATTAATGCTTGAGCTGTGAGTTCTATATAATGCAATTATATCATAAAAAATATTATTTATATTGATTTTAATATGTAGACAATTAACAAGTTCGATAAATATTTCATTAACAGAAACATCGTTATAAATACATTTTACAAAAACAACTATTCCACTATTTTGATTAATGTTGTAAGATGTAACAAAGTATTTGTATCCCGGTAAATTATAAGTACTTGAGTTGGGACTAATTCTGGCTTCAGACAATACAATACAATCAGGTTTAAGGGCCAGCTCATTCAATTCTAGTGTAAAATGATCAAAATTTTTATAGATGCTTCGAATATTTAAGTGAAGGATTGTTAATGATTTAAGAGGGTCTATTTCAGATAGTGAGTTATTACATTCGAAACTGGATAGACAGATATTTTCTGAAACAATGAAAGATGAGTCTATATCTTCAAATAGTGAGTTAGACATGAAAGTATATTAGGTATATATTTAATAGAATATTGACATTGATATTGTTGTGTTTCAATAATTTGTTCCAAAAATTGCGGGGATTTACATGGATTTTTCGCAAATTTATAGCTATCGAAAATTGTTTGATAAACTGACCCATAATAATTGTATTCGATAGTATTAAAAATAACTTACAACAATAACGATGCGCTCGGATTACACTCACTTTTGCGAAATTAGTATAAAATGTATAGATTTGGTGTATATTATACCGGTGTAATAAAACTAACCCTTTGCGGGCGAGTTTATCAAAGTATTTCTTTAAAGTATTGTTTTTGTTTTCGTTTGAATTGTAAATAATACTATACATCATTAATCGTAGTCAATGCGATCTCTCGCAATTTTCAGCATCTTGTTTCGATAGTTGCACAAAGTACTGTTGGCCGTGTGGTCTGTAGGGTTTTTTTCTCCATATTTAGTGTTTTGTCTGATGCAGTTTACACACGCTGGGGTTGTATTTTCTCTTTCCGGGCATTTTGAAAGGATGTGGTCGCCTGCGCAGTGTGGGCAAATTGGAGGGTTGGTTCGATGTAGACATCTTTTAGCCGTATGCATAAACATACAGCAATGAAAACATTGCGTCAGAGGGCTGCAGTCGTCAATTTTTACTCGTTGAAACTGTATATTTAGTTTACCGAGTGCTAAAAGATTTTTTCGCATTTTCCCACTAGTTTCTATGATGTAGTTAGTGAATAGGCGCTGTTTTTCATTTATGTTTGTGTTCTTTATCTCCGCTATTAATGTGATTTTGTTGTCTTCACTTTCCTTGTAGACATCTTCAATTCCTTCGTTCTGGGTAATTATTCCGCAAACTATTTCTTCCTCAGTAAGATTGGATTTTAATCCTTTTATTATTATTTTAGGTCTTCTTTTTTGTACTTCATTTACCACCAGTTCATTTTTTAGTTTTTTTAATTCATCAGTTAGGATATTTGCATATTCCTTTTTAGGACACGATATTATTATTTTTTCTTCTTTTGTTTTCCTCAAACCGTTTATTCCTATTTTTAGGTTGTTTAATTTTATTTCCTTTTTAAATATATTTTCAATTTCTTCGGCTTTTACATTATTTTTAGTTGACGATATAATGATTGAGAATCTCTCTTCTTGAGGCATAACTTTAGTTGTTGATAGGCGTAGGATGGTGTTATTGCGGTTTTCATAATTTTTTCAATATTTCCCACCAATTGATCGTTTTTTTTTAATAAGTTTGTCTTGTAAATGTATGATTTGTTCTTGCATTATAAGTATTGTAGATTTTATTTCATTATCGAGATCCAATATAATTTTTTCCATGTTGGTTTTAGTTTTAGAGTCCTTGACTGTTTGTATCTTTTGTACTTCATTTTTCAGCGTGTTTATTAGATCTTCTATCGCCATGAAAGGGTTACGGTTGCAAGCGCGAAATATAATACCGCGGTAACGTGCTCCCGTTGCAAGCGTTAGAACACTACTACTGATACTACTGATACATTTATGTATCTATTGTACTCGTATGTATTGTACCAAAAAAATTTCAATAAAAAAACCTATTTTAAATGTAAAAATGTTAGTTGTAAATCTCTAACTTTAAGTCACAGTTGTATATATCTTATGTCTTAGTCGTAAGTGACTAGTCCAAATATATAAAAATGATTGTTTCTTTGTTTTGTTTTATTTTAATTATATAAATGGAATCGAAAAATCTATACCCACTAATATAAAAAAACTTTTTAACACATGTTAACTCTCTTAGAAAATCACATGTTAACTCTCTTACGGCCGGCGTAGTCCAGTGGTAAGGTTCTTGAGTGGCACTCCGAAGGTCGCGGGATCGAATCCCGGCGTGGCAAATAAATTTTATTTGATTAATTTGTGTTATTTCACAATTATTTATTTTAAAAATAATATAGTATATTTGCTGCACGTTCCAGAGTGGAAGATACTCTCAGTATCGCCCTGGTGTGAGACCACTATTCAGAATTGAAACGTTGCTTGAAATGGATTTAGCCGTGTTTGGTGACCAGATCTGAATAGCCAGGTACTTCCTCACCTTCCTCTTCCCTATCTCCTTCCCCTCCTCACTACCATCAGCCTCACAACATACCCCAATTGGGGATGCCATAGTCCCACTGGCTCCAGACGGGAGCAGTTGGGACTCTTGTGCGGTATTCATATAAAAAAAAAAAACAAGGTTTACCCATCTCAATGCACTTCGAAGAAAAGAGTAACACTGATATGAAAGTAAAGGTTAACTATTTTGCTGATTACTTCAAAAATGTCTGCGACGAAGATACCCCAGACAATTATATACCACCTCCTTCCCTACCTACCTCATACCTCATCCCATAACCCGGGAACCCCTGCTAGGTCACCAAACATAGCAAACCACTTGGGTGACCTACGGCAGGGGTGTTGGTTATCCAAAAAATGTTTTCCGGGGCGGCGCGGCAGTACTCATCCCGTCCCGTCTCCCAAATTGATAAGAGAAATTAAAGAGAAACAATGATAATAGTAGTTCCGTTATAATAAATAATATAGCTTTGTTTTGTGAACGGTCACCTCAAGTGTACATTACACTTTATAGGTAATCTAACGTAATACATTGAGAAAATAACAGATATTTTCATAAATATTATGTGTATTTTAAAATTGTGGCAGCCCTACAAATATTATCAACTTCTCTGGGAACGCATATTTGAAATGATACTACTTGTCGAGAATTATTAGCCAAGTTCCAAACCAGACCTTTTTGTAATAAAAATGCGCGCGCTTTCCTATTGACCCGCACGCTGCAGATACACCTCCTGTCGAATGCGTTAAAAGTAAATTTCACGACTCGTCCGAAATGGTTTTTTTTTGTGCGGAGAACGGGGCCTTAATGAAAGCGTATATATCCCTGCCGTACACATCAACGTAAACTACGTTAAAACTAAAATTAAATCTCTAGACAAAAACCAAAAGGCCGAACGTGATAATGTGCATCAATATCCTTATCATTTGCATTGCATCTCTGGCTGAGCCGATTTGTTATCAATCACCTGACACAGGTTGTTTCCCTGATATTTGGAAACGTTGTTATCTAACACAGCGTTTCCCAATTTTTTTTCGCCCCGGAACCCTTATCGGTCATACTTTTCTAGGCGGAACCCTATTTTTATAAGAAAAAGATAAACATTTTTCAATATCTTAGGTTACTTGCAACTCATTTTTTTCCACAAACTCGTTTAAAAGAGAAACACATTGGTACTGTTTCTGTTCAACACATTCTATCCAGAAGACAAGTTTCTTTCTAAGAGAAGAGATTTTGTCGTTTACTGTAAAAGTATTTGTGTTTCTTCCTTGCAACTGAATTACATTCAGTTTATCAAGTATGTCTGCCAAATACGCCAGTTTCATTAGCCATTGCTCGTCGTGCAATAATTGAACAAGACCACTCAAAGTTGAAGAAAGCGATTCTTTGGAAAAAAATACCTCTAGTTCGTTGCGCAATTCAAATAATCTTGATAATACTTTTCCTTTGGAAAGCCATCTTACTTCCGTGTGAAGAAGAAGTTATTGATGCTGACTTCCTATATCTTCACACACTTTTTTAAAGAGTCTCAATTGGAGCGGACGTGATTTAACGTAATTCACAATTTGTACGGCTTGATCGATAACTTTCTTTACCTCGTGTGGTTTTTTTTTACGACAAGGGCATGTCGATGTAAAACGCAGTGACTGCTGTTGCATTTAGGTGCAACATTCTTAATTCTTGTTACAGTACCTTTTATTTTGCCAGTCAAAGCGGCAGCTCCGTCGCTGCATACATCGACACATTTGTTCCAATGAATGCTATGTACATATCAATGACTTTGAAAATTTCTTCTCCAGTGGTGTTGGTCTCCAAAAGAGCACAAATAAACAAATCTTCTTCAGCATGAGCTCCTGTAACTTAGCAGGAATGATGCTTCTGTGGCATTCTCGTTATCAGTTTTAACATATTTATGTAAAGCAGCCACACTGGTTTTATGTGCATCTTTGTATCTTTTGAAAAAGTCTAAGCTTTTGTCTTTTAATTGCGGGTGGTTGGTATTAAGATGTCGTTTTAGCTTCGCAGGTGCCAGAGAGCTATTACATATGATTTTGTTGCAGATAACGCATTGACCATCCGGATTCTCAAGCATTCCTACAGAAATAAATCCGAAGGATAAGTAGGATTCGTCATATTTTCTCTTTTTTGAAGTAGTGTTGTCCTGAGATTGCCCAGCCCTTTTGGTCTTTGGTGTATTTTGTCTATCCTGCCATTTTGTCTATTCAGTATTTACGGTATCCTGGAATGAAATAAAAAACGTTAGTAATGTGACAAGCTGCAGTTTGGTGTTGGCTAAAAAGAATAGTCCCACCCCAAATCTTCCTTTGGCACAGACTGGAATTTGACCCCTTCGTCGGACGTGATTCGTTTATATCAATATTAGATGGCATTTGCTGTTTAAAAAGCTAGAAAAGAATACCCATGCGTCAATAATGCATACCTTGGACATTAAACGTTTTTGAAAAATCATCCAAATTTTTGGGCAAAAAAAATAAAATAAATTGCCACGTCTTCATTTTGAGACAAAAAAATATTTAACTTCACGCTATAGAAGATCAAATAAATGTCTTCCTTTTTGAAAAAAAATCTACATCTTCTACAAACAATACAACTGAAGTAATTAATTATTTTGTTTGTTATTTTTTTTCTCCGAGACCATTAGCGGCTAATTTTCTGAAAATAATATCAATACTTACTTTATAATAATACGTTTATCAGCTATTGGTAGTAAAAAAATTGAATCATAATCTTGCGGTTAATTTTGGGGTATTGGAGTTACCATTTAAGTAATTTGTCAGAGTTGTCACGGTTGTCGTGTTTTTTTTGCCCAATTTTTCAAATTCCAGACTCTGCTTGGGTGTCCTAAAAAGCGACTAAGGGAACATTTCAGAACATGGAATTTTTTGGTTAGTACGATCTCCAACCAAAATACGTTCATGAACTGGGCTTAAATGACTACTATTGCTAGGTAAGTATAATTTTCTTACGGATAAATCAACAGCTTCTTCTGAAATACTTATAAATAAATAATAATAAATAATTATTTACTGACGATGAACATGATGAAGCACTTAAGCCACTTTATAAGTGCCCTGTTTTGAGCCAGTTATCCATTTTTTAATAAAGGCTGAAATAAAAAATAACATGAATTTGAATAAATCGTTTTTATTTGTTTTGGCACTATTTGCAATTGGTAACAAATAAAAAAAACACTTACCTAAAACGGATATGGTAAGTACAAGATTATAAGAACAGGAATAACAATATCACTGGATTGTCACCTTTGTAAGTTTACACGAGTTAAAAAAGAACGACATCACGTACGTTTTCTTATGTCACAGTCATAGACTCGACTGAGCGGCGTGGCGCGGCGCCGGCGGGCGATACGGTACGCGGGTCCGGACGGAACGCGGAACCCTTGTGATGCTTCTACGGAACCCCAGGGTTCCGCGGAACACCTTTTGGGAAACGCTGGTCTAACACCTATATTTAAAAAAAAGCGTAATAAAAGTGATATCTCTGACTATAGACCAATTCGTAAGCCATCTATAATTCCGAAATTTTTTGAAAAACTATTACTTGATAAAATTTCCTCATATATTACCCATCTCGTTATTCCGAATCAAAGCGGATTTTTGTCGGGCAGATCAACTCTGAAAAATCTCTCGTTATATGAAAATTACATATCGAACGCATTAGCTAATAGAACTCGAGTCGATTTCATATATACGGATTTTTTCAAGGGCTTTGACAAAGTACGCTAAAAAATTCCACTGGTTAAATTTTGTAGGCTCAGTATTGACTGAAAACTTTTGTTTTTATGAGCTATTTATCTGAGTTCTGCTTGTAAAAATTAATTCGTTCCTTTCCAATCAATTTATAGCTACCAATGGTGTACCACAAGAGTTTTATTTAGGCCCAATTTTGTATTTACTGTCTATAAACGATATTTTTGATATATTTTTAAAGATGTGTACATGTATTGCTTTCTGCAAACGATTTAAAAATATTTTAAATAATTAAAACCGCTGAAGATTGTGTCTGGCTAGAAACAATTTAAACACGTAAATTAATTGGTGTTCTCTTAACAATATACAGGGTGTTAAGGGACGTACTTGACTTACTTTAACCAGTGATTCCTGACATTATTTGGAGTAAAAAATGTAAATGAAATTTTGGTCTCCGGTGACTTTTTCTGATGACTTTTTTTTTTTTTTTTAATTTTTTCTTCAAAATCAAACAAAATAAAATTTCTTCCACATGTCGTCACTGGTCACTCAGTCGAGTATCCGATGAACCCCTTACCCCGCTTGCAACTGTTCAACAACTACCATTTTTTTATGTTTTTGTAGAAAAAAAAAAAAAAAAAACATCAAAAATATCACCGGAGACCAAAATTTCATTTACATTTTTTACTCCAAATAATGTCAGGAATCACTGGTTAAAGTAAGTCAAGTACGTCCCTAAACACCCTGTATAAGTATTATTTTTAATTGTTAAACTAACGTTTAAGACAAGATTTTTTTTTATGCATAGCACAAAGGGTAACAATTATTATAAGCAATAATTATCAGCCTGAAACACTCATCCACATTGAAAAATCTTCCGAGAAAAAATACATGACGCCAACGGGACACTAGTATATATTGAATCATTTGGCGGGTATAAGATAAGCCGCCATCGCTCAATTGGGAGAGCAGCTGACCGGCAATCAGAAGGGCACGGGTTCATGTCCCGTTGGCGTCATGTATCTTTTCTCGGAAGATTTTTCAATGTGGATGAGTGTTTCAGGCTGATAATTATTGCTTATAATAATTGTTTACAAAGTTTGTATGCGTCTCAGTAACATTCTATTGGCGTATTAATCTGTCAAGAAGGACTTCGTGTTTGGAACAAGGTATAGTCAATAATCACAGACAATTGGGAACCAACACATAGGAGTGGCTTAGAAAAAATGGCGAAAAATAGCATACATTTTTATGTATGTACCTACACATATAAGATAGTATTGGTGATCACAAATACTAATGTAAAGACAATAGATTTGTAAGCTATTAATAGTTAATGTTTCAACCGTCAGATGTCATGACCCAATACAGTTACTTTTTTCCGTTCGTTCCTATACGGTTTTGGATTCTAGTGACTTTAAATACGCAAATTAAAAAAAATATCGTTTTTGATACAATTTTCGATATTGGATATTTTGTATCGATATATCGGATCAAAATATTTCGGCTAAAAATATCGATATATTGAATTAAAAATATCGATATATCGATACTTTTTCAACAAGCCTACTCCAAACTACCAAATAAGTTAATAAATACAAGGGAATAATCATATTATATTTTTATTCTCTATTTGTCACTCTAAAAGTTAGCTGATCTCCACGGTATTCTAACTCCGTGCATAATTCACCCAAAGGTCTGTTCAAAGATTTTAGATGGGCGTAATTTTATGCTGCTACAAAATGCAGCACAAAATTAGCCGGTGTTCTTGCGAGGGTTTTGTACTTATAAATATATATGTATTTATCCATCAGGAAACAAGACCTACCGCGTATTTACTCGATTTATACAAATTTTCAGAACGAGCAATTTAAATTTTCATAACCGATTAAGATGAAGGTATTTTTTTGTTTGTTTTTTTCTTTCGTGCAAGACTAATCGATGTTATTTTTCTTAGTATACTAGCGGATTGGCGAACTTCATGACAGAATGGCAAGTTCTTTGAAATTGGATAAATGACTTCATGTGCATACCGAATAAGAATTCCATCGGCTCACAACTGTCTGGAGCCATTGAGACTATGACCTAAAATTCGGATATGTTGTGAGGCTGTAGGTTAAGGTGGATCCCGACTGTATGGGAAAAAAAATCTCGTTTTAATTTTTCTAATAGTGATAAAAGGGTGTTAAAAGAAGATATAAAATCAATTAATTTTTATATAATATCTGGATATCATCTTCTTCCTCCAGATTGACTTTGAAATTTCACTAGAGAAAAACCCACCCTTGATAAATATTAAAAAAAATGTTATATAAACCTTTAAAAATAAACTATTTTTCAATAAAACATGAAATACAGGGAATATTTTGATTTATTTATTAAAAAAATATATGAACATAATTTAAATTATCTCAAGTATTCAAATACCAGCCAAATCCATCTTACTCTCAAATTTCGGCATTATTTTACGAGCATCAATCTTGGGACTTTTTGTAAATGATTTCGTAAATATATTCTACATTTGCTATGGAAAATTACAAAAAATATGGTTTAAAGGATTGATAGTAATGTTTATGTACACTAGATATAACCCCTTAAAATGAAAATTTTCAAAACTTTGAAGTGAATCCGGGGAAGAAGATCGTATCAGAAATTTGAAAAATTTTAAACACGTCGTTTTGAACCAATTTGGCACCCTTTTATCGCTCTTAGAATTTAAAAATAACATTTTTTAAATGATACCTTACTGTAGGTAGTGGGGAAAGGAAAGGAGATGGGGAAGAGGAAATGGGAATGTAAAATTATCTCGCTATGCATATTGTTCCTTGAAATGGCTTCGTTTGGTTTAATGACTAGATTTTAATTGTCAAGTTGATTTAAACATATCATTTTCTTTGTATTTCCGACGGACAGCCGCGTAGCTATTTTCGGTAAGTTTTTTTAGACCTCTTCTACCACCGTAACTTATTATTTACATCATATTGATAACAGAATTCCATGACAGTTGCCCCCCGACAGTTGGCACCCCGGCATACTTATGTACAATACGCAGTCGGTTTTGGGAAAATGCGGTAAACACATTTACACTAAATATAACCAAATGTCTCCGAAGGGGTGTGCAGAGAGGGCGTACCGCTAAATAACAAAAGCATAAAACATATTGTCATTCAAATGCATCAAGAACAAAACTACTTGTCTGTGTATTGTGTTTACCAGAGTGTAAATACAAAAAATGGACTTACTAAATAAATTCCTTTGATATCCAAAATAATTTTATTATTGGTTACGCATTGCAATATGTTTTGTTTGTTCGAAAATTTAAATAAATATATATCACAAAGATGGTACTTACTCACTCCTTGGATTTAACAGAGACACCTAAATGGATTGTTTTTTAAAAATAGAATCAAAACAAGAAAATAACTGACACTGTCTGTTTCTTGGAAAATTTTCATCATTGTGAAAACTTATGAGTTTGTGTATTGATTGACAAATTTCATCTCTTATGCAAATTTTCAAGTCACCTAAGGATTGCATTGACTGAATTTAATAATTGATTGGATGACATTACGGAGGCCTCCAAGCACCAAGATCTACAAAATAAGGTTGGTGGATCTGTTATCTTCCCTGGAGTTTTGCTTTGTGCCATTTTTATGATATATTTGTCCGCGCAAGTAGAGTTTTTCATAATCATAATTCTTGGGTATTAAGCCCAGAGGGTCTGGGGTTATTTATACACCTCAGGCTCGCATATTATAATGCAATTATTAAAGGTGTTTTTGAAGTCGATTTTAAATTTAAAATTGGTAAATAATGCACAAAAATTATAATTTTATATATATATATATATTTATATAATTTCGGGGGGCCTACATAATTAAAAATACTAATTTTGGCTGGTTGTAGGTCTGTCTGTGAATGTAACTAAGTTCAATGAACTCGGAATTGTTTTGAATTCAAGTATGATTTTTTAAATTGAAATTGGTTGTATCAATTCGGAAGGCGGTATGGGTACCGCCGCCCCGGGAACCATTTATTGGCTAACCAACACCTCTGCCATAGGTCACCCCAAGTGGTTCACTACGTTTGGTGACTTAGCAGGGGAGCCCAGGTTCATGGAGTGAGGTTTGTCCAGGTCTTAGCGGCGGATGCCCACCTGCTGCTTGGCAGGCCGGATCGAGAGAGACTGGTTTAGGGAGACCTTTTGATCTTTCTAGCCGGACTCTCTCGATCCATCGCCTTCCACCACAGTCGGAGGGATGGATTCATACGTCCGTCAATCCTGAACACAATGACCCCCGGATTCCTACCCACCCCTATTTCCTTCCCAGAACTTCCTATCCTTCCCTTCCCCGAAAAGACCCTCCACACAGCATTTCTTAAAATAACATAGGCCCTGAGGGAAATTATTTTCCTCAGGGCCTCCTGTGTGGAGCTAATTAAATTAAAAAAATCAAGAAGTCAGTCAATTTTTAAAAGACCTACCAATCTTCTTCTTCCTTGCGCTGTCCCAACTCATTGCCTAGGTAGGCTGTTGAGGTCGGCTCTTCTCGTTCTCAGGTTGTAATATCTTCTGTTCTGGGTATCGCCTTCATCCAGGCCGTTTCTCTGAAGAATTTTGGAACATTGAGTCATCCAGGAGTTCTTCGGTCTTCCTCTGGATGACTCTCGGTGAAGCTCCATAGACATTGCCTGCCTCACTGTGTGTTCTGATGGTCTCCGTCTTATGTGTCCATACCATCTCAGCTGTCGTTGTTCCAGCTTACTATTTATGTCTGTGACACCCAGGCTACCACGAATGCGTGAAAATTTGATCTTATCTTTTAGTGATACTCCTAAAAGACCTACCTATGACATATAATTTTAACAGAAAATTATTTTTACTGTCATTTTCAAAATTGGAACTTATGTCAAGTATTAAGTACATCCCATCAAATAAATATAAATAAATAAGGCGATCCCATTCATAAAATTCGGACAAAATCACGTGGAAATTTCTTAAACTGGAGACAATAGGGTAAAATTGCCAAACAAGTAGCTAATGTCAGTCGCGTAGAATATTTTATATTTCAAGGTGGGCAAAACACATGCCTGAAGTTTCAGTTTTTTACAGGTTTAACAGTATTTAATTAAAGCATCTGTAATATTTCTAGGTTATCAAATTTACAAACCAAACACACGATTCCAGCACAGTTGATTCCCATAAATTTTAAAGTCCATTCCTGTATTTTTTGCGTGAAAGAGTAACAAACATACATCCGTACAACCATACAAACTTTCGCCTTTATAATATTAATAGTATTCAAAGAATTCATAATTATGAAGTGAAGCATCCAGAACCCGGAGACGTATGGCCCAACTGCGACGGGTGAGTCCTTGTGTCTTTACTTATCTTATGTTCCAAAAGCCCAGATTTGAACCATTGACTAACACGTCCATCGGGTTTGGCGAATGCATACAAACTTAATCGTCCCATGTAAACGTAGAGGTTGACGTAGTTTTGAGACTGGTCCTCCAAGTGTGTAGCATAGGGCTTGGCTTGGCTCTGCAAACTCTATAAATACAGTGGAGCCGCAATTTCGCGACACCAATCATGTTTATGCATTATTTCGCTTTGCGTCGCCCCTTTGTTTTAAATTTTAACGATTATCTGAAAATATAAACAAAAAAAATAAAATGATATTTTCATATTTACAATTTGGCTAGATGTATGTACTGCTTTGAAAATGCCGCATTTGCGATCACTGCTCGTACTATTCTCGATAATAATAATAAATAATAACAACAATAAACAATATCATTGATACGATTCCATTTAAATATGGCGCAGGGTCGTGACTCTACCGCCCACTTCTGCTCCGGTCCGAGCCAATCCTCGCAAGTAGCGGAGCAATAATAGGGAATACACACACAAAGGGTTATTTAAAGGCGTACTAACTACTAGTACCTAGTAGTCCAATCACATCGTGTTATGTGTTATGAGGATACGCAGTACGAATGTCTTTAATTTATAGCCTTGTTTCACCGAAGATCAGTAAAGATTAAATACTATGTAATAGTTAAAAATAATAGTTTAAAAGACTAAAGACTAAGTAATAGTTAAAAATAATAGTTTTAAAGACTAAAGACTAAGTAATAGTTAAAAATAATAGTTTAAATAAAAGACTAAGTAATAGTTAAAAATAACAGTATAATAAACCAAAGACTAAGTAATAGTTAAACACAATAGTTTAAAAGACAAAGACCAAGTAATGGTTAAAAATAATAGTTTAAAATATTAAATACTAAGTAATAGTTAAAATTATGGTTTAAAAGACTAAAGACTATGTAATAGTTTAAAAGAATTAACATTCTCTTATGGGGTCGTACATTAATCACGTGATGTTTTTTAGCAACTTTTTAACCCCCCCCCCCCCCTCTGGTGATATGTGGTGAGGTTTTAGACTAACCCCCCCCCCCCCCTCCAAAATCACGTGTATTTTTTTTAGCAAAAAGTATTTTGAAATTTTCAGAATATTATCACCAAAAATAAATACACGTGATATATCATTATACCCCCCCCCCCCTCGTGATATTTCGTGATTTTTTCCGAACCCCCCCCCCCCCTTTCGAGCCTCACGTGATTAATGGACGACCCCTATACAAAATTTAAGAAAAGAAAAGAAACGTATTGAAACAAATTGTATTCACTCAGGCCTAGAGCCTATTTTCTCGGAATGTCAAAATATTTCAGTTTTGCAATAAAATCCAAATAACTAGAGTATTTCTGAACGCATCTGAAAACTAAAAACTGTTTTTGAAAGGTAATAAAATCCGCATTCAAATTTTATAATTCAAAATAAACATATAAATATCGAAATATAAACTTTTTGATGCAAACATTTTTTTTTTTTTAAAACGACTCACCTTATGTTTTTTCTAACTAAAATTACCGGTAACAAAATAAACTCAAAACGCATCCTTATTTTATTAGACAAATGAATTATAAACGTCACAATTAACCCACTTTTTGTCGTTTCGTGGAAAAATAAATAGTTAAAAAATTCTCAAATTTGCAGAAACTTTGGATTCATAAAGGCATGCACTTTTATAATTTGTGGTTATTTTTTAGATTTGATTATAAAGCGTGGTATTTTTTCTTTCAAACACCGTTTATATCATATTTATAACCAAAATAGAAAGAGAGATACAACGATTTCTATGAGATCAATGTGAGTTGTTTCGAAACCGAACAAATTAGTCTAAGGGGTTAAAATACCTATATACGAAACAAAACAAAATCACAAACGAAATTTAGATGATGGATTAATGAGCAAAAAAGGCGATATTATAAAAATTGTTTTAATATATTATTATTTTTTATTGTTTTTCTACCCAACGATGAATCTCTTCATCACACTGTCCTAGCAGGGTGAGTGCGCCTATGTCATATACATGGTTTTGGGACGTACTCGTACTTGACTTACTTTGACCAGTAATTCCTGACGTTATTTGGAGAAAGAATGTAAATTAAATTTTGATGTCTGATGACTATTACTATTTTTTTTTTTTCATTTCTTTTCTTCAAAACCTAACGAAAATATCTTCCAAATATCATTCGAGTTAGTAATAAGTTGAAAAAATAAACAACAAAAAAATTAAAAAATGTCACCGGACACTAAAATTTTGTTTGAATTTTCACTCTAAATAATGTCAGGAATCACTGGATAAAGTAAGTTAAATGGGTCCTTTAACATCCATGTCCTATATTTTAATAGCTTTATCCTTTCAGGATACACTGAAAAATAAATTATTTATCCAATATGTCGCAAGTTATGAGTATTATTTGACCGGATGCTACTTGTTCCTCCTTATTCCTCGCTCTCAGAGGCGAAGCAGTTTTCGCCACAAATCACATTGGCAGCTGCAACCTCGGAAGGTCCGAGGGAAGAAATTATTTCTTTGGGAGAAACTTCTTGAGAAGCGAAGGCGTTACTTCATTATTATTTATGCCCCATAAATAATTAACACATCTCAGGTAAAGTAAAGTTAAAGGCCACAGAAACGGATTTCGAATTTTCAAACGAATAATTGTAGTCGTGATCTCGTGTTCCAAAATGTGAGAGGAAATCGCCTTTTCAGAAGCGAAGGGAAGTCATTACTAGCGGTGGGCATAATCGAACGTCCACTTCGAAATAATCCGTAATACTAAATATGAAAGGAAATCGGTTTTTTAGAATTGAAGCAGCAGAGAAGTCATTATCAGCAATGGAAACAATCAAATGTCCACTTCGAAATAATCCGTTTTGCAATTTTTTTTTTTAATGCCGGCAACCCGGCATTAAAAAAATATATATACATAAACTTACACACACACACGAATACCAATGTTTATATGTATGTGTGTGTGCATATATGTGTACGTAAGTATATATATGCAAATATATACACATATACATACTTACATATATGCACACACACATACATATAAACATTGGTATTCGTGTACGTGTACATAATCGTACACATAGATGCATATAAAAACATAAGTACTGATAGGGTCGAGTATCAATTTAGTGGGCTCAGAAACAAAATACAAGTATCTCGGTACGATAGTTTATTTTACTCACAGAATATCAGTTAATGTTTTTTTTACAGTCTCACATGACGCTTCTGAAAAAAAAAACTTCTACCTGCCAAAAAAAGAAAAATGAAACAAAACAATTCAATTCGAATTCTGGTGCGTTTAAAAAAAACGGATTTGTGTAACCACCGTACGAAAGTACCTAGACTACACTGGGTAGCTCGATTCGAGCCGTGACTGATTCCCTTTTGCGTTTATTTTTTAGTGACGGGGTTTTGGGTCACTTTTCATGCTCGTATCAGTACATATAATCAAATAAGAATTATTAGGATTTGATACACAGTTATCATGGAATTAACATATTTTCATAAAACCAAAACTTCATCAGAAACACATAGAAATGCTTCATCAGAAACACATAGCATCTAAACTATTAAATATCAACAAAATGATTATACATAGTAATACTAGCATCTAAATCTAGAACTATTATAAAGTTTCAACAAAATAATAAATATATGAGGTAATAATAATATGAGCTTTCGTAAAACAAAAGCGGTATTAATAAGTAAGAATAAATTTCTATAAGGAACCAACACATATATGTAAATAAAAAGTGAGGAAGATGAGATTACTAGTAACTTGGTGATGCTTGCCTTTTTTGTGTAGTAACCATGTATTGAAGTGTTTATATAACCATTTTAGTTTTTTTTTAGTGGTGCAATAGGTGGTTTCTTTTAGGAAGGTGTTGAAAATGAGAGGTACGAGGTAAGATTAGTGCTTTTGGACAAAAGTTGATTTAGTTTTAGGCACTAGAAGTAGATTAAACGATTTTGCTCTTTTCGTTATTTGTTTTTGGGGTGTTATGCCGTGTTGCGCTACCTCCTTATTTAGCCAACGTTTCGGACATCGTTGCAGTGTCCATCATCAGGGCAGATCCGGCAGATCCGGTAGATGTGAATGCTTTTGGCCGTGAAAATCTTAAAACTTATCTGATTTTGCTCTTGTGTTTTTTGGGTGAGTTATGTGGCATGGTGAGGATTTTATGCTAAATGTGGAGGGGAATCGATTTTCAGAAGCATAGGAGCAGGAATGTCTTTACCAGCGATGGGTATAATCGAGACATCCATTTCGAAATAATCGAATGAATAAGTACTTACTAAAAAATATTACGCTCTTTGGAAGAGTTTTAATAACTACCTAACGACTAATTTTTAATAATTTTTAGATTGGGAGGTCGCGCCATTAGTTTACCCAAAAAACGTTAGATAGGTCGACTTTTGTCTTGCTTTCGCCCATTTTATATTGTTTTTAGAAAGGGGGAACCACTGCTAGTGTTTACGTTGCTACATTATTCTGGAAAATTACAATTATTCGAAAAGTTTTACAGTGTGTTTTTTTTATATTAAAACTTCACGGGAATTTTCTTTTCAGTCATCAAATAATAATTTGGAAATATGCTATACGCAAGCAATGCATCTATTATTATGTTTTGTCCACTTTGGTTGCGATACCAGAACATATTGCCAGTATCCGCAACGAGGAGCTTAATGTTTTTTAAAAATAAATTCTTTTGATTTAATCAAGGCTGCTTCTCATATTATTATTTAGGTTTGATAGGTATTTAAATAGCTGAAGATATGATGATTCGATAATCATCTTCCATATATCTAGACATTAAATGAAGAAGAGTATCTGTGGCGGCGGATTTTTAAAGAAATCTGCAATTTTATTGTAAGATTGAAGAAAATTTGCATACGGGCCATTCATTTATTGCGTAAGACGAGTTTTGCTAGTTTTCGACCCCCCCCCCCCCCCATTATAAGAAAAAATAAGAATAGGTCGACCCCCCCCCCCTGTTTAATATTTATTACGTAAGAATCTAAAGGAAAAAATGAATACACGTTTGGTTTGTTTTACGCGGGTCCGTTACCATGGAAATGGAAATCTTTTATCTATACGCATTCGAGCGAACCTCGGCTCCCGCACGTTTGCCCGCGCTTTTCCAAAATATAATTTTAACTTTGCGCATTTTTGTGATCTTACGTAAGAACTATCGAGACTCCCTCCCACCACCTTGTACGAAAAAATAAGACATGGTCGACCCCCCTCCCCCCCTAAATCGTCTTACGTAATAAATGAATGGCCCCATCTGACCTTCTAGGTGAAATTTTGAAAAACCACCACACCCCCTATTCCCAGCATAATGTCCATAGGCGGCGGATGCGTCTATCCACCAACTGCGTGGCAGGCCGGATCGGGAGAGACTGGTTGAGGGAGATCTTTTGACCTCTCCAGCAGGACTCTCTCAGAAAATTGCCTTACACCGCAGTGGTAAGGATAGATACATACCTGGACACTGGACACATTGACCCCCAGATTCCTACCTACCCCTCATACTTTTTTTTCCTTTCCAGAACTTCCTCTCCTTCATTTCCCAAAAAAGACCCTGCACACAGCTTCCCCAATGATGGCATGAGGGAAGTATTTTCCTCAGGGCCTCCTGTATGAAGCTAATGTTAAAAAAGGTGCTTGATGAAATTTTGCAAATTTTACGTTGAAAACAAGATGATGCCTAATACATGAGATTTAGACAAACCAGCCCAAGCGTTTTTTCCATCCTTTACAACAAAATTTTCATACTTCTCTATGAAATTTTGCACACTAGATGTGCAAATTAATGGAAAAATTACTTTGTTCTATCTGATTTCGAGAAACCTGAGTAAAGTCCGGCTGCGCCGGTGACTTCAGTTAGTACAAAATAAAACACATATTGAACCGAAATGAATCCCATTGAAAAACAACTAGACATTACAAATAACCCAACGCGCATGAGAATATTTTCAAAGGATCCAAAAATTCAGGAATAATGAGCGCCTAAGTCATTATTTAGCGTGAAACTTCGGACTCCTTATAATAATAACACGTAGACAAGAAGTCCTTGTAAAAAAAGTGAAGACAGTTGTTTTGAAGAAACAAGGGAATTCGGCAAGTCATCTTCCTTAACGAGATGAGCAACACCCGAATTAGTTAGTGGGACATCCCCCTTGGCTACCACCCCGTCATTACCACGTGGGAATTAAAAGCAGCCTTTGATGACTGTAATTTTGACTTGTCCATTTAAAGAGCGCGGGTTTAAATAATACGTCTTTGTATAAGCCACAAAACCAACAAACCTTTTTTCAAGTAGGAGGATGTGATTTTTTTGTTTTTGAAATTTAATGGTTCAACTTTCCGATCCAAAGTACCTACCTATAATTTTTGTTTAATTTATTTACGTTTGCTAATCGTGCTCTGTACACAAGTTTCTATTTATTTTTATTTACAATTTCAATGGATGTTGCTAATTTGTAACTAACTGTCTCTTCATTTTTAGTTGCCACATACCTTAATTTGGAAGGCGAGTATGGGTACAGCCGCCCCGGGAACCATTTATTGGATAACTATCGTCTCTGCCATAGGTCACCCGAAGTGGTTCGCTACGTTTGGTGACTTAGCGTGGTGTGCTTGGATTCTTGATGTGAGGATTGTCTAGGTCTTGGTGGTGAGTGCGTCTGTCCACCTACTGCCTGACAGACCGGATTTGGAGAGACTGATTGAGGGAGACCTTTTACTTCTCCAGCAGGACTCTCTCAACCCATCCCCTTGCACCGCATTGGAAGGAATGGATTCATAAGTCCGTCACTCCTGGGCACATTTTTTTTGTAAAAAGAAAGACTTACATCCCCGGGTTACGAATAACCTGACAATATTTGAAAGTCTCCTACTACCACCACAGTAAGCGGAAAATATTACTTGACTGGCCAAACCACTGTCTCAGGTTTTACAGCCATGAGGTTCTCCTTCTTCCAGGGCCCCGTCTTCCGG
The DNA here is from genome assembly GCA_929108145.2 of Limnephilus rhombicus. NCBI lineage: Eukaryota > Metazoa > Arthropoda > Insecta > Trichoptera > Limnephilidae > Limnephilus > Limnephilus rhombicus. The sequence goes on along the minus strand of OV815287.1, from coordinate 28,895,057 downwards.
CAATCTTTCCCTGCATTATGAGATGCAAGATCTCATACTTCTCTGGGTGTCTCGTAACATGTCCAAGTTTTTGGATTTTTATAGTTTTAATTACTTCCTTTTCTTTATTCATCCGAATCATAACATCTTAATTCGTAACCCTGTCCATCCAGCTTATTTTAGTATTCTTCTGTAGATCCACATCTCGAATGCCTCAAGTCGCCTAATTAGTTTTTCAGTAAGCGTCCATGCTTCCATTCCATAAAATAATACCGAAAACACGTAGCATCTGACCATTAGCATTCGTAATCCAAGGTTGAGATCATGACTGCAGAACATTTTTTTCATGAGGATAAAGGTTGCACGAGCTTGCTCAATGCGGCATTCGATTTCAACTGAAGGATCCCATCTATCATTTACATTGCAGCCCAAGTATACTACTTTGACCCAAGGACACTTTGACCCCCGGATTATTACCCGCCCCTCACACCTTCTTCCTTCCAAGAACTTCCTCTCCCTCCTTTCTTCACACAGAAGTAAAAAACATATTTTTAATATGTTAGGAATGGCATACCGTGACTAATAAATGCATTTTAAATGCCGTTATTTTTATAGTTACTATTTATTTAAATTTGAATACCAAAATAAATAAAAAATGAGAATTACAATAAATTATAAAACAATTCTGATTAATTATAGCTTTGTTCAGAGCCAGGTATGTACTTCCCAACCTTCCTATTCCCATCTCCTTTTCCGCCCACTCTCTTCCTCTTCAACGTCACAACATATCCCTATTGATTGGGGGTGTTATACTAATATTTGGGCTGTTGTGCGATATTCACACAAAAATCGGTCTCAGTTCCATAAAAATTATTATTGACGGCTCTAACTGGCGTGGCACGTGGTTTTTCCGCGCATGAACAAGATAGCATTTGCTATTTAGGAAGAGTATATTTACGATAACAGTACATTTTTTTAATGATAACTATCAATAAATAATTAAGTATTTATTGCTTCAGTGCAAAAATTAATAATCTCTGTTTTATGGCAATATCTACATTCTCTATCTGCAGTGGAAACATTTTTGAAATTAAGATGAAATATGTAGGTTATGCATGTATTTATAAAAAAATAGATAAACAGTCGTCTCGTATACATATTCAACTTTTTTTGTTATATAAAAACGTGTTATCTGGCAGAGTGAAAATAAAAATGGAATGTATTTGTGATCGCAAACCAAACGCTTTATGCAAAATCAATACGTTTAAGTTTTACATAATCAAACGTAAGTGCCTGTTAACTTGTCAAATCCAAAATAAAAATGTCGTTCCTACTGGGAAATGTTAAAATACCGATTAATTAACAATCTTAATGCTACAGTAGGTGTAGGTACGCATCGTTACCAGGGCTGGAAAGGTTCTTTCAAAAGATAAAATATATGTAGATAGATACTACGATTCGCCGGTTCAGCGTTCGTTTAAGCCCGATTGGACGGATTTACTACACTTACGCCGTGATTTTTAGTAAAGTTTTCAGTATTCAGGGTACTAATGTTCAATAGTTTACTACCCGTACGTAATTTTTACATTTGCATAAAGTAATCGTTACTATATTCACTGCTTTCAATACATGTTTTATTAATAGATTTATCACTGTTTTCAACACCTGTTTTACCACTGGATTCATCACATGTTTTATTAATAGATTCATCAATGTTTTCAACGCCTGTTTTACCATTGGTTTCATCACATGTTACATCACTGGATTCATCACATGTTTTATTAACAGATTCACCACTGTTTTCAACACCTGTTTTACCACTGGATTCATCACAGATTTCATCACTGTTTTCAACACGTGTTTCATCACTGGATTCACCTCATGTTTAATCACTGGATTCATCAAATGTTTTATCACTGAAGTCATCACCGTTTTCAACACGTGTTTCACAACTTGATTCAACGCATGATTCATCGCTGATTTCGCAAAATGTGTTATCAAAGATTTCATCAGAGTTTTATCAGTGATATCATCTTGATATATCATGTTTAACCACTTTTTCATTACTAGGTCCACAACAGATTCAATTGCTAGTTTTACCACTGTTTTCATCGCATGTTTCATCACTGATTTGATCTCTAGTTTTAAAGCAGTGATTTTTCACATATTCATCACTGATTTCATAACAGATTATAACGCATGTTTCATCACTGATTTTATCACTGACTTCATCATGGTTTTAATTGCTGATTTCATCACTGAATTCATCACTGGTTGCATCACAGATTTCATCCCCAGTTTCATCAGTGATTAAGCCCTTACTTTCTTCGCTATTTCCACTATTATCAATTAATATGAATTATTACGTCGATTGCACAAAATACCATAATGCTCCCATGCATTCCTAATTAAAAGGCGAAAAAATAATGGTCACCATTATTTCAACATGTGACGTAAAAAACGGAGCCCGCTTACGTGATGAAATATAGAATATAATTTGGATTAAGACTAGGTACTCTTAATTTTCTCGGTCTTCATTTGAAAATAATTAAGTCCAACCCTGTCACGAAAAATGCCATAATTATTGGATACGGCCGCAGCAATTATACAAAAAAAAAAACACAGTTAATCACAAGAGATTCTGGAACGAAGGTCCCATTTGAATTTGTAAGTCTATCTCTCACGTGTTAGGTAAGCGTAAGTCTGTCTCTCAAGTGAGGATACTCACTATTCGAAAAGAAAAGTATTTTTGAAATCTTAAAAGCTTTTTATACCTAGGTACATAAATTTTATTTTATGATGTAGGTATTTAATTTTTAAAAATAATATTTTTTTTTGTGTAAATCCAAGTGTTTTAATTAATTTATTTACCGACCGGTTTCGCTTTGTTCAAGCATCATAAGGATACAATTTAATACTAAACTAGTATTTATTACTATCGTCTAGTACTAATTTGCAACCTGATGATGCAAGCATTATCAGGATACAAATTACAAAAAAGAGCATAGCGAAACCAGTCGGTAAATAAATTAATTATAACTTGTGGTTTTTCACAAAATAAGTGTTTTATTTTTATTAAATATATATTTAAAAATATATTTTATTAAATATATATTTCATTTTTATTAAATATATATTTAAATATATTTTATTTTCTACATTCGTTGTCTCCGCCTTTTTAACGCGAGCTTTGCTCAATAAAAAGGTGTAAGACATATTAAATAATATATATTTTTTACAAAAAACTTTTAGAATACACAAAAACATGTAATTTTTGTAACATTTATTAAATAATAAAAAATATATATCAAACCACAAAATGATTGCTTTCTACAATAATATATGTATTTCATTTGTTAAGTGATAACTTATTTAGCACTGTTGTGATTTGAAACTCGATGAAACGAAAAAGCTACACTAAAAAGAGACGAATACATTTATCTATATACTTATATAAGATTCAACCTGCGAGAGAATGAGATAAAATAATCGGTCTCCTCTTTGTGCGGTGCTTCGTAGCGTCTCCACTCTTGTCTACTTTAGTTTTATGAAGGTTTCACTTCTACCACTTGTGAAATGCACACTTGTATGTTTATCATATCTGAACGTATAATTTTTTAGGTGTCAATATTGTTAAGTGATTTTTGAAGTGAAACTTCTTTAGCGCCGTTAGTAACTTGAAATTCGGGTGAAACGGAAATGCGTCACAACTGAGTTCTACACAAATACTCGGTTCTAATATATAATGCGGTAAATTCGCACCTCGGCCCGTACCTTCCATGGCGTAGTTGGCAAGGTGCCTGACAAGTCTCAGCGGCCAGAGAGACAGACTTCAAGCGAACAGGGGTTCGAATCCTACGAAATCCAAAAAAAAACATTTTTAGTTTGTGAAATCAATATCCAATCTTCAAACCACTTTAAAAAAAACAAGCAAAAGAAAAGATGCGACATCTTTTCACTACCGCGTGTAAATTACACCATCTGTTTTTTTTTCATACCTATAACATGTTAAATAATGAAACTAGGTGCGTATTTTTATCATTTTCGGAGCATTCTTTACGATTTTTTTCTGTCGAGGAAATCAAATATTAAGTTTAACATTTCTTAAAGTGTTTAAGTGCAGTATAGAAATTCGGAATGCGGGGTTTTAAAATACTTTATAATTTCCTCTTACGCTTTTCAGTTATTCTGCGCCGACTTAAGAAAGTACAGGAAATGCGAACATATTTAAGCCAAATTAACAAAGATTAACAGTAATGTCAGCATCTGAATACATCCCATTCACATTGTTGTTACTTTTTCGCCACTTGTCTGAACGAAAATGTTGTTTTTGGTTAATAAAAAATAATTTATATCTTTACAAACGGCTATAATTTTAATGCTGGTTAGTGCGTTTACAGTTAGTGATATCAAAACTTACCAGTATATTTCTTTTAAATTAATAATAGGTATGTATAATCCAAAACTACCTACGAATTGCAGTTTCAGATGCACTAGTAATTAATGAAAACGAAATGGTGTTTTACTGGAATTGGGTGATAGGATGTGTAGGAAAGAATAAGGTATGGAAGGAAAAAGGGATGACCAATCACTTACCTATGTGTTTCTGCGAAGGAACAAAACAAATGAATTCAAAACGACATTATGTAGGTATTTTCAAGGTTCCAAGATGGTCAAGTTCATTTTACTTTAAAAAATACTTTTATAAAAAGGTCAATAGGTCTATATAAATACAATCGGATATATTTAGCCGAGACGCTGCCTAGGTTACAAACCAGTTCTTAGAACGATTGTTTCCAATGAAAAGGGTAGTTGCATATGATATGGAAAAATGTATCTAAAATAATATTGATAATTCTTAAATTTGAAAATATGAGATTGACAATTACGATCGTTTCTTAGAAGGTGGAAATGACTGAATTGGTTAAAGCGCACGTCCAGGTTAGACGAAAGGTTCTGGGTTCAAGTCCTGTTTGCAACCATTTTCTTTTTATATTTTTCTGTGTCTTTTCTCTTTCATATTTTCTTTTAGTTTATTAGTGTTATCTTCTTCTCCAATAAAAAAGAGTTTTGTGTACACGTAAAACACCAACAACTTGCTTCCAAAGTAGTTCCAAATCCTCTTCGGTTTTCAAAATAAATGCACTCGAATTTTCAGTATTTTTCATTGTTCCAAATTTCAAATACTTTTTCGGCAAAGGTGGCAGGTAGAAACTCGATAAAAGGCATCCCGGTAGGAACTCAGCATATTCTCATTTCAAAACCTATTATTTATTTATAGATGCGTGAACAGCATAAATGGCTCTTATTATCCGGAACCAAGAGGTCCTATGTCAACTTAACGCAGAGTTTCATGATGGAAAATGGGAAAGTTAAGCAGTAGATCAAAATTGGTAAGTGAATTTCATTTTAATATAAGTGTTCCGTGTGAAATAAAATATTATCACAATCATATAGTGAAGTCGTTAATAAATAAATAATTCTACTGTATTTAATTGGTACAGATGTGTTCGTACGTAGGTAGTTTCCAATGATGATGGTATCTCCAACGATTATCCGTAGCTTTTAATTCGTTCATACCCCGAAGACAAAAGTTTATTTTGACACATGATTTGATAATGCTCACCACAAATCTTCTCATATAAATATACAGTAGGCAAACGTTTCACCCAGCGAAACAGATTACTTGAGATTGGACCGTGCAGTAAAAAAATACCTACCTGATTTTTGGTTGGTGCTGATACTGTGTAGATGACCCGGTCGTTTTTAAGGGTAGACCTCGCATCCAAAGAAGTACATTTATCTATTCATTTTCGGTAAATCGTCAGTTCACATTTTATCAGTTTGTCCATGTGTAGTATAGCCTAAATAAAACCAAGTATGGGTTTCCTCCTTGAGACTTTACTTCTAATAAGACAACTAAAATATACGTTATTATAACTGTTATAACTTCATATGTATTTTTAATAAACATTGCCAATAAAAAAAAAAAATTAAAAAAAATATATATATATATATATAAGAAAATTATATAAAACAAAAAATTGTTCGTGAGGGTAAGAAAAAAATGGAAATTTTATGGAGTTTATTCTGGGAAGACACGATAATCATAGTATAATCAAAATAAGATAGTATACGTCATTAATTAAGTTCAATACAGAATTATATATATATAAAAAAAAAACAATAACAAAAACTCGCACATGATAATAAAAAAGCATAATTTTTTTTTCGTGTACATACCTATAGTTACGGTTGTCATTAGTGACCAACCGAAGGTTCGGTTTCGGTGTATGTGTCAGTTTTGGCAGAAACCGAAACCGAAACATTTTTAGACATGTTAAAAATCGATTGTTTACTGTTATTTGGATATTTTTTTACAAGATTCGGTTTCGATTTCGGTGGAGAGTCCTGTTTCGGTTGGAAACTAGTTGTCATATTTATTGGTAACCATAACACAGGATGTACATAAAACAAATTCAATTTTTCATCATAGAATTATAAACATGAACAGAAAAGTTACATATTAATTTACGTTTCTAGTATGTTCATTACTAATTTGATTTTATTTAGAAAATCAAAACCATTGTAAGATTTACAAGATTACGAGATTGTCAAAAGATTTGTAAGTACCTATATATAAATACTTACTGAATTATTAACCATATTTCTTATATATTTAATAATGAATTAGGTATACAATTTGTCCAAAGAAACGACACTATCTCAATGACAATTATTCTTTTTTCTAACCTTCCTCATGCATAGGTACAGGTAAAAAGTCATCAGTTGAAATTTAACACAAAAATCACCATTCAAAATATAAAAATGTCTGCCGCCTGAGCGAGTAGCTAAAATTCAATGAAAAAATGGCACGCAAAGTCGGTTATGTCAGCAATTGGAAAAGAAAACCTCCAACTTTTATTCACTCTAGACAGGGAAGAAAAAATTCTGAAATTTTTGTATTTTAAAATATATATACGTTCAGTACGAATGGGATAACTCCTATCATATCAGTAAAAGCTGAAATTTTTGCTGGTCGCTATGTCGGAGGACTTGAATTGCAGGCAACGATGACAACAGACTATTGAATCTAAACGAACCCAAATCCACTATAATATATTGCTAGCACTAAAAGCAGGGAGCCCACCTGTTCAATTGTATTACCATATAAGAGCACTAGTTTCTCACGTCAGGTCAAAATGTAAAAAACAGTAAAATATGAGTTCAGTAACCAACGAGGGTAGTGATTATCTTTCACCTTTTTAACAGGAGAAGAGTAATGCGATGTCAATTCGGAGAAAGCTTACAAAGGTGCTTTTGGATTGTTAAAGGGGAGCTTCATTATCGCTTTTTACGCCTCTAGGAATCTGAAATGGACCAACGGTTATATTCAATTATTTCTTACGTAAAATGTGCCAGCGCGAATAACAGGTGCATTTTATCGTGAATTTGAGAGTTCAATTGTTCAGGAGTGGTATAATAAGGAACTCCAGTGAAAATTATTATGGCTTTAAAAAAATATGTTCGTACTGATCGTATAAGTTTAATTAAATAATATTAAACGTAGAATTTAAAAAAAATATATAAAGTCCATTTTAATCGTGTCATTAAAATACACTGTCAAGTTGGTATTGTTGAATGCTCAGTGCTGACGTCACTGCTCACCATAATTTTCCAGTCATTGTATTGAAATGTATGACACAAGCCATCGGTATTAACAACATTTCATGTTATTCGTTTATTTACATACAGTTTATAGAGATTTAGTAGTTGTTGTGTTTATTCAAACATTATTTGGGTTTAAAACTTCAGTATCAAATATAGAGGTATCTCTATTAGTTTATCTCTGTTATTTAAAATATTCAAAAACTTTAAACTACAAAAAAAATTGTAATGCTAGGTACTTCCACGGCCAATCCTCCGAAATCCTAAATGGCGGACGTCGAACAGCTGATTCGGTGCTGTATTTGCAGGCGATGTTCGGTTTCCATAATATTGATTAATATTGAAGCTATAAAAATAATAAATTCAAACAATGTTTCTACCACTCTCCCGTAATAATACTGAAAAATATAATAAATATAATATAATAAATAAATGATTCCACCTAAATGATGTTTTTACTTATTGAATAGTTTCATAAATTCTTCTATACATATAACTGTCATACAAAATGACAACACCTGTTGGAAAAAAAAACCTTTTGGTGATTGATGACGTCACACGATTCACTATACATACGGTGGTTTTCGGGGGATCTTGAAAAATTAAAACTTTAAAAATTATTTTAACTATTAAAACTAACTGTAAAAATAAATATGCAGTTATTTAAGTTAGAAGGTCATTATTTTTTTTTAAATCAACAAATTGGACTGCAGTTCCTTATTATATTTTCAGCAGTTTCTTTTGATAAGTATTAGCTATTAGGAATACATTGCATCACATCATTTGGATAGGGTTCTAACTGACATTTTTTTTAAATGACCTTTGAATGCCAAAGCATTTCTTTTGCTCATTCGTACCTATATTCAAAATAATTTTCAGAACCATCTGTGTTGTATTTTCGTAGATATGTGCTTGACAAAGTTCTAACACCAAGCATTTTAAAAAAGCATTTATTTTACAAGGTTCTAACATCACTCACACTCTATTTTGTTTGTGTATGACGGTTGATCGTTATTGCGAGTCGCATTATGGTTCAACTAAGGTTTCAAAGTAGACAATAATTTTCGTAATCTAGATAACAATTTTTGATTTTAAGTTTCAATCTTATGTAAAGTATTTTAGTTTTTCATATTTTAATGGAAAATATTTAAATAGGACGTGGCCCTAGCTTGGAATTGCATTAGGGAAATGTCATTAGGACCTTGTGCAATGAATTATTATGCCCTAGCTGGTTGCATATGATTACGTATGTTCTAAAATAGTTAGTAAGCTTCCTATTTAAATATTTTTCTTTAAAATATGTTCAATTAAAATAATTTATACGAGATTCAACCTGAAAATCAGAATTCGGTAGATAGATTATTAGAAATCGTCTATGCAAACTTTGACACCTCATATCTCAGAACAAGGTAAAATAAAGTTAGAACCCTATCCGAATGAAGTGCCGATTTGATCGGTATCAAACTAACTCTGGAGTATAGGTTATGTAGTTTTAACGAAACCTTCAACAGATGTCATCAGTGTGGTTAGTTATACATAGTTTGGGGTATCTCAACAGATGTCAGTTAAATAGTATTTTAGCAAAGTATCATCTATCGTAGTTCGTGTCTAATGTACGAACGGTTGCAATAATAGCCGAAGGTATCTAGTAGACGTCTAGACTCCATCAGCGTCGCGAGTCCGCAGCCGCAGAAAACTTAAGCTTCGCAACACAATTGGAGTATTCTTAATCACTGGAATTAACAAACATTACCTACTCTAACTGACCATCACATCGTTTCGCCGCAGGGATAGGCAGAGAGGATGGACCGACGTACAATTTTATATTGGTACCTAAACACTTAGGTATACATAATCTCATATACATATTGAGAAACATTGTGAATCTATGTATAATGTACTGAACTACACTTCTGATTTCGGGATTTCTCCCCCGCGACCTTTGCCAAAAATTCATAGGAAGCCTCGAGGAAAATAATTCCCCCAGAGCCTACGTCAACTTTGTGGTTGCTGTGTGGAAAAAGGTATGAGGAGGGGTGGGTAGGAATCTGAGGTCGCATGAATCCATTGCTCAAACTGCGGTGCAAGGCGATTTTCCGAGTGAGTCCTGCTGGAGAGGTTAAAAGATCTCCCTCAACCAGTCTCTTCCGATTAGACCTGCCACGCAGCTGGAGGGCAGATGCAATCACAGCCAAGACCCGAATAATCCTCATCCCAAGAATCAACTCATGGTATATATAAATGACTAATGAAACCAGCTCAGGTATGGTGCTCCATCGAAGCCAGAGTAAAGTTAGCCTCCCAAAAACCGGGCGTACTGTACAGGGCCCGCAGATACTTTAATAGTACACAACTGCTAACCCTATACAAATCAAAAGTTCGCCCCACGGTTGAATTTGGCAGCCACCTCTGGTCTGGAGCTCCAAAATACCTGAAAAATACCCTCGACTCTGTGCAGAAACGGGCGGTCCGTTTAATAGATTCTCCCATTAACAGACGGATTGCAATCTTTAGAGCACAGGCGTCGGGTGGGAATGCTATCCTTGTTCTACCGGTATTACAATGGAAGATGCTCTGAGGAATAGCATCATTGATCCCTTCGGCACCGGTCCATAGTCGAGAAACACGCCAAACGCGTGCCCAACATTTGTACATGGTTGACATTTGTTAAATGAGAACAATGAATGGGTCTCTTCAAGACCAATTTTCATTCCTTCCTCTCCTCAAAAAGACCCTCCACACAGATGTGTGACACATCTACCGGATCTGCCGGATCTGCCCTGATGATGGACACTGCAACGATGTCCGAAACGTTGGCTAAAGAAGGAGGTAGCGCAACACGGCATAACACCCCAAAAACAAATAACGAAAATTTGAGAGTATGTTAAATCCGCTGGTCCCCATATTACTGAACCACTTTCCAAAATGCTACGTACTAAACTATAGTATAGCAAACGAATCGCGGCTGAGCTGCAAAAGTGTCTGGAGTTGCTTAGCACAAATCCTAGCATTCTTAGAGCTTTGCTGCATATCGTTTCTATGTGGACGTGAAATGTTAGGTGCGCATCAAATGTGATTCCCAAATCTCTCAAAATAACGATGTGCTGAAGAGACGAATAAGCCATTTTGTAGTTATAGTAAATCGTTTTGTTCGCCAGAGAGGGAATAACCAGACAAAACCGGAAATATGTCATTTTTAGAAAAATTTTAGAAGTATTGAATCTTTTCCATAAAAAATTATGAATTGATTTCGAAAGATTGTTATTTTAGCTATGCTTTAAATTTTGAGAAAATGAGTTTGTTTTCATACAAAATTTTGTATTATACAACACACATTTCAAATTGTATAATCATGCAGTAAAATAAGTTAATAAATTATCTGGGAAAGCTGTGTTTCAGAATTTTAATTTTAGTTTAAATAAAATCATTTAAAAAAAGATCCCCAGACGTGTTTTGTGACGAAAATACTTGTCTATTTATTTACGGTCTTACAAACTAACATATTTCATGATTTTTTTTACATTCTTATCTTGCTTATACATATTGAAAAATTATAAATACTTATGATCAAAAAATAATTACAAAAAGCACATAATTTTAAATAAAATAAACTGAATAAGCATATAAATAAACTGAATGATATAAAAAAAGCAATACAACAACACCCCCCCATACACACAAGCCTTGCTTAATTATGGGGGTACATCAAATATATCTACTATGTAATTAAATACTGTACAAAATTTATTTGTAATTTATGTACCTTCTATTACTAATAAAAAAAATAAAAAAAAATTATTGCTTATAATAATTGTTACCCTTTGTGCTATGCATAAAAATCTTGTCTTAAAGGTTAGTTTATAAATTTAAAATAATAATTTACATTTAACAAGTTAAAAGTATTTCACCAAAAAAAATGTAGACGTAATTTGTCTCAACGCCACCTAGCGAGAGATTTAATACTAACAATACCTCCCTCACAAAAATAAAGTTGGTTGTATTCAGGTGGAAAAATGTAATAATCAGTAATTGTTGAATGAAACACCAGTATATATTGAATTATTTGGCGGGTATTAGATAAGCCGCCATAGCTCAGTGGTCAGAGCATCCGACCGGCAGTCAGAAGGACACGGGTTCAAGTCCCGTTGGCGGCAAGTATCTTTTCTCGGAAGATTTTTCAATGTAAATGAGTGTTTCAGGCTGACAATTATTGCTTATAATATTTGTTACCCTTTGTGCTGTGCGTAAAAATCTTGTCTTAAACGTTAGTTTATAAATTAAAAATAATAATTAATTTTAGTAGTTTTATCATCACGCCCTTCAGCATTTTCGAATGTAGGTATAAATTAAAGCAAATTTTGAATGAAATAAAATCGATATTGAGTTATTATTTTTAAAAAATGGTACGGAAAATAATTAAGCTTTCTCATTGGAACCGCCCTGAACGATCGTAAGAACATCTTTCGACGAAATATGAATTCTCGGCCGCTGGCCCTTAAAGTTCAAGATACTAATTTCTCAAAGATATTTATAGGACATACTTGACTTATTTTAACCAGACCTGATATTATTTGCAGTAAAAACGTAAATTAAATTTGGGCCTCCGGTGAATTTTTTAAAGACTTTTTTTTAATTAACAAAAAATTCTTGCACTGGTCACTCAGTCAAGTAACTGTCCGACTCCTCTAGTCGACACTAGTTTGCCAATACCTACTCATTTTTGAGATTTTTAGTTTAAAAAAACATTATATATATTTTTTTTTCTAGAAGTAATAACCAGGAATCACAGGTTAAAGAAAGTTGAATAGATCCCTTAAAACGCGGCATTCCGAATTTATACCGTTTTATTTTATTTTATTTATTATGGAAAATCGACAGATATTTTACACTTATAATAATAACATTAATAATATACATAATATCCAATGACAGATTTTCACATAATTAAAATTATAATTAAAAAGGAAAACAAAAAAGTAAGGGTCCAGTACCCGTAAGAATTTAACAAAAATATAAAAATTATGAAAATTATTAAAAAAAAAGATATAAAAACACAATATAAACTATAATAATCTGCTTACTAAATTTCAAACATGAAGTATTCAGAGTCAGAAATCTATTCTCACTCCACAACAACAATAATAATAATATGTACATTGTACATACCTACAACTCAAGAGTGAATACAATAGTAAGTCGAATGACAAGTATGCAACTGGAAAGGATTCACAGCAATAACATGGTAACTTGCAATACGGTCAAAAAATTATTTAATGTTGGCAATGACATACTTTTTTAAGGTACTTAAATTACATGAGAATATGTCTATATTATTGAAATTCTTATCAAATACATTGCATGTTCTGAATATAAAAGCATTTTGTCTGAGATTAGTAGAACATTTTTGAAGATGAAAAAGTGATTTTTCTCTGGTTTTAACGGATGGGACTCTAAAATTAATCTCAGCCAAAAGGGGCAAACAATCAATAAAACCATTCATAATTTTATGAAGATATATTATATCTGCGGAGTCTCTTCTAATTTTTAATGATTTAAGTCCATAAAGGTCCTGCAAGCCGTTTATGTCATGATAACCAATATTAAACTTGAAATTTAAATGATGGACAAATTTTCTTTGGATGGCTTCAATGCGTTTAATATAAATATTATATTGAGGATTCCATATTTGAGAAGCGAATTCAAGATGACTGCGAACATATGAAAAATCAATATTTTAAGTGTTTGAATGTTCTTGAATTCTTTTCCAATACGGAATAAGAATCCTAACATTCTAAGGGCTTTCTTCACAATCATATTAATATGTGCCTCGAATGTAAGTTTACTATCAAGTAGAACACCTAAATCACGAATTTGAGTAACCCTTTTGAGTGATTGGCTGGCTATATGGTAGTTATGGTCAAATTTAATTTTATTTCTAGTGAAGGTAATCACATAACATTTAGAAGTGTTCATGTTGAGATGATTAATTATACAGTAGTCATTAACCTTTTAACCGCTAAAAAAATATACCTAAGCAGTCGTCCCCACGCGGCACTTTCTTTTTCGAATGTCATTTTTACATAGACCCTTTTGGAAAACAAAATCATTGTCTGGATTAATCCTAAAAACATTAATAAATCTTGATAACATCATCCTCAAATATCGAAGTATCAATAAACATTAATTTGAGATCAACTGAAATGAAGATAACGTTATAATTGCGTTAATATAAACACGCCGTGAATATCAACAAACAAAGCAATCTCTAACATGGCCGCTTCTAGCAACGTATGACGTAACATATAGCTACCTACTTGCTCGTGTAGTGAAATACGAGACGCGTCAAGAAGGGCCACTGCGCTGATGCTCTATTTTTATTAATTGTTTTTGTGTTTAATTCGTAAAACTCCATTTAATTTTTTGTTTTTTTTTTTTTAAATTTAATTAAAATTTAATTTGATAATATTATAATGTTTGCAAAACCATTTTCAAACTGTAAACTGAAACAGCTGTAACAAAAATACACACTAAAATACTTGCAGAGCTTGATAATAACGTTATCAATTTTAATTTTATCGAATTTTAAAAGATGCTATGGTTTTAGTTTATAGATACTTCTATAGTTAACATTTTATTGATACTTATGTTGTGAAATTATTTTATATTGTTTTCACTGATAAATTTGCATTAATAAGATCGACATTTTACGGCAGTAAATCGCCGTAAAACGTTAATTTATGCGGTTGATATCGACCTAATTCGTATTATTATTTTATAAATCTAAATTTTTTTACACCGGAATGCCGTATTTTTACGAATTTACTTCGATTATATGGATTTAAAGAGCCGGCTGCGGCGGAAATCGGCCGCAAATTTCTATTTTCGAGGAAATTTACCGTATTTTTACAAATTTACTCGAAATATCTGAATTCACAGGGCCGGCCTCTATGGAAACGGCCACAAATGTTTGATTTAAACAGAAATGGTAGGTATTTTTACGAATACTATGAACATCTTAATTAGAATGGACGCCTGCAACGGAAATCTGCGGCGAAATTTCGATTTACGCGGAAATATCGTATTTTCTGTGAATCAAACGGGTATCTAAATTTAGAGGGCCAGCCACGACGTGATTCGGCTGCGAAATTTCGATTTACGCAGAAATATTTTGTATTTTTACGAATTTACTTCTAATTCCCGAATTAGAATGGCCGCCTGCAAAGGAAATCCGGTGCGATATTTCGATTTTCGCGGAAATATGGTATTTTTGTGAATTTATTTCAAATAGGTATCTAAATTTGATGGGGCGGCCGAGATGGGATTCGGTTTCGGAAATTTCGATTTACGTGGAAATATATTGTATTTTTACAAATTAACTACGAATATCTTTTTTTTTTTTTTTTACATTAACTCCACACAGGAGGCCCTGAGGAAAATAATATCTAAGTAAAAAAAAAAAATAATATCTAAGAAAATAATATCTAAGTTTTAAGAACCGGTCACGGCGGAAATCAACCGCAAATATTTGGTTTACGCAGAAAATATTCGGTATTTTTGCGAATTTATTACGAATAGGTTTCTGAATTTAGAGGGCCGGCTAGGTTGAGATGGGAAAGTCAAAGGTTCAGCAGAAGAAGTTGTTGGCTGAACTGACGGGATTGAGACATAACTTTCATAATGCCCAACAAAAACAATATCTGTATCGTCATCAGTCATCACTTATTTCAAAAACACTTTCCGAATCTAACATTGCTTCAATACCATTTTCAGATAAGCCATGTGTCGACAATTTGAGTGTTGTTAAAAAAAAAGTTTTAAAATTCATACGTAAACACACAAAACAAGATGTTTTTAAAATTGAATTAGTCAATTTTTAAATAATACAACAATTAAATAATTATGTACACAAAAATAAAGTAGATTTCAAAGTGGATATCGACGCACAAGTATTATTACTAATACGCTACGGGGTCCGCTCGAAAGAGACAATCAGATTCGCGCGCATTTTCAAAACTGTGACTGGCGGCTGGGGCCGCGCTCTCGGTTTTATTCATTTACCAAGATAAACAATGAAGTAGTTGATAAACATTCTCAGAGAGGTCGCACCACAAATGAATATTCTTATTTTTAATATAAATTTCGATCGTATACGGCATACATGTGCTTAGAAAACGAAGTCGAAACTTGAAAATGACTGAAGTCAGCCGCCGCGCTGTGTGAGCCACTTGATGAAATGACTTTAGTCAGCCGCCGCGGTGAAAAGATTAAGCCTATAAAGATCTTCTTGTAATTTAATGCAGTCGATTATAGAGAAGAGTAAAACATTTGCATAATTAAAGCATTTTATAATGTCGTTGATGAAAATTGTGAATAGTAACCGTCCCAGGTGAGATCCTTGGGGTACACCGGAAAGTATATTTACGAACTCAGAGATGAAGCCATTAATTGTTACTCCTTGAGTGCGCCCATTAAGATAAGAGACTAACCATCGATACAAATCTCCGTGAATTCCCAAAGCTAGTAATTTGGATAAAAGAAGACTGTGATTAAACGCTTTCGTCAAACTTTTGTCAAACGCTTTCGAGAAGTCTGTATAGATTACGTCAACTTGGATTTGAGCATCCATTGATTTCGTAATATTTTCAATGAATATGGCAAGATTAGAGACAACCGATCCTTTTTTCATAAAGCCATGTTGGTTCACGAGTATTACAGACTGGATGGAGTTATAAAGTTGTTCGTGAACAATTTTTTCAAAAATTTTACTGTAGATTGGTAACTTAGATATCGGACGATAGTTCTGGACATCGTTTTTAGCCCCAGACTTAAACTTATAACATATTTCTCTCGATCACTTAAATTTTTTTAGTTTCTAAAAAAATATGTGTTAATTGCCACGCCGAAATGTTAATTATATGAAATTCAACAGATATAAAAAACAATCACAAAGTATGTTTCGAAAATTATTACAAACATGTTTTTTCTGTTTTTATTTTCAATTTTGAAAAAATTCACAAAGCTTAAATATCTTCTAATTAAGACATTTCCCACGAGATTTTTGTTCATTTTTAAACATTTTCACAATTTTCGCTTAAATATTATCGTTTTTAATATTAGCGCGCTCCCTCTAACATTAGTATTTACATATCTCGCTCTCTTCTTTTTGAGCGCCTACTACCGAGCCTTAAGGCGCCGTATCCCCGCTCAACAAGAAGAAGATGGAGAGATATCTAATTACGAATGCTGGAGAGAATGCGATAATATTTAAAACGGTAAAAATGAAGCGAAAATTGGGAAAATGTTTAATAAAACACGACTAGTTTAAAATAGAGCCAAAATCTGTTGGGAGCTGTCTAAAACAGCATTTAAAGAAACCCTGTGATTTTTTTCATACATATAACTTGTAAAACAACTGAAATAGACGTGAAAATAATAATTTTCGGAGTATACTGCGATTTTTTTCTATCGAGGGAATTTTATATAATTTGCGTTTCGGCGTGGGGAATGTACAGATAATATCTTCGAAAAAGCTTAAGGGGGATATGTAAGGAATCGGTAGAAATTCGGGTAGCGGCGGCTTAACGCCAGATATAGCTTTTCGAATATGAAAGGTTTCCAAACTATATGAAGGTTAATATAATACGGTCATTGTTATCCGTATCAAAACGTTGGCTATTCCAGTTAAGTGTGTAAATATATTTCCTTGTAAAATAATCACATCAAAATCGAAAGCTTTTTTATTCGTCATAAAAATGTTTGGTTTAACCTTCTAGATTCCCAAGGTAACGATTTTCTGGTCGAACGTTTTATCGTTTTACACTGAAATCAATTAAACGTATACACTACAGCCTACTTACCGAGCAAATGATTATTTAAAACAACTTAAATATTATTTTCGGATAATAAAATTGATTTATATGGCAATTTAACGTCCGTGAAAAGTCAGTGGGTGATTCGAAATGAATAAAATTAATTTACTTTAATGATAGCTTTCGTTCCTACCTATACTGTTCTTTATTCCCAGAGATTAATTTACACACACCAACCTAGGTATCTAATATTCGTCTGCCAATATTATAGGGAGATGTTCCCGACGCTCTGTTTGACAGTTCTTCGTAAAAAAATTACACGAAGTAATGCAATAATTCCTGTCACATTAATCGATGGGTTTAATTTTTTTTTTAAATTAATATTATTTTTTACATATTTTTACGCCTTTGGTCTTTTTTTCTTGTTACTGTTAAGGAGTGTCTGTGTAATCCCAACCATCCTTACCTCTGACCACATCATGTTTTGACTAAAGTATTTATTGGATAACCGATACCTTTGCCACAGGTCGACCCTGATGGTTTGCTACGTTTGGTGATTTAGTAGGGGTGAATGGATTAATGTGATATGTCTAGATCTTGGCGGGGGATACGTCTGCCCACCTACTGCGTGGCGGGCCGGATTGGAAGAGACTGATTGAGGTAGACATTTTGCCGTCTCCGTCTTTTGACTCTCTCGGAACATCGCCTTGCCCTTCATATCTATTGTTATTTATTTATTTAATATTTGTATGTTTTTACAATACCTAATTATACACTTCTTTAAGATGTTAAACAGATTTTAAATACCTATAAATATAATAAACGCCTTTCCTGACCATAAAGAGACAAGGCTCTTGCGTTTGGTGAGTGAATTCATGCTCAATTATGTTATCATTTGAGTAAGTATATCAATATAGTAAGTATATATTGTTGTACTTAATATCTATTGTTATCACTTAATGTGTATTGTAGTACTTAAAATATATTGTTCTATATTCCTACAAATGGCCTGCGTAAAACGGATGAGTGCCTAGTTTGATGGTGTAAGATCGTATTTTGAATACTAAAGTGACCGAAAAACAAAAAAAAAAACCCAAGTAGGTACCTACTCTAACAGTTTTTATAAGTCAATGTGTCTACAACCATCAATAAAATGGGACAAGTCTGCCATTGGTAGAATTCTTAAGTAGCTACTGGTTAAAACATCCTTGAGGAAAGAGCTGCGAGACGAAACCCGATACCCTTTTACAAGTAGGTAAATAATTCCATAAGATGTGTTCTGTGTGAATAATTGTAAAAACGTAAACATTCGGCAGATTTTCAGATAAATTTCTCTGTTCGAAGATTCGATTTCTTTCACACTTCTGCCTACTTGGTGTATGTTTAACATTTTTGATTGTTTTTAATGATTGTATTCCAATGGAGTTGTAGAAGGAATGTTTTCCTAAATAATGTTCTATTAGAAACAAGTCTCCCTTTTGTTTATTTAGCGGGTTCGAAAGACTAAATAATCAATATAACCCAACCTTCTAATTGTCCTTCTGCCCCAGCCTATTCCTCTAGTCTCACAACATACCACAAATGGCGATGCCATAGTCCCATTAGTTACGGGCAGTTGATTATCTTGTATTGCTTATTGTTATGGGATATTTACATTTTTACATATGGTTATCTATGGCGAGCATGCGTACTGACGCCCCGGGAATCATTTATTTGATAACCAACACCTCTGCCATAGGTTACCTTAAGTGGTTCACTACTTTTGGTGACTTAGCATGGATGCATCTGCCCACTTACTTTGTGGTAGGCGCGGGCGCTATATAACGTCACTAGATACAATAACTAGCTACGCGGTATGTAACGGAAATAACTAGTTTCGATAAAATTAAAAGTAGTGATTTTAGTAAATGCGTTATTACTGTTAAATGTGGTTGTTGGTGTTGGGTGTGATGTGAGTAGTTTCGCATCGCGACTACGAACATCGAAAATTTCCGAGTAAGCGGGAGTAGGTGACACGAATAAATCCGAAGTAATCCTATTGTTAAAGTACATAATAATATTGATTTCACTGTTTAGCTACAAACACTTAGATACTAGATAGTGATTTAATTTATTTTCGTTTCGTGTGTAACTGTGTATTTGGTGGAGGTATTTATGTAAACAATCACAGTAGCAGAATGAAAATAACTAGTTACAAAAATCACCTGTTTTGAAACAGATGACGCCAACCAAGAAACTGGTTTCGTTACGTTTCTTGAAAATGCCGTAACGACCCACGTCTACTTTGTGGCGTATCCAGACCATTCGACATCTCCAAACCCATCGTCTTGCACCGCAGAGGGAGGGATGGATTCATACGACCCACTGACCTATGGGTTCCTACCCACCTCTCAACCTTTACCTTCACAGAACTTCATTTCTTTCCTATACTTAAAAATATGATATAGACCACGATACATTATGTTTTGTTTGTTTTTTTTTACATTAGCTGTGTCATCTTTAGGGATGCCGTGTGGAGGGTTGTTGTTAGGAAAGGAAGATCTGGGAAGGAAAAAGGTACTAGGGGTGGGTAGGAATCTGGGAGTTAAATGAATCCATCCCTCCCACAGCGGTGCAAGGCGATGGGTCGAGAGTGTCTTGCTGGAGAGGTAAAAAGGTCTCCGTCAACCTGTCTCTCCAAATCACACAGTAGGTGGGCAGACGCATCCGCCGTCAAAACCTAGACAATCCTCGACCGGACATCCCTGGTAGATCCCCAAACTTAGCGAACCACTTCGAGTGACCTATGGCAGAGGTGTTGTCTGTCAAAAATAGTTATTTGAGAAAATTTAGCAGTCGGGTATAGGTACCTGTAATTAAAAACAAAAACCGTGGGTTACTGGTATGTAATAATTAATAATGAATAGGAGCATTGCGCCCCGTCTTCCTGTTATTTTTCCAATATTGAGAACCCTCATGGTCGGTAGCATATATCAAAACGAACACCACCAACTATAAAATTTATCACACTACTTTAAACCTGACATAACTCCATAAATTATTATTAATTAAGCATCAAGTAGTTTTAATCTTAGTGAATATCCATAAATAGACGTTATTACTCCACGTGGAAAACAAGACACCAGAATAATCGCAATTAACACGACTTTACACAACAATTTCATCAAAATCTTAGTTCTGGCTTTCTTAAATGCTAAATAAACTACAGGACCTTAAAAAGCCTTTTGATCATTATTGAAGATCGTGTCTTATTGCGGAACAAGACATCACAATATAACAGTGGATTCTCCAGACTTTGAACAACAATTTCTCGATAATTATGACCTTAAACAGTAATTATCTCAATTAATATACCCTTAATCAGTCGTATCATCGTTGCAGGAGCGTAAAAAGTATTTTTATCGTCCGGGAGCAAGACATCAAAATGATTCTCCATTTAACTCCGGGTACGTCCCATATTTCGCTGAATCGTTTAAGGGTGTAATGAACATATATAGCTCCTATAAATTAGCGGCCATAATTTGATGAAACTTAAAGTGTTCATTAAAGATGGAAGACATTTCAGAAGGTTTATTGAGTTCTCGTTGCTATTAATCTTGAGATATTGCTTGGCTTGTGTCCTGAGGGAATCATAGGCAAACATGAAATGATTGGCGTTGGAGCTAGGGGCAAAAGAACTAGATAAGTGAAGATGGAAAAAGGTTTATTTTCCTTTTGAAAAGAAAGACAAACATTCCCGGGTTACGAATAACCTGACCTTATTTGAAAATCTCCTACTACCATCGCAGTTAGCAGAAAATGTTGCCTGTATCATGAAAGAGGACTTAGCGTGGGAACCAGACGCGATTGCAACTCAGCCTCTGACCGGTCATTCCGATCGATTCCGATCTGAAATTTAATTTGCTTTATCAAATTGTAATACCAGCCTCCGTACCGTGTTTCCACCTCATTTTTTTAACCATTTACTTATATCTGTTTTTTTTTTGTTTTCATTACCTATGTAACGATTTGTAGACATTTTGTTTACTTTCCATGTACATTTGTTACTTAAATTTTAATTTTCAAACTTTGTAGAATCAGAGAACATTAACTCTGTTTACCAAATAATAACTATTCCGAGTTTGCTAATCATTGACAGCTATCAGCTAATTTCTAATCAACAGAGACAGGCCGTAGCTTCAACAAAAACATGTTTAAACAATTAAACATCTATATATCTATATGTATATATATATATATATATAAATAAAAAAATAATCGCCGAAATGTATGTATGCACATAACTTCCGAACGACTGCACCAAATTGGATAATTCTTTTTTTTGTGTTCGTTATTGTCAGAACAAGGTTTGTATAAAACTACTGGTAAGCTCTGGCATTAATGAAATTTACCAGGGAGGAGAGAGGGAAACATGGAGGGGGGAGGAGATCTCGGGGGGGGGGGGGGGGGTCGCGGGGGGGGGGGGGGGTCGCGAGGGGTGGGGGGAAGGGGGGAGTGGAGGAGGCAGAGTGGGAACGCAAGAGGGGAAGGGGATCCGGAAGAGGGAGTGGAGGCGAAAGGGGAACGGGAAGAATTGGAAAGGACACGCAGGGAAAAAATTCGTTATTAAATGGCATAACGACGCATGCCGGTACCAGCTAGTAAACACGTGCGCTTTAGAAATCTTAGAAATGATTTACAAAAAAAATCTAAAATTAATTTAGTTAATAAAATAATAGCAACCTGTAAATCACCCTTCTTAACAATTTTTCCACGTTATGTGGAAATCATCCCTCAATCCCCAAAATCACCCCTCCCATCTAATAAAATGTAATCATTTCTGCACTTGTATAAAATATTTTAAGTTACTTTTAAGTTTGCTAGTAAATGACATGGGTGTGTCAAAACCGGTAGCAGAAAAAAATAAATTTAAGTAGCTAATGGAAATGAAAAATGAAAATTTAAGTAGCTACATGGAAAGTAAAAGTCTTCAAAACAAAACATTTATATCTGTGTTTAATACTTGCCAGTTATTGTTTCGGACAATATTTGTGAAAACTCACCATGAAAGACGCTCTGACAACGATTATGTCCTTAGGAATAGCATAAAGCTTCATAATTCGATGAAACTAATGCTATGATCTGCGTATAGGTAGGTATGTTGATTTATAAATTGTAGACAGAAAGAACTGCATCTTCATTATACCAGTATTCTTTGCTTTGCCATTTGAATTGTGCAATCAGAATTTCTGATTTATAGTAGGTAATATATTTCAGTTCTCGGTAGACATATCAACTCCCAAAGTAGGTAAATGGAAAGTTCCCTTTCGAATATATATTTTTGTTTGATTGAATCATCATTATTGTTGTTTTATTCTGTTTAGAGCTTTTCTTTCGTTATTCGATTTTCGATGATTTTTACTCTGAACTAATGGTGTTGTTCATGCTACCAAAGATTCTTTGCTTTAACGGTTTTCTGGTTTTCAGTTAACCTCGTGTTGAATAAATTAATAGATCCTCGACGTACCTGCATAATTGTTCGCCCCAATTCCACTTCGGGGTCTTTCTAAAGAATTGAAGACTTTCATCGGTCCTGTCGTCTTTTGTAGATAGTAGATATTTTTGGTTATGCCCTGAAGCAATTCTGTTATGCTATCAAAGATTCTTTGCGTTTACCTTGAAGTGGTCTTCTGGCTATTAGTTAGCTCCATAACACCACTTCTGGGTTCAACGGCTTGAATAAATGAATACGTCTTTAACATATATATTTTTTAAAAGCGTCATTGTTTGAATCACCTGTGCATCAGCAAAACTTTGTGAGGGATCTCTGATCGACTGTTCTGGTTCATGCTATTAAAGATTCTTTGCTTTTGACTTCTAACGGTCTTGTGGCTCTCAGGTGACCCCTTAATTCGAGTCTGGGGTCCCTCAGGTTCCCGCCGCTGTTCTCGCCGGGGTTCTCGGCTATAAATCTCTGGTAATAATGTCCGCGCAGCAATTTTCTGCGGTTTTCTGGTTTTAACGTAATTGCGCAAGTTCTCAACTGCTCCCATACTAAAGAGCTTCAAATTGGCTGCACATGGAAAGGTTAGATCGGCTAATAATACCCTGATGCGATTGTTCTAACTGCTTAGGGACTCATTTTACATACCATACCATCGTAATATTTCATATTTCTTCAATGTCCATTACTCTAATGTTCATTTATGTTTCTATTAAATGAAACAACATACTTTGTTATGAGAATTTCTGTTCTTTGGTTTCGATTTAACCCAAGCTTCCACAGAGCTAAAAAACATGAACTATCAGGAAGAAATAGATATTGGTGAAGAATCTTCGATTATATTATTGGCAGCTCGCCTCTACTTGAAAACTCCAATAATTCACATTTTTACGGTGACCTGGCCTCCTTTTTTAATTGCAATGCTTCACATGAGTCTCGGCTACTCCCGTCTGGAGCCGGTAAGACTATGGCATCCCCAATTGGGGTATGTTGTGAGGCTGAAGGTAGTAGGGAGAGGAAGGAGATGGGAAGAAGAAAGTGGGAAAGTACCTTGCTATTCAGATCTAGTCACCAAACACGGCTAACGCCATTTCAAGTAACGTTTCAATCCTGAATGGTGGTCTTACACACGGGCGATACTAAGAGTATCTTCCACTCTGGAACGTACCGCACATATACTATACATTATGTTTAAAGGAATAAATTGTGATATAACACAAATTATTCAAATAAAATTTATTTGCCCACGCCGGCATTCGATCCGCGACCTTCGGATTGCAAGTCAAGAGCTTTACCGCTAGACCACGCCGGCCGTCAAGCACCCCTAGCACCGTCGATCGATAAGGATGGGATAACTTTCGGAAACTTCTCATCGTTCCCTAGCATAACTGCAGATCGCCAACGAAAACATAACAGTTCATAATGACAAAGTGTTCTTAATTTATTCGACGTAATTTATCCCCCGACAGTTTGCCCCCCAAATTATTATGGTTATAAAATTATAACTTTCGGAGCATTATTTACCAATTTCAAACCTAAAAACGGCTTCAAAAATACCTTTAATAAAAAGTTGGTCAATCAATCAAACGATTTAATACACAGTATCGATTTTTGGTACTATACGTGCATATACGAGTGCTATACACACGGTATATAGACAAGTAGTTTTATCCTTTATGCATTCGAATGAAAATGTTTTGTGTTAGTAGGTACACCTTATTTTTCCTAAACCGACTGCATACTTTATATAAGTATGCCGGAGGCCAACTGTTGACGGCTCAACTGTCATGGAATCCATTTTTATATACTACGGTATCTATTTATTTATTTATTTATTACACGCCCTGATGGGCTTTTACATTATAATTTATAAGTTGAGTAACAAACCATGAAGAAAATATAATACAATGAGAAAAGAAAATACACAAAACAGTGTAACAACAAAACAAATAATAAAATAAAAATACATATTATATATAAATGATAAGAAGTCTCATATTCAATATAAACAAAAATTGAAGAAATTATGTAAATCTATTTGTGCCTAGAAGAATAAAAGTGATAGAATATACAACGTTTATACTGATTAGTTTTAAGATGAAATATATCACCTAGATTAGAATGTTTATTTCCGAGACTGTGAAGTCTCGGAAACGGAGAATTTTGATAAGCTAGTGTCCTGGTGTTATTGAAGTAGAAGGGTAATAAATGTCGACATGATTTTTGGGGAACATGGATATTGATAAATTGAAGTAATTCAGAACAGTCAATTTTGTAATGCAGTATTTTATGTAATAGTATTAAATCTGTGCTTATTCTTCTTTCTGAAAGTTTCAATAGAGACGTTTTATCCAGGAGATAATTGTAATCAAGGTTTAGTATAGGAATATGCAATTTATAGTTTATAAACCTTAGAAACTTCCGTTGAATCTTTTCAATGTTGTCTGAATGAATGTTGTAAAAGGGAGACCACAACGTCGAGTTATATTCAAGTTGGCATCTGACAAGGGTTTTATGTAACATAATAAATGTGTCTAAATCATTGAAATCTTTTGCAGCTCTCAAAACAAAACCAAGAGTCTTTTTTTTTTACATGAGCTCCACACAGGAGGCGCTGAGGAAAATAATTTTCCTCAGGGCCTATGTCATCTTTGGGGATGCTGTGTGGAGGGTTTTTTTTATGAAAAGGAAGAAGAGAAGAGTTCTGGGAAGGAAAAGGGTTTAAGGGGTGGGTAGAAATCTGGGATTCAGTGTGTCTTGGTCATCCGCCTCCAAGACCTAGACAAACCTCACCCCATGAACCCGGGCACCCCTGCTAAATCACCAAACGTCACTTGGGGTGACCTATGGCAGAGGTGTTGGTTATCCAATAAAGGTTCCCGGGGCGGCGGTACCCATTCCCGCCTCCCAAATTGAAAGTCTTTAGGGCTTTGTTGATAATATTATTAATATGACATACAAAGGTGAGTTTACTGTCGAACATAATGCCTAGATGTCCGCAATGTTCGGCACCCTCAGTAAGCGGCAAATTCGGATAGTACAGAGAAAATATTTAGCGTACAAAAGGCTTACAAATAATAATAATTAATTACTAGCTGGTTCCCGGCGTGCGTTGCAATACCGTTTAATAAAGAAATTGTATCTCCCTGCGTGTCCTTTCCCATTCGTCCCGTTCCCGTGCCACCTCCCCTTCCTCTCCCGCGTCCGCTTCCCCTCTCGCGTTCCCAATCCTCCTCCTCCACCTTCCCTCTCCCCATTCCATTCCCCCCCCCCCCCCTTCCCACGTCCTGCGAACCCCCTCCCGAGTTCACTCCTTACTCCCAGGTTCCTCTCCCCCCTCCCGGGTTCCCTTCCCTCCCCTCCCGCGAACCCTCCACCTGAGTTCGCCTCCCCCCTTCCACATTCCACACATTCAGTTCCGGTTCATTCAGTTTTCAAACAGCTCGCTTTTGCATTTTTTTATTCAAATTTCATCATGCCAGAGCTTACCAGTAGTTGTATACAAACCTTGTCCTGAAAATAAGGAACACAAAAAAAAAGAATTATCCAATTTGGTGCATTCGTTCGGAAGTTAAGCGCGTACATACATTTCGGCGATCCATTTTTATTTATATAGATAGAAGATAGATAGATAGATTTAGTAGTCGGGCTTCTTAAGCTAAATAAAACTTCTAATACAAAGGTTCGAACGAATTTTAACACTGAAAAAAATTCTACGGATGATTTCTTAGTTTTTGAAATTCAAACAGAAGACAGCCGACCAACTCACTTTCCGATAAATAATGTACGACCATCTCCAATGACAAGTAAGCACTTATATTTTGAAAGTATCTACTTACTTACTATTATTAAATTTTGGTGCTGAACAGGGTAAGAGGTACCGTAAGAGTATCTGAAACTAACTTTTTGAAGGATTCTTAGAATAGAGAAGGTGAAGTTCCTACTTAGTTTTTAAAATCTCGAATGAAGTGCTGTGAAGCAAGCAAAAATATTCCTGTAAAAAAGTGTTTGTAAAAACTACGTTAATGTTATGCCATACTGTTATACTTATGTATGCATGTTTATATATTAATATAGCAATACAATAAGGTCAATAAGTTATCCAGAAGGTGCCACAGCTTTAAATTAAAAGCTTATGATATGATAGGTTAGATACATGGTGAGCTAAAAATAAGTGTATCGACCCAGAAACTAGAAATATAAACATAATATTTAATTCGCCCGACGCCATTTAAGAAGAAAAAGAAGAAGGTTTGAAAGGTATATGCATATTATTATTTAAAATACGAATGTTAGAGAGAGCGCGCTTACATTAAAAAACGATTATGACAATTATTAATATGCGAGAGCGAAAATATTTATTAAAAATATATAATATTTTTTATTTTAACTTTATGAGTAAAACCTCAAATTGTAATATTTAAATAAATGAAGACAATATAAGCGAAACTCAATCGAAAATCTGGAAACAGAGAAATCAGAAAAATATATTGACACCTCTGGGACTCGAACCCAGGACCTCTTGCTTTCCGGGCAAATGCGCTAACCACTGTGCCACGGTGACGATATGAAATTCGGTCATGTTTAACTGTACCATACTTCAACTAAGAACCACCTACATTATCTTCATTTTCTTTAGCGTATATGTTATTGGCAACTATCTTTATGTATGATTGCAAGATTCAAACCTGAACTAAATGCTCTCTAGATAGTGTCTGGATAAATCATTATCCATTTTATTTAATATGCGACATCTATCGACTTTTCTGCAAGTCTAGGGTGAATATTTTATTTTTTATTTTAACTTTATGAGTAAAACCTCAAATTGTAATATTTAAATAAATGAAGACAATATAACAATCGAAAATCTGGAAACAGAAAAATCAGAAAAGCGCCTTTGCCCGGAAAGCAAGAGGTCCTGGGTTCGAGTCCCAGAGGTGTCAATATGTTTTTCTGATTTTTCTGTTTCCAGATTTTCGATTGAGTTTCGCTTGTATTGTCTTCATTTATTTAAAAATATATGACTTTTAAAATAGAACCAATATCTCTCGACAAATGTCTTACAGTATTTAAAGAAACACTGCAAAAAATTTTCATACATGTTAAAATATTAGGACCCAATGTGTTTTTGGTGCGTACTTTGCGATTTTCTTTATTGTTCCCAGTTGCTGTCTTAATCGTCGTTTAGAGTTTTAATCATTTGAAATGGTCCAGAGATGAGCCTGCGGACCCCCATCGCGGATCCCCAGGGGTCCGCGGACTACAAGTTAAGAAACACTGGTCTAGAAGATAACGAAATAGTATTTAGCACTTTGACAAATTATTTATTATTCGTTATTCAGAACGTGAGAATAATCAAATGGAATACGTATTTAATGTGCTACAATTGAATAATGCATCAGACATCAACTAGAATTATAATGATGATAACTTCCAATTAAATATAACTGTGAACACATTTAGCTCAATCGCCTCGCAGCTATAACAAATAATTATCAAATAATAGTAGTCGTAAAAAATTGGAGCAAATTACATGTTTTTTTAGTCTGGTCGTATTTTATAATAATCATAATTATTATTGCCATATAAAGCGTTGGTGCTTTCTAAAGTAGGTACTTTGGTGAAAAAGAATTTTTACCAGCTACCAGGGGAACATACGGGATTCTACAATCCGCAATTAAACCTTCACTTGTCCTTAATTAACCACGCCACCGAATTCATTAGGAGGAGGGTTTAGTTGTCATTTGATTTTACCTCATATTCTTGAAATTGTGGTTTCGAAATTTCGACATGCATGAAAATCTAAGGAAAACAAATTACAATGTTTCGTACTACAATTTGTTTTGGCTTTCGTCTAAGTTCTCAACCAAATCGAATTCTCGAGTTATTAGATATTTTTTGTTAAATAAAATATTTTCACGATTTTTCAAGAGGGAGTTTTAGAAATTATTTGTAAATAAATAAAGTTATTAAAAAAATCTTATACCATCTTGAGGTCGCTGGTTCGTATTCGGGCGTGCGCAAGTAATATATTTTTTTAAATTTATGTTATTAAATAAATTATTCAATGAAATGAATTAATATTTAGTAGGTACGTTTGCGGCACGTTTAACAATAATACGAGGGTCGTCCAAGAATTAATGACATTTATTTATTTGCGGACGTTATTTCTCTAAAAAAACGGCGGCATTAGCTGAGATTTTTCCCTAAAAAAAGAGCAATGATCCGGCTTGATAGCTGCTTCAGTGCGATCTTTGGGTCCTTTTGAGATGAAGGCTCCGCCGTCGAAACCCGCCGCCTGCGAGGTGCATTCATTTATTCGTTTCCTCAATCAAAAGGGAATCAGTTTTGATCCCAGACGTCAATAAGTCTACCATTCAAACGGGGGAAAAATGGGCGTACATAAAGTGAGTGCTTGTTAGGTGCCCATAATGCTGACGAGAAAAATCGCGTAGAAAGCGCTCGGGTCTTTTTGAACCGTGTTCCTAACCAAGGCGAGGCATTTTTGGGTTGAAACATGGGTTCACTACCTAACCTCGGAACCAAAAAGGCAATCAATGACAAGATTTTAATATTTTTCTTCTACATTATTTGTTTTGTGCTTAATTCGTAGAACTCCATTTAATTTTTTTTAAATTAATTAAAATTTAAAAATTAAATGTTAATATCAAGTTCCACAAGTTTTTTTTGTTACAGCTGTTTCGGTTTACTAGACCATTTTCAAATCTTTTTCTTCACCTTAAGCAACGTTTGGCCGGAAAAGAGAATATTTTCGGCGGCGGAATTATACTACAATATAATAGAATTAGAATAGAATAGAATAGAAAGGCAATCAAGATCCTAGTGCACGGTATACAATCCTCGCCACTTGCATCGATCGCGACGGGGATTATGTCAAAAAATAGTGGGGGATACGTACCTAAAATGTCACATGCCTTTTTGTAAAAAAAAAATCCTGATTTTTTTAAATAATAAAGGTCCATAAAATTCTTTGACGTCCCTGTTAGATACCTTCAGAAAAACCCTAGTGAAAGAATTAACACCATGTTTGGTGGCCAGATCTAAATAGCCAGATACTTTCTCTTCTCATCTCCTTCCCCTCTCCACCAGATTCCACCTCATAACATACCCCTGTTGGGGATGTCATAAACTCGCTGGATCTAGACATGCGTAGTGTGGGACTCAGATAAAAATAACACGCGCATGTTCAAACCACCTAAGCGCCCTTTTCTTTATCATAATTATTTTGCATAGGCCTTGTATTCTTTCTAACGTAGCTAATTTTTTTCCTTTACCAAAATTTCTCACATACGAGTGTACAGGGAATTAAGGAACCTACTTGACTTACTTTAACCAGTGATTCCTTACATTATTTTGAGTAAAAAATGCAAATAAAATATTGGTCTTCGGTGACATATTTTATTATGTTTTTTACAAAAACATAAAAAATAGTAGGTGTTGGACAGATGGGGTGGGATGAGAGGTCAATCGGTCATTCGGCTGAGTGACCAAAGACGACGTGTTGAAGAAAAAAAATTGTTTGATTTTGAAGAAAAAAATTAGAAAAAAAAACGCCAAAAAATTCACCGGAGACCAAAACTGTATTTATATTTACCTATTATTCCAGTAATTAAGTACCAGTAACTATAAAAAATTGACAACCAACTACTCGAATATGTGTCAGATTACATCTATTTAGGACAGATAATATCTCACAAAGATCAAACCACTAAAGAAATCGAGAGAAGAGTAGCAAATGGATGGAAGAAATACTGGTCTTTGAAAGAAGTCTTAAAATCTAAGGAGCTAAGTATGCAAATAAAAAGGAAAGTCTTCAACACGTGTATACTTCCAGTCATCACCTATGGATGTGAAACTTGGGCACTCACCAAACGCCACAGGGAAAAGTTGGAACGCTGCCAGAGAGCCATGGAGAGAAGTTTGACAGGAACAAGGAAACAGGACAGAGTGAGAGGTAGAAGTAGAGGACGTCAACACATAAGATGGGAAGATGACCTAAAACTCACTGCTGGACATCAATGGAGAAGAGTAGCGCGTGACAGGTCCCAATGGAAAATGTTAGAGGAGGCCTATGCCAAGAGGCAAACTGAGCATCGGGATATACTATAACAAATAAGATCATGTCTAATACATACCTAAAAGAAGTCCAGAATAAAAAGGCTTATTATTATTATTATTCCAAATAATGTCAGAAATCATTGGTTAGAGTAAGTCATGTACGTCCCTTAACACCTTGTATACTACATACAACAAATTTTCTCAGAAACATCACTGAAGATATTGTAGATGTGAGTAAAAACGTATAATATGTTATTAACTGACAACAGATGACGAGACTTATTTGTAACGTAACTAAGCGAAGTGTATTTAGCGTTATTTATCTTAAGCCGGAGTTCTCACATTATTTATTTATTTATCAGGAGACTGTTCACATTAATGCACGTTCCATTGTTGCCACCATTAATCAGGCCGCTATCAGCTAACATATCTGTATGAGGTATACTCGTAAGGTACGCAATGTAACCGCGCGTCGAAGTTGCTTTGTGTAATTCGTGTTCCATGCTTCATCTCAGGAGTCAGGAACGGATTGAGGAATTGGAAAACCCGGAAAACACATGTTAGAAACATTCTGGAAGGTTGGAAAAAAGGATCGCATGAACTGGTGTCTCTTGTCAAATTTACACTTTCCGCTTTGCATCGATTAATAAAATTGTAGTTTTGAAGTCTGCTTTCACTTTGAAGACTGTCAAGGCACCGAGCTTATGACTTCACCCATATAGGAGCATGTGCCTAGCATGGTGGTCGAAAAATCCACAAATTATGTAACCATCAAAGCAATGAATAAAGAAAAAAAATTTAAAATGTCGGGACAAATGTGGGTAGGAATCAGGAAAATGACAGGAATAATCCCTATAATTTGGGAGGCGGATATCGGTACCGCCGCCCCGGGAACCATTATTGGATAAAAATCACCTCCGCCATAGGTCACTCCAAGTGGTTCGCTACGTTTGGTGACATAGCAGGGGTGCCCGGGTTCATGGAGTGAAATTTGTCCGGGTCTTGATGGCGGATGCGTCTACCCACCAACTGCATGGAAGACCGGATCGGGAGAAAATGGTTGAGGGAGTCCCTTTGATTTCTCCAGCCGTACTCTCTCAGAACATCGCCTTGCACCGCAGTGGGAGGGATGGATTCAAACATCCACTTCTATTTTATTTTTATTTTATTTATTGGGGAAAATCAACAGATATTTTACACTTATAATAATACACATAATATCCAATAACAGATTTTCACATAAGTAATTAAAATTATAATTAAAAAGTAAAAAAAAAGTAAGGGTCCTGTACCCGTAAGAAGTTAACAAAATTATTTCCTTGAAAATTGAAAAACAAAGATATAAAAACACAATATAAACTAATAATCTGCTTACTAAATTTCAAAACATAAAGTAATCAGAGGCAGAAATCTATTCTCACTCACAATAATAATAATATGTACATACAACAGCAATAATAATAATAATATGTACATACAATAGCAATAATAATAATAATATGTACATACAACAGCAATAATAATAATAATAAAAATAATATGTCCTTTTGGAATACAGATTTACTAGTAAATTTAAAAGGTAAGAAAATAGTAGTACCGGGCATTTCAATAAAAAGAGGGATTTTTCAAGGAGACTCATTGAGTCCTCTTTGGTTTTGCTTAGCATTGAATCCTATGTCTAAAATGTTAATTAAAAGCAAGTTTGGAATAAAAATTAAGGGTAATACAAGAGAGAGTAGTATAGTTTCACATCTATTATATATGGATGATATAAAATTATTTTCAAATTCTGAATCAAATTTAGAAAAAATGATTAAGGTAGTTAAAATTTTTTCAGATGATATTAAAATGACTTTTGGTTTAGATAAATGTAAAACGATCCATATAGAGAAAGGCAAAATTGTAGATGGAGACGAGGGTATATTTAGAAATTTCAAAATTAAAAGTATGAAAGGGGATGAGGTTTATAAATATTTAGGATACCCGCAATCGAATAGATTAGATCACACTAGTATTAAAAATGATATTAGGATTAAATTTCAAACTAGGATCAGAAAAATTTTAAAATGCAATCTATCTGCTAAAAATTTAGTAAAAGCAATAAATACTTGGGCAATACCTTTATTAACGTACTCATTTGGCATAATTAAATGGTCCAATACAGATTTAGATAGTTTAGAACGATTAATTAGAACTACGTTAACAAAGTTTAATTGCCATCATCCAAATTCAGCTATAGAACGAATTAATTTACCTAGAAATTTAGGAGGTAGAGGTGTAGTCAAAATAACATCTTTGAAACACAATCAGGTAGAAATGCTTAGAAATTTTTTCCATAGGAAAGCTAATAGCTCAGAAATGCACAAAATAATTTGTAAGGCAGATAGAAACATTACACCTTTAAATTTATATGACGAGAATGCCAACATTCTTATAAATACTAACCAGGAATTATTAGATTCCTGGTCAAATAAAATTATTCATGCAAAACACTTCAATTATCTCAACCAAACGTATGTTGACAAACTTTCGTCAAACAAATGGTTGAATATTGGAGAGTTGAGCGCAGAAATAGAAGGATTTATGCTTGCCATTCAAGATAGAGTCATTAATACTAAAAATTATAGGAAGCATATAATCAAAGATATAAATCAAATTGATGATTTATGTAGAAAATGTTTGGCTTTTCCGGAAACTATAGAACATATTATATCGGGATGTTCTATATTAGCGCCGTCCGAGTATACATTTAGGCACAATCAGGTTTTAAAAATAATCCACCAAAGTTTGGTAATTAAACATAACTTGATTGACTGCCGTAATGTAGTACCATATTATGAATATGAACCAAATTCATTTTTAGAAAATGAATTTTATAAAATATATTATGATAAAACTATACTAACAGACAGAACAATTAGTCATAATAGACCTGATATAGTTTTACATGACAAAATTAAAAAAATAACTTATATCATTGATGTAGCTATTCCAAATTCCTGTAATATTCAAAAAACTGTTTCTGAAAAAATTAGAAAATACACAGATTTAGGAAATGAGATTAAAAGAATTTGGCATTCTCGGAATATAAAAATATTACCATTTGTTATTTCGGCTACTGGCATTATACCTAGGTCTCTGATTCAAAATTTAGGCGTATTAGATTTGTCAAAGAATTTATACATAAAAATGCAAAAATCGGTAATTTTAAATACATGTAGGATTACAAAAGATTTTTTAAATATTTATATTGAGGGATCAGTAGGATTTATAGGTTCAATTAGGAATTCCACAGAGCCGAACCCTCTGATATGAAAATATCTGGAGTCGGTGAATTATTTTCCCATCTGGTCTCTGGTAGGTTGACATGTTGTTCTTGTATTGTTTTGTAATTATAATACATATAGTGCAATTGCATAACGTGGATTGACCAGATGATCATTTGGGAAGTGTGTGAAAGGGTTTAGTTTTTCCTGTGGGGAAAATTAAACCCGGACATTTAAATCTGTACATACAACAGCAATAATAATACAACCCAGAGTGAACACAATAGTAAGTCAAATGACAAGCATGTAAATGGAAAGGATTCAAACACGGTCAAATAATTATTTAATGTTAGCTATGGCATACTTTTTTTTAATTGCATGAGAATATGTCTATATGTCTATATTATTAAAATTCTTATCAAATACATTGCATGCTCTGAATATAAAAGCATTTTGTCTGAGATTAGTAGAACATTTTTGAAGATGAAAAAGTGATTTTTCTCTGGTTCTAACGGATGGGACTCTAAAATTAATCTCAGCCAAAAGAGGCGAACAATCAATAAAACCATTGATAATTTTATGAACTTATATTATATCTGCAGAGTCTCTTCTAATTTTTAATGATTAAAGTCCATAAAGGTCCAGCGAGCTGTTTATGTCACGATAACCAATGTTAAACTTGAAATTTAAATGATGAACAAATTTTCTTTGGATGGCTTAAATGCGTTTAATATAATTTATATTGAGGATTCCATATCTGAGAAGCAAATTCAAGATGACTGCGAACATATGAAAAATACAATATTTTAAGTGTTTTAATATTCTTGAATTCTTTTCCAATACGGAATAAGAATCCTAACATTCTAAGGGCTTTCTTCACACACTTCTGGACACACTTACCGCCGGATTCCTACCCACCTCTAATACCCGTTTCCTTCCCAGAACTTCCTCTCCTTCCTTTCCTAAAAAGACCCTCCACACAGCACACAGTATCCCCAACTATGAAATAGACCATGGGTGGAATTATTTTCCACAGGGCCTCGTGTGTGGAGCTAATATATAAAAAAAAATAACAGTCATAGAAAATCACCAAAATTTGATAGCCGATTCCACGTGGAATCTTTTCCGTATCCGCAAAAAATACAGATTCGTTCATCAGATATAAAAAAAAGTATAGTTAGGAGAATGCATAATTACACATTATAATATTCATTATTTTGCTCGTGTCACCTAATAAGGCCCTGTGTCCTTTCCGTTTGGTTTTGGAGATTCCAAAGCAAGGTGAAACGCTCAAGAAAGTTTGCTTGCATACCAAATGGCAAATACCGAACACGATCATACAAATGGACGGCAGTCACTTTCAGCAAAACAATGAGTCCAGATCTAAATGAGATAATAATCAATATCTTTTTGTGATTTATTGCTCGCCGCGTAACAAATCAATGGAAAATAAATTCCTTGAGACTCGTGAAAGATCGAAGGCGATCACAAAAAAAGCTGACATAACTAATATTCAAAATTTTGCATTTGACGTTTATGTCTTCATATACAACGAACTCTGATTTTTTACATTATACAAAGTGTGTTGAAAATCATGGTACAAGCGGGAAACTGGTGAATCTACGTTACTTTCGTTTCAGAGATCAAATTTGAAAAAAAAAATGGCCGAATTATCGATTTACAACGCCAATAATATATTTATTTGAAATTCTGATCAGAAGTGCGTATAAGCAGATTACGTATGAAATTCTTGATTACTTATGCCTTATTATTGTTAGTTGTTGTCAGGTGATTGTAATATTCTAATAAAAAAATATAATTTATTTTGTATTGACTTATTTCTGTATTTTGAATGTGATGCAGGTAGATTATTATTATTTTTTATTGTTTATTAACATTTAAACTTGCTTAACTACTTATGTACCTATTTTGTCAACAGGTAAATAATGACAACATTTTATGTAATAACAAGGTACATTTTCAAACCATAAATATGCATAATATTGATGATAAAATAACAATTAGAAAAATTGTTTAAATTACGGAGTAAACTAACTAACTAAGCATCACTCCCTTTCTCTGCAGGGGTAGGCAGAGAGGACGGACTGCCAAACAACTCGGTCTTGGCACAAATGCTCTTCTATTATTCTGACTCTTGACACAGCCCGAATCAAGTATGTGATTCACTTGTTCGTGCCATGTATTTCTTGGGCGTCCTCGACCTCTTCTACCATTCACATTTGCGTCATGTATTCTCCTTACACTCCTTTCCTAGTTTTTTTGTTGGCGCCAACGGCTCAGTCCTCCATTATAGTCCATAGTAGATTTACTAGTAAAACCTAAGATTTACCAATTTACGGGCTTTAAAGTACCATATACATTTGAAGTTTTAATATTCCTCAAAAGGTATTTTTTCGAACCAGTAAAATAATGGCGTGGAACTCGGTGGAACTTTTTTCTAAACTCTAGTTCATTTTTTTTTAACAAAACTAGTGTTTCATAAAGCATATATTATATATTCCGTTAAGACTGTTACGTTGAAAATAATTTTTAATTAAAGTATGTACCTGACGCTATAATATCTCTTGAAATCTCTTGTTCTCTGTGTAATATTGATTTATAAATTTCCAGCTTGAGTGACTGGTTTCCGGACACCATGTATTCTATTTCATTCCATTCCACTCCATTCCACTCCATTCCACTCCATTCCACTCCATTGCGTTTCATTCCGCTCCACTCTGCTCAACCCCGCTCGACCCCGTTCGACCCCGTTCGACTCCATTCGATTCCATTCGATTCCTTTCTTTCCATTCGATATCTTTCAATTCCTTTCTATTCCATTAGATTCGATTCGATTCCATCCGACTCCATTCGATTCCAATCGATTCCATTCGATTCCATTCGATTTCATTCGATTCTATTCGATTCCATTCCATTTGATTTGATTCCATTTGACTTTATTCGATTGTTTCCATTCGATTCCATTATATTCGACTCCATTCAACTCCATTTGACTCCACTCGATTCCATTCGATTCCATTACATTCGATACGATTCGATTCCATTTAACATCTTTCGATTCCATTCGTTTCCTTTCTTGTCGATTCGATTCGGTTCCATTCGATTCCTAGATTCAATTCGATTCAACTCTATTCGACTCCATTTGAATCCATTCGACTCCATTCGATTCCATTCAATTCCATTCGAGTTCATTAAATAAATGAAACTTTTAATTTTCAATGTACATTTGTTACTTTATGTTTTAAATTTTCAGCTACCTATAGTAATTTTAAAACTAGAATCAGGGAACGAAATAATAATTATTCAGAGTTTGCTAACCATTTAATAGAGAAATGCCATAGCTTCAACAAAGAAAAAAACTAGGTTTAAACATACCAATATAAATAAATATTTTTATTTGTGCGCTTTAGAAACCTTGGAAATAATTAAATAAAAAATTAATTCAGTTAATAGAATAATAGCACCCTTCAAATCGCCCTTATTAACAATGTTTCCAATTAATGTCGACTACTCCCACCTTTCTTCCCCTCCCCCAAAATCACCCCTCCGACTACCCCCTCCCAATTAAATCTAATCTTTTTGTACTTGCATATACTTTTTAAGTTAGTTTTAAGTTTGCTAGTGAATGACACGGGTGTGTCGAAACCGGTAGCAGAAAATTTACATTATAAAGCAGTGATTCCTAAAGTGGTCCAGGTGGACCCCCAGGGGTCCACGGGATACTCGACGGGGGTTTACGTTGGCGTGATAAAAAAATGAGGGTTCACAAGTTGTAAGTGGGGGTCCACGAAAATTTATCTGGTTCCGATAGTAAAGAAAAAATTGTTGGCTTGGCTTTACCTATCAATGTAGGCAGATAATGCCCTACTAAAAAAAAAAAAAAAAAATTTTCGTTGATTTTTGACAAGCTGTATTTCGGTGAAAAATGGTCGTATTGAGATTTTACTCACTTTTTTATTCGGTTTTAGAGTTTCTGGAAAGTAAAGATCCAGATTTAAAAGAAAACCTGTTCAAATTGAAAGCAGACATCGCGTATTTGACAGATTTGTTCAAAAAATTTTATGACATTAACTTGCAGTTAGAAGGGAACAGCCTAAATTTAGTAAAAACAAAGGGTGTAATTTCGGCTTTTCTTAGAAAATTGAAATATATGAAGCAAAATATTAGTCGGCGCGAATTGTCCCAGTTCCCAAACTTGTCACAGGCAGAATGTCTTGATGAGGATATTCAGACATACGTTCAAAATTTAAATGCCCTCCATGATGACTTCCAAAAAAGATTTAAAGATATTGTGAGGATGGAAATACCACCATGGATCATAAATCTATTTGATGAATTGAAAGTGGAAAAATACAAAAAGAGCTACTCGAGCTTAGCACCAATGAGGAGCTGAAGGTGAAATTTAAAAAAGACTAGCTATCAAGTATTTTGGCTGCAGGCAGAAATATCCGAAAAATATCCTGGACTATAAGAATTATTCCTTCTTTTCCCTCGTCATATGTTCTGGAAAAAAGTTTTAGTGTCGTTACAAACCTATAACAAAAAGGAGCAGATTGAACAACATAGAACGTGGATATTTGCGGTTATTCCTTACAAAACTGAAGCCTAATATTGATAATTTGCTGTCAATCAATCAAGTACATCCCTCCCATTAAAATTATGACTATTTTTTTTAATTGTTGATTTCCATCGTTGAAGTTACGGTATGTAGTTATTAATGTTTTAATTTTAATTCTATTAAATCCGCAATCATATAATGTTAATAAATAAAACACAAGAAAATGTACTATTTTTCTTTTTATTTTACCACTCCGAATTTAGGATTGAAACTCAGCCGCAACGCAAATTTCCATCGTTAGATCCAATCTTCAATTTTTTGACGAGTTTTAGTTTTAACCACTAAAATTTTGAAAGTGGTCTACGAGAAAAAAAGTTTGGGAACCTCTGATATAAAGTAACAAACATACATTGAAAATAAAAACTCTTCATAATAAAATGTCTAGAAATTGTTACAAAGTTAATGCCGAAGAAATACAAAAAAAATATAATATATAATTTGTTATCGTTGGAGGACGTATGTACGTTGTTAAATGGTTCCGTATTATACAATAAGTTCAATTCTATCACTGAAAGCCTGGAAGGCACATTCAGATGTTTGCCATCTTTAGGCAAATAAGTGTGATTCGTCAACAAATTTACCTAATTTTCTCCTCGTTCATTGCGTCAGCGGCATTTTTCCGGACTCCTCTATTAATCAAAATCCTCATTTAATCCGGACCTCGTCATTACCTCGACAACGCATAACCATTCCTGTTCCGATGGTGATATAGTTCCCCTGGGCTTGCACGAATTAAACTACATAGAAATCGGGGAGATGAAAGAAAAATGTAGTCAAAGAAATCCGAATATTTCTCATTTGCAAGAATTCATTCGTCGTTTTCCCACGGTGAAGAGGATGAATTTTACAGTGGAATTGGCATAAAATGTCCCTTATAGATTCATGGGTACGCAGAAATTGACTCCAGGCAGGTATGTCAGATTCGTCGAGGTATCCAATTAAGGCATCAAAATCTGCACATTCTCTGGTCTGAGTATCAGGTGGGGCTATCATAACATGACCGCAAGTTTCATAACAAACATTCAGGGTATTCACCATCATTGTGGCCAAACATGGCTACAAGAGAAGGTATTACGATCAAAGTGCGTTCAAAGTCTGCCGCTGAAAATTTCAATCTTTTATTTCAATAGCTTTTTGCCGGAGGCTTCAACGTTCTGAGATTTAATAGATTTTCACTATTTATAACATAATAAATGTTTTTTAGATTTTCACTGCCAAAAGTATTTTCGTTATTGGTTTTTGGGGTGTTATGCCGTGTTGCGCTACCTCCTTCTTTAGTCAACGTTTCGGACAGCGTTGCAGTGTCCATCATCAGGGCAGATCTGGCAGATCCGGTAGATGTGTGACGCTGTCCGAAACGTTGGCTAAAGAAGGAGGGAGAGAAACAAATAACGAACATATAATAAATGTTATTCTTAATTAAGATGAAGCCATACTAAATAATGCAAAATCATACAAAATCACATGTTTTTGTTTTGAAAATTTGATAGCTTATAAGTATTATAGATGCTTCAATTAA
This sequence comes from Limnephilus rhombicus, assembly GCA_929108145.2. Classification (NCBI taxonomy): domain Eukaryota; kingdom Metazoa; phylum Arthropoda; class Insecta; order Trichoptera; family Limnephilidae; genus Limnephilus; species Limnephilus rhombicus. The sequence goes on along the minus strand of OV815287.1, from coordinate 28,854,616 downwards.
ATACTGTGTGTGGAATATACCTTGACCCTTAAAAATATTGGTCATTTTTTTATAAGTCTTTTAAAAAGCCTTTAAAAAAATAAAATAAAAGGTCTATAAAAAACACTTTCAAGTCCAAACACTCCTATTTATAAACCCTTTTTCGGATTTGGTTTTATAGTATAATGTGGTAAATTTAGTTTCTTTTATAATAATCGCAAAAAAATTGATATTGAACTTCACAAAATAAAATAAAATATGCATTTTCTCGTAGATATTTTTAACATCAATCAATACGGCCCGCACTCTACGAATTTGGATTCTTGAAGTGACCCTTATGGCATGGGCACAAGAACCATGCACTGGGCAACACCTATTTCGTATCAGTCACGCCCCAACCGGCGCCGGAGACAGTCGTGTAACTCCACGTCGCTTAGTTTCGTGAAATCAATTATATATTTCAGTTTTCTTACAATAAACAATGCGTAAAATAGGAATGATATTTTTTACAGGCCTTTACGAAATCAACCTGTAAAAAAAATTCTCAAATACCTTTTCCAATCTTTCCAAAAGCTTTTTCTCAAGTATTTTTAAACTTCTCCCATAAAGGGTGTGAATTCCGATTTCGATTTTTTCCTGAGCTAGTGGATCGCTTTAAGCAAAATTTTCGCCTGAAGCATTAATTATTTCCGTTCTGTAACTGGGTGGATGGTCCGTTTGAATGTTCAGTTTCAAACTTGTTTGAATTATAACTTCCCAGGGTGTTACTATCCTCAACCAGGAGAACATAATTTGCCTAAGTGGGTTGGAGTATTAGCGAAGAACCTGGTATGATTAAGCAGGTAATTTGGGTGTGTGTCGGAGGAAAAAAGTAAGATGGTCGGATGTAGGAGTAGAAGATAAAGGGAATAAGACGAAAAGGAGATGCTGTGTGAAGTGTGTGGTTCAACGTCCAAGTCGTGATTTGTTGCACATGCCGATTGTGTAAATTATAGATGCGTGTATTCATTCCCGTTATTTTTGAGATCTGCCTTAGATAAGATCGTTTCTTGGACTCATTATTTGAGTTTGTATTTTACGCTTTGATCTTTACCATGAACTAAATGTTCAAATACCCATCCACAATGGTGAAAAGAATTTCAAATATGAACATGCGCAATAGTAGATACTCGTATATTGTGTGAGGTTTGCAATGTATTCAGATGGTTTACCCGTCTTAAACATAGGTACAACTAGTTTAAAAATAATATGTAACTACGAGTAGCAGCTAAAAACCCTTTCCGCAGGTTTTTGCTGCTAGGCCCCTTGGGCGGCTTTTCGACTTTTTGTGAGCATTCTTTTCTTTTGGTGAGCATTTTAAAAATCCGATAGGAACTGGTTCCAAAAATAGCTGGTTCCTGGGATCCAGTGACAGCTAATCACCGGGACAAAGTAACCGCGACAGGCAATGACATCAAATATAATTCGTAGACGCGTGGTAAAAATCACAACGTGGTATTATTAATCACAAACAATAATAATTATACCATCCATCCCTCCATACCCGGAGATATTTACGTGGATCCACGAATGTACGAATCCAATAGTACTTACGCCTTGTAATATTCTTCTTTTCTCTTTTTTACTTATTTAACTCTCCTGGTCATCGGCAAGACAGTTGTGATGTTCTGTCTTTTTTACTTGTATTTATTTGTCTTTTCTACTGGCTCTGATCGATATTTAAATTCTTAAGGCTTTGCATATGTGTGGTAGGGATGGAAAATTCCTCCCCTACGTCACACAAGCCTTTATGAAATTGGACCCTTATTTCCTCTGATAACTACAGAAAGCTACTTAAAGCTCCCTTGTACTACATACCTTTAGAGATATATGTACTTAACTAATAAATACGTTATTTACGACTTTGAACGTAAATATTTTCGTATTTAGGTTGTAATTAAACTCCATCAAACGTTGTGTAATTTTTTTGATTTATGATATAGGATATTAATTACTTTAATTTTTGTGGTAACCCTCTTGATTCTAAACAGAGTGTTGAATTTCAAACTGTATTGGTCTCTCTCTTGCAAATCTAACCTTAAGTAATTTCTCTAAATGAGCTAACTTCCCTTTGACGTTTATTATGATTCCCTACATCCTAATGAATTCATGAATAAGCAATACTAACCGAAACTACACATGGCTAATTGAACAGATAATTAAATATAACTCAAATGGTTAAATGTTAGTAAATTTGATTATGATTGTATTTTGTATCTGCTGGGCGCCCCTCCATTTTGATTCAGCTGCTATAAGGTACATATAAAGATGGATTTAGTAGGTTAATGTAATTAGTTAATTGCATATTTGACGAACTCAGAATAACCCTTTTTCTGGCAAAATTTGGCTCCTGCCTCCATCAAGTAAGCAGGGTGATCAGGAGTCCTCCCAAAATTCGCACAGTCTTTTGGCACGGTTCAATTGATTGATACCTAAGTTATCGCGTCCCAAATGAACCTTCCTTCGCCATCATGCGCTGCCTTCAGGTCTTCCCCCGAGCCCAGATACCTCCAAATTCCTACTCCTCCAAAGTTTACTATTTACTTAGGGCGAACCGGTTTCGTCCTATATGCAATCATATACTCACGGGTTTGTGTGGAGTTACGGGTCGTGAATCCTCCCTCCACGTTCAAGAAATGAGACGAGAGTGACCCGACAGGCCTAAAGCACTAATTGTAAGTGAGTTCGTTTCATTCAATGAACAGTACATAAAAGATATATATGTAAACATACGTTTTGGGAAGGTTTATAACTCGCAATACGAAACTACTTGCATCGCATCCCGAGCTCGGATCTCGCCCATCGGATTCTGCACAATCCTCAGATTGATACCGAATATATACGTAAGAATAGTGTGAAATATAAATACATACTAGTACATTAAGATCTTATCTGGCGATGTGTTCTGGAGATTCGCCATAACTCCAAGCTTTTGTTTGGTTTTGTTGACGGTTTTGTTTGAGAGATCCGCCATCTCTATGGTTTGATTAATGGTCCTTGTTATAGAAGCGACCACTGCCTTCTGTTGGTTGAACTGTATTTTTTTTTTTCTTTCCCTCCCCTCCAATGTTCAACTTTTGATAAATTCTTGCTATCCCGTGATTCTCAATTGAATCATGTAAATCCTCATTACCCCTTATTAAGCTATCCCGTGATTTTTCAACTGTTTCATGTAAGTCTTCAATACACCCTATTAAGCTATCCTTTCTTTCCCTCCCCTCCAATGTTCAACTTTTGATAAATTCTTGCTATCCCGTGATTCTCAATTGAATCATGTAAATCTTCATTACCCCTTATTAAGCTATCCCGTGATTTTTCAACTGTTTCATGTAAGTCTTCAATACACCCTATTAAGCTATCCCGTGATTTATCAAATGTTTCATGTAAATCTTCAATACCTCTTTTTGAACTATCCCGTGATTTATCAACTGTTTCATGTAAATCTTCAATACCTCTTTTTGAACTATCCCGTGATTTATCAACTGTTTCATGTAAATCTTCAATACACCTTTTTGATCTGCTATAATAAATCTGTTAATTTTCAATTGCTTAGGTCTGTAGATACCTCTTTACGTTCAAATTAAAGATAGTGTTTAATTCCTTTTTTTTTTTTCTTTAATAATTGCGCAATATAATAATTTTATCCCGTTCCTAGAAGTTAATACCTAATTACGATATCCACTAGTCAAGGTCATTTTTTTTTTCTCCTTTTTACTGTATTCGAACTAGTGTCCCAGTGACCGACTTATTTTGTAAACAATTTGAGCTTTGTAAACATTCTCGGCGGCCTCGTGACCTAGATTCAAGCGTATGAGGTATGTTTACTTTAGACATTCCGGAGACGTGTGAGATGACTCTAAAAAATTTTTTGTTTGATAATGATGTACTTAGCGCAATTGTCTAGTCTGATACCCGATTACGTATACATATTTATTCATTTATATATACTTTGTTTCAATAAATAATTTATAATATTGATATGTATAATTATATTATGATTGAACTAATTTCTAATATCATAACTTATTTCAAATATTCTGGATTTTCTGAAATTATATTAATACATACATAAAATTTAATATAAAATATTGATTTGTAAATTTATCACACATAACTACTTTTAATAGTTATTGATGAATTCAGAGGTAGGAATCGATACCCTTTTCCTCTTTTTATATAAGTGTTTTTCTTTTTTGATTAAAATTTTTCTTGGGAACAAAAATTACATATATATATGTTTATATACATACATATATAAATATATAAAATATACTTATTATACTTATAATATTTTAATATAGTTACATATCACATATTAAGAAAGTAATATCTTGGTCAAATAATTAATCCAAATACCAATGTTTGCTGCATTCCGCCTTCTCCTTGGAATCTGTAAAATTTTATAACGGAAAAGACTTACCCCTACCAAGGTTTTTCCGACCGGGAAATACACGGTAACCTTGCTGCGATTTTCCTAAATTAATTTTTATTTTCCTAAATTTAATTAAATCTTTTTGACTTCAATTTTTTTTTTTTTTCATTTAATCTAATTAATTAAAATGATGTATGAACTCTATCGTTCTAAACTGTATTTTATCTCAAAACTCGTTGGTTAGATAACACTTTAAATGATAGTTACTTCACGATTAATTTAGAGATGGTAAATTGTTGTTAAATTAAATTTTTATCCCTCCGAACTTTTATGTATTAATAAACTATTATTTTGTTTTATTATTATTATTTAAGATAATTAATTTAAATATTTATTATTTGTTAGAACACTTTCACTTAGATTGAACACACGTATTTAATTATAACTTCTTCACGCTAAATTATCACATCACTTCAGTTATTTATTGCACTAATATTAAACGCGAAATTTCTAAGTTTAAAAATACGATATTAAGTGATTATAAAATCCGAATTTTCCACTAAAACAAATTGTATTTATCACGAGCACTTTTATTTTTCACAAGTAATTAATGCGTTGGCTTTATCTTTATTTTTCACTGACTCTAACTGCAAAGTATTTTTTTTGTAGATCACTGACTAGAATGTGAAATTTTTCTAAGTATCAAAATAATTATCACTTAGAATTTTTCAACTTTAAATCACCCACCGTTTCGTCACGTTCCGCGAACTTACAACTTTTTCGACCACGACCGTAGACTGTCCTCAACTGGCATTTGTCTAGACTTTTATACCCCTCTCAGGTCCAAAAGATCGTATCTGAATCTCCTGTAATAAACTAATCTAATTACTATCAACTCGTAATTTCTTGAAACCTCTCCATTATTGTCGAATGCGGTCTCTTAGTACCTTCCGTGTTTGATACTTTAAATTCTGTCTCGTACTTCCATACTTACAAGATCCGGATTTAGTAAGATCCATGTTTAATGGCCCAACTTCCTTTGTCCTGTTGTTCATACAAAATTAGCTTGAATTTAATAATTTTAAAGTTCTATTTTCATCTATTTCGTAACATGTCCGTGCGTACGGCATCTACCATATGTCCCAAATCTGTCCCCAAATTCGCCTATCAGAGATATCTTCATGTCGAAGTCTTTCTCGCAAATTGTTCATTTTTATTTTATTATTTTTCCTCGAGTTTTTCTGTATTCTATATGAACCTTTCCATTTAAAACCGAATTTTCTCTATTTACGTCGTATATTTGAATTTTCCATTTTTTTCTCGAATTTTCTTTTATTCACGACACTCTTTCCATGAATTTCCTTATTTATTCTTACGTTATTGTTCATATCTCTATAGATTTTTATATTTCAAACCGTATTTATTTTATTCACTGTTAATCTAAGATTTCCTTTGTTTTTCTCTGTCGTATCTTCTCTCCCCTCGCTTCCCTGTACTTCCCTGATATAACCATATCGTTTTTTGATGTTTGCTGCCTCTTGGAAAATTTCATTTTCTATTTGTTATTAATAAATATATCATTTTTAACATCTTTATAGGAGATACCCCCACTTCGGCCCTTAAATTCCTGTCATTTTTATTGCTTCATAGAGAACGCCTTACAAATTTCGTCCCGTTCTTACGCAAAATCCCATAAACCATATGCCTTGACAGTTGTATACATTAATTCCTGTACCCACCTGGCAATAAATCCTTTTTTATTTCAGTGTCGTTAACTTTTATGAGAATTCTTCAATGTAAATATTTCATAAGACCCATGATAATTTTTATTACCTTTTTAACGACTAATCGTCCTTATCTAAACAATTTTCATGTTCGAATATTCCTTGTTTATCACAACAAAATACATCTGAAATCGACAACCATTGTAATGCCTCATTTTTATCTGCAACCGCGTACTATGTTACTCTATAAACTCCATTTTAATTACGTAAAATGACTCCTTTTCCTGAGTTTTTCTATCGCAATGTTTTCAGCATTTTCCACTCCCCTCCGTACTGCACTCTATTTTCTCTTCTAACACTTGTTACTGCTCTAGACATCTGAAATATACCCTCGCCTATTCTTTAAAACTCTCATTTTTTTTGACGTTTCCTCCCTAAATCTTTCATCGTAATATCCTAGCTCCGTCTAGAATTGATAACAATAATTTTCCATTGTTTTTTTCAACATTTCCATTTCCTTTAGCACGTTTTCCCTCGAATCGATCATCTCCGGTCGTCACAAACAATCGTATTATAGATGAAAATCTCCCTAACATCTTACAACACGTTTTCGTCACTTGCTATGCAATTTTTCACTTAAACTTTTCCATCGTTGTTTACGTGTATCCCTTTTTCCGCACCTTATATGCTTTAATGCGTTCGAGAACTAGGGTTTCTGATCCCTGGAACGTACCGGTTAATCATAACATTTCTTGGGGTCACCGTACTTTTGTCCCTGAACAGATTATTTCTTCCCATGGAGTTTATTCACCTCTCGGTTTGGTGGGAACGTCAAACTCATTAATTACATCCCTAATTGCCAAGTCCAAAGGTCGTTCCTTTGTTCTAAAAATGGGCTCGGCCCTCTTCCCGTTGATAGGCTGAATTGGTTTTTAATCGCTTTTGCTGCAATTCAATTGGCTGTCAATATATCACGGCCTAAAGTATACTGGGGGGTCCCTGTCTTTGATTATTTGTTGATACCATCTGTGATTTTTTTATCAATACTCGTCTCACTTTGTCTAATTATAGATCCCTACCGTAAATATGAATTCACTTTACTCTAATCCGATAGATGTCGTAGACGTGTCCGTTTTATAAGTAATTGATATTTTCTTTTCAAATTAAAGTGGGAAGCTACGATATTTCCTAATTTTCACTGTTGATCAATGCAATTCATCACAGTTCCCTCCTCTGAACTCAATTTGCTGTGGCTAACGTTGTATTTTATTTTAATGTCCTCTTCTTTTTTTTTTTTTTTTTTTTTCGTTAGACACCGAAATTGTGTTCAAATTTAGACTAGCTATCTTCCCCTCCTCATTTGGTTATCCCCTATCTCTACTCCGTGTCATATTACTACCTATCTCCCCCTCCTCATTTTGTTATCCCCTATCTCTTTTCCGTATCCTATTACTTCCTATCTCCCCCTCCTCATTTTGTTATCCCCTATCTTTTTTCCGTATCCTATTACTTCCTATCTCCCCCTCCTCATTTTGTTATCCCCTATCTCTTCTCCGCATCCTATTACTTCCTATCTCCCTCTTCACTTTTGCTCGGATTGTTAACAATCTTGAATTTGAATCTCATTGTATTCTTTATTTTCTTTTCGCGTAGATTTTACTTTATGAAATTTTCTTTAATTTTGATAGATTCAAAATTAATTTCTTTTTGCTGGAACACGCCCCTCGACTCGCGTGTTTTGGTGGTCCCCAACCAAATTGGACTAAGACCTCCCTTACAATGATTTAAGTAAAGATTGTTTACAATCTCGCGGCCTTTCGAACAACTGAAAAGCGGGTGGTCTCTTGGTGTGCAATTAATTGTTTTTTGTTTTGTAAGTATGAATATTTTTTGTGAAATGTGTGTTTTCGCACGACCTCACCCAATCCGACAATCAGTGGTATACATGTTTCATATAAATTTTCCAGCATTTTTTTTTTTTCTTTATTTATTTAAACTTTATTTTATAATTCTTAATTTCTAATTGTAATTTCTTAATTCATCCAAAGTTGTTCTAGCCTAAGTGTTGTCCACTCTAATATTTAAATTTTTATAAATGTCCTTTATTATCCTCAAATTGGTTCAGCGTTCCTTTTTTCCCTTTTTTTTTTTTCGAAATCTAAACTATTTATACCTTAATTCAAATGTTACCTTTTTATCTCTATACTTAATGTCTACCCTATATCTATAGATAAACTTTCTTATTTCAATATTTCAAAAAAAAAATTCCTAAGCATTGTTTATTTTTCAAAATGTCCCTTTTGTGTGCCATATAATATCTCTAATTCTCTCCTTTTGAGTGTTCTTACTTATCTAACATTTTTTTTTTTTTCTCTCACTAACACATAAAAAAAAAAAAGTCAATTTTTTTTTTTTTCAACTAGAAAATCAAAATTAACGAATTTATTTGCCTTACTCTACTTCAATAATTGAATATGATTGTCGCTTATTAAGAACTTGTCCACTCACCCTCAAAGACTTAACGACGATCCGCCCCTCGCAAGCAATCTAATAATCTAATATTTTAGTAATTTTCTTTCTTCCCCCTCCCCAATTATAATGTACCCTAACATAATTTTATTTGTATTTCTCAATCGTTTATTTATTTATTAACATTTACAAATATTTGTAAACTTCGCACTCTATCCGTTGATTTCCACTAAATTTAAACCTGATTTTTGTTCCTTATTACTTGTGTAATATCTCGCTAAATGTAAAGCGCTATAATCTCCTTTTATCTCCCGAGTTACCGGATCAATTAGGGTATATGTGTTACTGTAAACTACTGAACCGATGACGTACGGTCCTTCGTAAATTAAACCGAATTTCTTGATTTGTTTGCGCAAAAAACTTGATTGTGTAATCTTTTTCAACTTGACCATGGTTCCGATTTCATAGGTAACTAGTCTTTTATTGAGATTATAATATTTTTGTCGATTTGTAGCGCTTTTCTCCAAATTCTTTTGAGCTGTTAACCTAATTTCATCTATCGTTTTCGTAGGTTTTCCACACCCTTGAGTATACTTGTCTAAACTATAAGTTGGCGATTTCCCGAAAGCTATTTCATTTGGTGAAAATCCTGTTGAACAATGTATTGAGTTATTGTAGGTCTGCTCTATTTCTTTAAGAAAAGCTGCCCATTTTGTATGTTTCTCGTGACAGTAAATACGAAAAATTCTTCCTAGTTCTTTATTTACGCGTTCAGTTATATTCGGTCCAGGATTTCGCACTGAAGTATGTACGATTCTTATGCCCATCCTATTCATGTGGCTTTCCCATTTTTTTGATGTAAATTGAGATCCGTTGTCAGTTAACAAAGCATCTATTTGTATGGTTTTATTAAAATCCTCTACACAATTTAACACGGTCTTAGTACTTGCTATCCTTAATTTATATAATTTTACAAATCTGCTGAAAGAATCTTGGATCACAAATATGTATTTCACGCCTCCCACTCCTCTCGGTAATGGTCCGTATAGATCTGCCATAGCCAATTGTCCTACTTCTTTGGTCATAATTGATTTACTCGGCCCTACAGTCGGTCGAATTTCGCGCTTCGCCAGTTGACAAAGGTGACATTCTCTTACTATGCGCTTTATATCTTGATTCATACCCGGCCAGTAATACCTGTCTCCCATAGCTGATCCTGTTTTAAAAATTCCCCCATGCCCAATTTCTAAATGTATCATTTTTATTAGCTCTTCAGTCAACTCCTGGGGTACTGCTAACACCGTTTTGTTTAGTCCTGTGGTGTAATACAAAGTCTTACCTATTTTTTTGTAATTTTTTAAATACTTATTTACTCTTTTTGTTGGTGGTCCGAATTTTCCCTTGCGCAAATACCCGAAAATTTCTCCCAAAAATGTGTCCTGCTTCTGTAGCTCCGTTATATTTTCTAAGTGTTTTCGAATTTGTTGTCTACCTTTAACCGCAAAAGCTGCTATTTCTGGACATGTGTTTTTCTCCTCCTGAACGTTTTCCGCATCACAAGAGTAACGAGATAAAATGTCAGGTCCTATATTTTCTTTTCCTTTAACGTACTCTACAGTGAAGTTAAATTGATTTAAATACAAAATCCACCGAGTCAGGCGACCACTGTACATCTTCCAGCTCTTCAAAAACGTCAGTGCTTGATGATCTGTTCTAATTATCAATTGTACCCCTCTTAAATATGTCTCAAACTTATGTAAAGCATATATTATCGCCCACAACTCTTGTTCCGATGTGGTCCATTTCAACTCCGGTCCCCTTAAAGCTTTGCTAATAAATCCAATAACGTGGTGATTTCCTTCGGCATCTAGCTGGTATAGCTCCCCCCCTATTGCGAATCCCGAACTGTCTGTCTGTAGGTAGTATGTACTATTTGGATCATGATGGTGTAAAATAACTGTCTCTAAAAATAATGTTTTCACCTTCTCGAATGCACGCTGTTCTGAGTCACCCCACCTCCAAGTTCTATTTTTCTGAAGTAAATCACATAAAACTCGTGTTGATTCCCCATATTTATTCGCGAATCTACGGTAATAATTGCAAAGTCCAAGGAAAGCTCTAACTTGTTTGATTTTCTTGGGTACCGGAAAATTTTTAATCGCGTCTATTTTTTCCGGATCCATCTGAACTCCCAAAGGCGTTATAATGTGTCCTAACATACGCACTTCGGTGAATAAAAATTGACATTTTTCGAGTTTACAAGTCATGTTTGCTGCCTCTAACCTCTCAAGTACCGCGCCTACATGTTCAAAATGATCTTCTTGGCTCCCACACGTATATATTATTAAATCATCCAAGTAATTAGCGCAGAATTCTCTCAGTCCTGGTCCTAGGATTTTGTCAATTCCCCTTGAAAAACTCCCAACTGATGTCTTTAACCCCTGCGGTAATACCTTGTATACATATGATTTTCCATTGTATACAAACCCTGTATATTTGCGACTTTCTGGACTGATAGGTATCTGAAAATAAGCTGAATTGAGATCTATCGTGGTGATGAATTTTACGCCATGAAAACGCTGTATTATCTCAGAAGTTAAGGGTGGTTTCTCTACTTCGGCAATCATTCTAGTATTTAAAAACCTAGCATCCAAAAGTATCCTGACTGTTCCGTCCTTTTTTAAAGTAAATGTTAGAGGACTAGAAAACTGTGTGGCCTCTCTACTGATGATTCCGAGTAACTCCAATTCTCTAATTTTTTCGTCAACTTTATCTCTATAAGCAAAAGGTACAGGATAAGATCGCTTAACGAAGGGCGTCTCGTCCGTCATCTTTATTTCGTGAGTGTATAAAGTTGTGAGACCCGGTCTGTCTCTAAATACATTTTTATGTTTGGTTAAAATCTTTTCCAACCCTTCTTTTCCTTTTAAATCTAAATCTAGCCCGGACACAAATGTCGTTATTCTACGCTCGAGACACGCCGTATTATTTTTTTCGGGGTTTACTTCAATACTAATTAATTTTCCACTTGCGCCGTTTTGACCGCTAATCTCACCTTTAGATTTCCTATAAGTTATCGATGAATTTACCAACTCTATATCCTTTTTACCATTTTCTGTTTTTATTTTTAACTTTCTATTTTCGCCACACTTAAATTCAGCTATATATTCGTCTAACCAATTGATTCCTAATATAATGGGCCTGATCAACTTGGGTATTATTAAACATGGTGTATTTATCGTAACATTTTCAAATCGCAGTGGTACTAAAACCAATCTAGATATCCTCTGACTTTTGTGTCCTACGGCTACCCTGATCTGAATAGCTGTTACAGGCATAATCGGATAAAGTGTTTGATCATTTAAATAATTTTCGTAGAATTCTTGTGCTACACACGTGATCTGACTTCCGGTGTCTATTAAACAATGAACTTCCGTGTTATCTATATGTGCTTTGGCTTCCGGTAATGACGGTAAAGTGCTACCCTTTTCTACTTCCTCATAATCTCGGTCCTCAAAAATGTTGTTAAACCCCCTAACTTCCCTACCCACTTTTTCTTCAATCATTTCCAATTTATTCCATTCATCAGTTATTTGTTGTAGTAAATTGACGCATCCTTCCACGCGCATTTCCTCCTCCGTTCTCGTTTCTTCCGCTCCATCCTTTCGTCTTCTTACATTCCGTTCAGCTTTTACTGGGGCAGTCATCCCTTGTTCACTTTTCCCCAATCCTTTCGTTGGATTCCATCCCCACTTCAGCATAATCTTCAATGCAGTGCTGTGTCTTGGTGCCGGCGTCCCTCTTCCTGTGTGAGTCGTATCCATCAGGACTAATGAATCAACCCCCGTCCGTTTCCCGAGTTGTCTGCGACCACTAGCTCCTTCCCGGTTGTAGTTATTGTAGAATTTTCTTTTGGTGAACTGTTAACTTCGGTGCACTTGCTGCAACTAGCGTTTTCGCCCACACTTTCAATTGCGTGTATCCTCCTTTTTATGGCGCGGTAACGGTCACGGTATTTGTCCTTCTTGCTGGATTCCTCCCCACTCCTCTTCTTCATGTTCCGTTCTTCTGGTGTACATACCATTGTATCTAGTTTTCGTAGAAACTCAGCGGCGACAATCTCATCTCCTGATTGCCCCGAAAACCATAGCGATTGAATTTCCTTCGGATAATGTCTCATAATTTCGTCAACTATGCCCAACGGTGTGTCAGTAATCTTTAAAGCCTTCGCTAGCTCCCAATAGTTTGCGAAATGAGTGAGCATGGATATATTTTTCTTGGCATCATATACCCCTTCTGCAAGACGACGGCGAACTTCATTTTTCTTTATGTCTCCCCAATAGGTAGCTAAAAAATCTCGTTCGAAATCTAACATAGTCTCCCATCGTTTATTGTACAATTTTGCCCACGATTTAGCTTCCCCTTTCAAATTTTCCCGTACGACGACTAAAGGATCCGTTCGTTTCACTTTTCTAGTGTATTCTTTTAAATCTTCCAGGAAACTAATGGGATTTTGATTTCCACCGGAGAATGATGGTCGTTCCTGCTGTGGTAACATTTCCACTACTTGGAGAACGCTTTTCGGCGCACTATCCTCTCCTATCACCGCCACTGTTGCTGGGCTTTCCAATTGTTTCTCGAGTTCTTGCATCTTATTGACGAGCGGTGCCAAAGCTGCCTGAATTATTGTAGTTATATCTCCTATGTTTATTGTTGAAGTCTCGGTTGTGACATTTTCCCCGATTGCTGTCACTAAAGCCTGGGCTCGCCTACTTGTTCCACGTTTCCCAACCATTTTCTTTATTTTCCGAGTGCCGCCTGGTTAATGTTTATATTTTATCTTATTAAGCGACAACCTTATAACCTCTATTTTAATTTTCTAAATTACCTTATGTAAATTATGTTGCTTTCCTTATTCTATTGATTTATTTTTTTTTCAATTTTCTCGTTTTTCTATATTTTTTATTTTATTTTTTTATTTTTCCTTTTACTTCGTTAACTTTTCTTGTTCCTTTTCCTCGGGTTTTTCCTGTAACATATCATGTGTGAGTCTCTCTTCACACTCTCGCTTATTTTCGCCCTGTTCCTCCGATTTTGTGTCGGTCTCCCCCTCTGGCTGAACGACTTCTATCATATCCTCGACTCGTAACTTAGACCTCTTTGAACGTCTAAATATCTCCCGTAATTCATCTCCCGACGGTATTTCTTTAGCTTCTAATTCCGTCGCATCCACTTTCCTTTTTTCCACCATTTTTTGTTTAAAATTTTTAATGAATTTAACTCAATACCAACTATTTATTATAAATATACCTATATATATTTGTAATTTTTTATTTTTTTTTTTATTTTTTTTTTTTGGAACCTGTCCCCCTATAAAACACAATATTTTCAATTATTTATATTTGTTTGCATGATGATTGTAACCCAAATTAGATCAACTCTACCATCACTCTTCATTTCAAATAAATGTAGGTAATTGCAAAAAAAAACGGAATGAATATTGTTACTCCAATGTTAATGAATATCCCGTGATTTTCGTTCAACCAATAATTACTCATTGTTTAGAATGCCAACCATTCCTTCAAGTTCCGCAATACCTACGATATTTTCGCAAAATCTGTTTAGAGTTCGCAATACCTATCTTGATGTTATTTCGTCAAATCCCCTCCTTTTTTCGGTCCGAATGATCAAATGTTCCCTTAAATAGGTATATACCTATAAAACATTCGTCTGTGATATTAAAGTTCTCAACTCGACACTATCCCCAATCAAATATTTTATGTTATTTTTATTTTATGTTCCTTATCTTTTATGTTATGACTTTTTATGTGATAATCCTCACACACAAACCCACAACATTAACTATAAACAAAGGGTCACTTTATGTAGGTAAGTTCCCCCGTTTTTATCTGTAAAGTCTGTTTATTTTTTCCGTAACCGAGTGTTGATATCATTTTCGAGTTTGTTTATTCTACAATCTCTTATAGCGATACGCGTTACCCCCGATGTCGCCTACTTCAAAATTTTCGATGTTTTGTTATCACTTTCGATGCTTAGGTTATCAATCTTTCGATGCTTACAAACACCGCGTTATCTCGTATCAGATTGTTTACATTACGGTCATTAACATTCTGGATTCAGGAATGTCAATACCATTATTCTATCAATTTATGGCCTGCCTTGACTAAATTGTTTACGCTTGTATCTGACCTACATTCTTTGTTACGATATTTATAATCTCATAAGCAATCAACAAATTCATGGTCACTTGATTTAAACTTTAAATCGACACTTTTATAAATTATTTTAAAACATGTAGAGTTTATTCGTTAACACTTTTTTTATATTTAAATGTATTGTTTATATATTTATTTTCGTATATTTATTTATTTATATATTTTTTCGTGTTTATTTAACGGCGCACTGTTCTGATTTTTATTTTATTTTTATTATCACTTCATTTAACATAACGTCCTACTTATTAATGACCAATAAAAGTTTTTTTTTTTTTTTTTAAAACAACTTGTAAAACTCTGATCTCCTGTCACGGCTGTGCAGTTGTAATATTCTTCTTTTCTCTTTTTTACTTATTTAACTCTCCTGGTCATCGGCAAGACAGTTGTGATGTTCTGTCTTTTTTACTTGTATTTATTTGTCTTTTCTACTGGCTCTGATCGATATTTAAATTCTTAAGGCTTTGCATATGTGTGGTAGGGATGGAAAATTCCTCCCCTACGTCACACAAGCCTTTATGAAATTGGACCCTTATTTCCTCTGATAACTACAGAAAGCTACTTAAAGCTCCCTTGTACTACATACCTTTAGAGATATATGTACTTAACTAATAAATACGTTATTTACGACTTTGAACGTAAATATTTTCGTATTTAGGTTGTAATTAAACTCCATCAAACGTTGTGTAATTTTTTTTGATTTATGATATAGGATATTAATTACTTTAATTTTTGTGGTAACCCTCTTGATTCTAAACAGAGTGTTGAATTTCAAACTGTATTGGTCTCTCTCTTGCAAATCTAACCTTAAGTAATTTCTCTAAATGAGCTAACTTCCCTTTGACGTTTATTATGATTCCCTACATCCTAATGAATTCATGAATAAGCAATACTAACCGAAACTACACATGGCTAATTGAACAGATAATTAAATATAACTCAAATGGTTAAATGTTAGTAAATTTGATTATGATTGTATTTTGTATCTGCTGGGCGCCCCTCCATTTTGATTCAGCTGCTATAAGGTACATATAAAGATGGATTTAGTAGGTTAATGTAATTAGTTAATTGCATATTTGACGAACTCAGAATAACCCTTTTTCTGGCAAAATTTGGCTCCTGCCTCCATCAAGTAAGCAGGGTGATCAGGAGTCCTCCCAAAATTCGCACAGTCTTTTGGCACGGTTCAATTGATTGATACCTAAGTTATCGCGTCCCAAATGAACCTTCCTTCGCCATCATGCGCTGCCTTCAGGTCTTCCCCCGAGCCCAGATACCTCCAAATTCCTACTCCTCCAAAGTTTACTATTTACTTAGGGCGAACCGGTTTCGTCCTATATGCAATCATATACTCACGGGTTTGTGTGGAGTTACGGGTCGTGAATCCTCCCTCCACGTTCAAGAAATGAGACGAGAGTGACCCGACAGGCCTAAAGCACTAATTGTAAGTGAGTTCGTTTCATTCAATGAACAGTACATAAAAGATATATATGTAAACATACGTTTTGGGAAGGTTTATAACTCGCAATACGAAACTACTTGCATCGCATCCCGAGCTCGGATCTCGCCCATCGGATTCTGCACAATCCTCAGATTGATACCGAATATATACGTAAGAATAGTGTGAAATATAAATACATACTAGTACATTAAGATCTTATCTGGCGATGTGTTCTGGAGATTCGCCATAACTCCAAGCTTTTGTTTGGTTTTGTTGACGGTTTTGTTTGAGAGATCCGCCATCTCTATGGTTTGATTAATGGTCCTTGTTATAGAAGCGACCACTGCCTTCTGTTGGTTGAACTGTATTTTTTTTTTTTTCTTTCCCTCCCCTCCAATGTTCAACTTTTGATAAATTCTTGCTATCCCGTGATTCTCAATTGAATCATGTAAATCCTCATTACCCCTTATTAAGCTATCCCGTGATTTTTCAACTGTTTCATGTAAGTCTTCAATACACCCTATTAAGCTATCCTTTCTTTCCCTCCCCTCCAATGTTCAACTTTTGATAAATTCTTGCTATCCCGTGATTCTCAATTGAATCATGTAAATCTTCATTACCCCTTATTAAGCTATCCCGTGATTTTTCAACTGTTTCATGTAAGTCTTCAATACACCCTATTAAGCTATCCCGTGATTTATCAAATGTTTCATGTAAATCTTCAATACCTCTTTTTGAACTATCCCGTGATTTATCAACTGTTTCATGTAAATCTTCAATACCTCTTTTTGAACTATCCCGTGATTTATCAACTGTTTCATGTAAATCTTCAATACACCTTTTTGATCTGCTATAATAAATCTGTTAATTTTCAATTGCTTAGGTCTGTAGATACCTCTTTACGTTCAAATTAAAGATAGTGTTTAATTCCTTTTTTTTTTTTCTTTAATAATTGCGCAATATAATAATTTTATCCCGTTCCTAGAAGTTAATACCTAAGTACGATATCCACTAGTCAAGGTCATTTTTTTTTTCTCCTTTTTACTGTATTCGAACTAGTGTCCCAGTGACCGACTTATTTTGTAAACAATTTGAGCTTTGTAAACATTCTCGGCGGCCTCGTGACCTAGATTCAAGCGTATGAGGTATGTTTACTTTAGACATTCCGGAGACGTGTGAGATGACTCTAAAAAATTTTTTGTTTGATAATGATGTACTTAGCGCAATTGTCTAGTCTGATACCCGATTACGTATACATATTTATTCATTTATATATACTTTGTTTCAATAAATAATTTATAATATTGATATGTATAATTATATTATGATTGAACTAATTTCTAATATCATAACTTATTTCAAATATTCTGGATTTTCTGAAATTATATTAATACATACATAAAATTTAATATAAAATATTGATTTGTAAATTTATCACACATAACTACTTTTAATAGTTATTGATGAATTCAGAGGTAGGAATCGATACCCTTTTCCTCTTTTTATATAAGTGTTTTTCTTTTTTGATTAAAATTTTTCTTGGGAACAAAAATTACATATATATATGTTTATATACATACATATATAAATATATAAAATATACTTATTATACTTATAATATTTTAATATAGTTACATATCACATATTAAGAGAGTAATATCTTGGTCAAATAATTAATCCAAATACCAATGTTTGCTGCATTCCGCCTTCTCCTTGGAATCTGTAAAATTTTATAACGGAAAAGACTTACCCCTACCAAGGTTTTTCCGACCGGGAAATACACGGTAACCTTGCTGCGATTTTCCTAAATTAATTTTTATTTTCCTAAATTTAATTAAATCTTTTTGACTTCAATTTTTTTTTTTTTTCATCTAATCTAATTAATTAAAATGATGTATGAACTCTATCGTTCTAAACTGTATTTTATCTCAAAACTCGTTGGTTAGATAACACTTTAAATGATAGTTACTTCACGATTAATTTAGAGATGGTAAATTGTTGTTAAATTAAATTTTTATCCCTCCGAACTTTTATGTATTAATAAACTATTATTTTGTTTTATTATTATTATTTAAGATAATTAATTTAAATATTTATTATTTGTTAGAACACTTTCACTTAGATTGAACACACGTATTTAATTATAACTTCTTCACGCTAAATTATCACATCACTTCAGTTATTTATTGCACTAATATTAAACGCGAAATTTCTAAGTTTAAAAATACGATATTAAGTGATTATAAAATCCGAATTTTCCACTAAAACAAATTGTATTTATCACGAGCACTTTTATTTTTCACAAGTAATTAATGCGTTGGCTTTATCTTTATTTTTCACTGACTCTAACTGCAAAGTATTTTTTTTGTAGATCACTGACTAGAATGTGAAATTTTTCTAAGTATCAAAATAATTATCACTTAGAATTTTTCAACTTTAAATCACCCACCGTTTCGTCACGTTCCGCGAACTTACAACTTTTTCGACCACGACCGTAGACTGTCCTCAACTGGCATTTGTCTAGACTTTTATACCCCTCTCAGGTCCAAAAGATCGTATCTGAATCTCCTGTAATAAACTAATCTAATTACTATCAACTCGTAATTTCTTGAAACCTCTCCATTATTGTCGAATGCGGTCTCTTAGTACCTTCCGTGTTTGATACTTTAAATTCTGTCTCGTACTTCCATACTTACAAGATCCGGATTTAGTAAGATCCATGTTTAATGGCCCAACTTCCTTTGTCCTGTTGTTCATACAAAATTAGCTTGAATTTAATAATTTTAAAGTTCTATTTTCATCTATTTCGTAACATGTCCGTGCGTACGGCATCTACCATATGTCCCAAATCTGTCCCCAAATTCGCCTATCAGAGATATCTTCATGTCGAAGTCTTTCTCGCAAATTGTTCATTTTTATTTTATTATTTTTCCTCGAGTTTTTCTGTATTCTATATGAACCTTTCCATTTAAAACCGAATTTTCTCTATTTACGTCGTATATTTGAATTTTCCATTTTTTTCTCGAATTTTCTTTTATTCACGACACTCTTTCCATGAATTTCCTTATTTATTCTTACGTTATTGTTCATATCTCTATAGATTTTTATATTTCAAACCGTATTTATTTTATTCACTGTTAATCTAAGATTTCCTTTGTTTTTCTCTGTCGTATCTTCTCTCCCCTCGCTTCCCTGTACTTCCCTGATATAACCATATCGTTTTTTGATGTTTGCTGCCTCTTGGAAAATTTCATTTTCTATTTGTTATTAATAAATATATCATTTTTAACATCTTTATAGGAGATACCCCCACTTCGGCCCTTAAATTCCTGTCATTTTTATTGCTTCATAGAGAACGCCTTACAAATTTCGTCCCGTTCTTACGCAAAATCCCATAAACCATATGCCTTGACAGTTGTATACATTAATTCCTGCACCCACCTGGCAATAAATCCTTTTTTATTTCAGTGTCGTTAACTTTTATGAGAATTCTTCAATGTAAATATTTCATAAGACCCATGATAATTTTTATTACCTTTTTAACGACTAATCGTCCTTATCTAAACAATTTTCATGTTCGAATATTCCTTGTTTATCACAACAAAATACATCTGAAATCGACAACCATTGTAATGCCTCATTTTTATCTGCAACCGCGTACTATGTTACTCTATAAACTCCATTTTAATTACGTTAAATGACTCCTTTTCCTGAGTTTTTCTATCGCAATGTTTTCAGCATTTTCCACTCCCCTCCGTACTGCACTCTATTTTCTCTTCTAACACTTGTTACTGCTCTAGACATCTGAAATATACCCTCGCCTATTCTTTAAAATTCTCATTTTTTTTGACGTTTCCTCCCTAAATCTTTCATCGTAATATCCTAGCTCCGTCTAGAATTGATAACAATAATTTTCCATTGTTTTTTTCAACATTTCCATTTCCTTTAGCACGTTTTCCCTCGAATCGATCATCTCCGGTCGTCACAAACAATCGTATTATAGATGAAAATCTCCCTAACATCTTACAACACGTTTTCGTCACTTGCTATGCAATTTTTCACTTAAACTTTTCCATCGTTGTTTACGTGTATCCCTTTTTCCGCACCTTATATGCTTTAATGCGTTCGAGAACTAGGGTTTCTGATCCCTGGAACGTACCGGTTAATCATAACATTTCTTGGGGTCACCGTACTTTTGTCCCTGAACAGATTATTTCTTCCCATGGAGTTTATTCACCTCTCGGTTTGGTGGGAACGTCAAACTCATTAATTACATTCCTAATTGCCAAGTCCAAAGGTCGTTCCTTTGTTCTAAAAATGGGCTCGGCCCTCTTCCCGTTGATAGGCTGAATTGGTTTTTAATCGCTTTTGCTGCAATTCAATTGGCTGTCAATATATCACGGCCTAAAGTATACTGGGGGGTCCCTGTCTTTGATTATTTGTTGATACCATCTGTGATTTTTTTATCAATACTCGTCTCACTTTGTCTAATTATAGATCCCTACCGTAAATATGAATTCACTTTACTCTAATCCGATAGATGTCGTAGACGTGTCCGTTTTATAAGTAATTGATATTTTCTTTTCAAATTAAAGTGGGAAGCTACGATATTTCCTAATTTTCACTGTTGATCAATGCAATTCATCACAGCCTGCCAGCCGACGCTCCTCACGCTAGCTGTTAACATCTTTTGGCATTGCTTTAATTCGGTTCTATTATGAAAGTCGATTTGTAGCAAACTCCATGTACGAAAAAGGTTTTGCGTAAGGCAGAGATGTACTCGAAGCCGGGTTCTTAAATGTCAACCGTAAGGCGAGGTCGCTTTACGATTCAACATTCAACAGTCGCTAGGCTATTAATACTGTCAGATTATTAAACTCGATCGTTTGGCTGCAAAAAATGTAACCTGTCTAAATTTGTTTGTACTTTTCGTCTCCGGTTCCAGATGGTGCCCGTTTTAGATACTGCCATGGATCTTTTGACGTCGGTTGATACTTCATTTATACTCCGCCAGAGTTCGCGTGAGGAGGATCCTGCTAAGAGCTGTCAAATTGGAATAATAATCAACATTATAATAGGTAACCTTTAAGACTGAAGAAAATTTAAAAAAAAAAATTTTTTTTGAGGTAGTGACGTTTCTTTGAACATATTGTATAATTCATTTTGATTATTTTTTTAAATGAACACCAAATATATGATTTATAATTAAAAATGTACATATATAAATACCAACTTACAATTTTTATGATGTCAGCGGAATTTTGGTTTTGAATTGTTAAAGAACTACTAGTAAATTATTATTGAACAAAATTAGGATGTATTCGCCTTCGCTTTATGTCAGCCTAAATAATTAATTCCACGTCACTGATTGAGACAATTTAAGAATATTTTTTTAATCTTAAACCCATTCAAAGACCATGTCAGAATGAAAAATCTTCGTGCAATTTTGATTGTGTGCTGAAATAGTTATTTTGTAATTTGAATTCTTGTGATTTATATTCTACTTTGTTATGTGCACATAATCACTTTAACCATCCAGGGTATATAACATAACACCAGGTGGGATTGGGCGCGAAATTGAGTAATCTGAAAGTATGTTGCCTGTTGTTTGCTAATGATGCGGTGCTGATTTCTAGCACTATGGAAGATCTACCGTCTCTCGTTTATAGGATGAACGAAGTATGTATGAAGAATGAGTTAATGATGAATGTAAGTAAGTCATGGCGTTTGAAAGAGAGAGTACGAAAACAGTTTGCAATATTGTTGTAAATGATGAATACTTGGAGCAGGTGGATGAGTTTGTGTATCTGGGTAGTATGTTTACGAGAGACGGGAAGGCTGATAGGGATATTGAAAGAAGGGTGAATGCCGGTAACTCTATTAATGGAGGACTGAATGCCGTTGGCGCTAATAAAAAATTGTCAAAAGAAGCGAAGCTAGCAGTCCACAATGGAGTCCTGGTACCTACCCTAATGTATGGCAGTGAGGCATGGAACTGGCAGAGGAAGGATGAGAGTTAGCTGAATGCTGTTGAAATGAGATCCCTGAGGCGTGTGTGTGGTAAAACCATGTATGATCATGTGAGGAATGTGGATATCCGCAAAGGTTTGGGCATGTAGAGCGAATGAACGAGGAAAGAAGTGAATGCTAGAAGAAGTCGGGGACGCCCGAGGAAGACCTGGCACGACCAAGTGAATCAGATACTTGAGTCGGGCCATGTGAAGAGTCGGAATAATCGAAGAGCATGTATGAGACGATGTATGAATGTGAGTGAGGCAAAGAGTGTGTGCCAAGACCGAGTTTTTTGGCTGTCCGTCCTCTCTGCCTACCCCTGCGGAGAAACGGCGTGATGGTTAGTTATTTAGTTACCATGATAACCCCAACCCTGGCACATAGGTACTCTATGCTTTATCTCTTCACATTTATACAACTTTTCATACATATTCGCATCTTGACCTTCTCCTACTTTAATCAAACATTACCTTCCACGGATGACCCCGAATCCTTCCACGACCTTCAAATATATTCTTCTTTTTAATTTTTCGAATGCGCAATAACATATGTTCTGAATGTGGAAAACATTTAACGACATTCTCAAGCAAAATAAATTCACATTTTGCATTCATAATAAGCCAAAATCTCACGCAAATGGACATACAGGAAGACACTTTGGTAAGTACAGGCTTAAAACTGTCACCTGTTTTCAGGCATAAAATTTAATTGATCATTACGGTAATATAACTCGGTGGAGGATCTTCTCTCAGTTATTACTGCTACATTTGTCACGCAGTAAACATTTAGAAGAGTTTTACCTTGCACACTTTTCAAACACATATGGGCGGGTATAATTTTGCTAATTGAAAACCATTTGTCGGAAATTAATTACAGGTTTATCATAAATGTACTGTATCGAAAACGCAACGCAAGTTTAATTAAGGTGCCGTATACCTGCTCAAAAAGAAGAAGATGGAGAGATATGTAATTATGAATGTTGGAGAGAGCACGCTAATATTTAAAACGATAAAATTGAAGCGAAAATTGTGAAAATGTTTAATAAAAGACGACTCGTTTAAAATAGAGCAAAAATCTCGCAGGGATTGTCTTAAACAGCATTTAAAGAAACACTTCATACATATTATAACTAGTAAAATAACTGAAACAAACGTGTTTATAATAATTTTTGAAGTACACTTTGCGATTTTTTGCTATCGAGGGAATTTCATATAGTTTGAGTTTCAGCGCGGAGAATGTCTAGAGAATGTGTCTTCAAGAATAACATATATTTTTTGAAGAGCTATAAAACTAAAAGTTTTTAAGGTTCATACTCGTATGTAATAAATCGGTAGAAATGGGGTATGCGGTGGCTTAAATGAAAACAATATTAGTGAAGCTCAATCGAAAATCTGGAAACAGAAAATTCAGAAAAAGATATTTGCACCTCTGGGACTCGAACCCAGGACCTTTCGCTGGTTCGATTCCCAGAGGTGAAAATATCTTTTTTGATTTTTCTGTTTCCAGATTTTGGATTGAGTTTCGCTTATATTGTCTTCATTTAATTATATATTACAATTCGAGGACTTACTCATAAAGTTAAAAATAAAAACAACGCAAACACTTTTAATTTTATGTGAAATATCTACCTTTCGACATAATTGACACCTGTATCAAGTCCCTTGTCGTATCGTAGGTACTAACAACTTCTGTGTTTCATCGCAAGGGAAATCTGCCGCCTGATTTGCTATTTATAAAAACTATTATACGCGGTGCCGGGAAATTAGTAGGACAAGAGGGAACTGGTGAATCTCGGTCAAAATCGATCGCTTGGTGGTAAATCAGCTGTTTCTATTTAATGAATATTTAAAATGCTTCGTAATCCCTTAGTTGCCGAATAAAATGGAAAAAGGAAAATAAAAATAAATGACAAAAAGTAAAAAGTTGATTGTTCAATAATCTGAATGTGACCTAGATTCTCCAGTTTTCGCTTGTATTACGAGTTTCCGGACACTGTAAAATGAAAAAAAATGAGATGATCATCGAAAAAAAACACCAAAATCATTTCACCTTTCTGAATTAACCAAGTAGGTATTATACTGGTAATAAAATTGTTTTCCGTTATTTCCGCGTACGCCATTGGTTTTTTCATAAATAAAAATTATATGTTAGCTAGGAAACATTTTTTTAAGGGAATAACATCAATTGTTAGATACCCTTGTAAATGTGAGTGGAGTGGAGTGGAATTAGATAGTGGGAAAAGAACGGGCTTTCTTATTTTTCCCGTAGATTGGTGTTTAAGATAATTCATAGGATAAATTTGCAATGTTAAGGAAATTTTTAAAAATTCTTTTTTTAATATCACAAGAGTCCCAAATGCTCCCGTCTGGAAACAGTGAGACTATGACATTCCCAATTGGGGTATATTTTGAGGCTGAATACCTATAGTGAAGAGCGGAAGGAGATGGGAAAGAGGAAGGTACCTGGCAATTCAGATCAGGTCAGCAAATACGGATAAGGATAAGGATAAGTTAATTAAGGAGAAATGGAAGGGGAAGGTGGGGAAGTATCTTGCTGTTCAGATCAGGTCAGCAAACATGGCTAAAGCCATTTCTAGCAACGTCTCAAATCTGAATGGTGATCTTACACCAGACCTATTCTGAGAGTGTTTTCCACTTTCAATACTTCCTGGTTGAATTATTTGACTACTATTTGGTTATTATGTCTACTGCTAATAACCAAATAACTAAAAATACAATCGTCAAAGACGACATGGCAACAAATATGGAAAATCATATAAATGAAATAAAATTCTTGTAGACTACCCCCTTCGTCTCCCCCATGTGTTATGTACGAGTATATAAGCTGAAGATTAATAATTATCTAATTTTTCCAGCAGAGTTTCCTGAGAGCATCTTCTCCTTGCTCCAGTTTCCATACCGACCAGCATTACAGGGCACAGGGTGACTCACACAGTTTCACGAGATAACCTTTCCGCTATCTCCTGCGCAGGCTGAGAGGTTGCGCGGCCCAACAAAGACGACATGTAATCTCGGAGCGGGGAACATAAAGTCCGCGTCGTGTCTGCTGTTCGTTACCGTTGTTCCGGCTGGTCCATTGGCTGGGGCTGCCTCCGAATCTGCATCATCTGCGGTGAAAGGAGATCTCTAGCCTATTGTGAGCCGCAGAGCCTATCCCTGCTCCACATGGACGGTGATCACGCCTTCTCCATTGGAATGAACAACATGTCATTGTGTCAATTTGTGTACCTATTACAAAGCTAGCGGTGTTTCGAAATCATTACAACAACCATTGAATACCATGCACCATATGATAATATTTATTATCTTCATAGGAGGAATTACCACGTATGAGGACTTAAAATGGACACATACGGCGGCCATTTGGATGAATCCATTTGGACAAAGTTCTATCTATGTCACCATCGAGTAAGCAACTCAATAAAAATAATAATAATATTTGGATGATTTATATAGCGCCGTTTTTGTAAAAAATCACCTCAAGTGCACTGTACAAACTTATAATACATTGGATATGATTTTAGATTTTCACGGCCAAAAGTATTTATGTTATTTATTTTTGGGGTGTTATGCCGTGTTGCGCTACCTCCTCGTTCAGTCTACGTTTCGGACAGCGTTGCAATGTCCATCATCGGGGCAGATGTGATGATGATGTGCAGGCTAAAGGAGGAGGTAGCGCAACACGGCATAACACCCCAAAAATAAATAACAAAATTTTTTATACATTTCTAAAATCTAGAAAAACTACAAACTAGACAAACGACTAAAAACAACTTATGGCTAAAAACTGCATCCACCGGCTCATCGATCACCGATACGAAAATATATTATGTTTATTTATTTATTTATTTCTATATATTACAGGATTTACCAATTTGTTGACATTTTTACATAATATATTTTGGAAACATTTTTACATGATATATTTTGCAATTTAATTATGTTGGGTGTAAGGTAGGTTTGAGAAGGTGAAACTGTGGATGGGTAATTTTGTATGTTTCGTGAACACCTCACTAGGAGAACCTGTACCTACAATGTTTTGACCAATGAACGCGATGCTGCCCAAAAATGAATGAATCCATAAACTAAAATCATATACGGAGAAATTAAAAAAATTCTTTATTTTTTTCACAGTTTTATAGCATTTTTTAAATTTTAAATTAAGTGGTTGTTAAAAAATAATACATGTAGGCAATTTTTTTTACTAATGTACGCAAAAGATCCATATCAAATTAAGTAGTAAGGAATAATATAGGTAGGCATAAAATATTGGTATTAAATATTGTTTGGTACACACTTCACGGACATCACTAAGCCAAGCCGTTGTCGCACAGTGATAAATAATGAGTTCATTTTCTTGTTTATCGGCAAGTTTTTCAAGTCAAGAAAGAAAATGATTTTATTTTTCCAAACTTTTCAGTCATATTTTGATAATTCAAAATGCTCCGAGAAAAGCTCCTCAGAGAAGGAGTTAACTCTTTTATTAATTTTTATAGATAAATCTATTTACTTCATATACAAATCCTTTTTTCCATATGATTATTTTGATCCGTTAAAAACAAAGTTTTCTACAGTAATACATCATTTATTTTCAAATGTCTTTTAAAACCACTCGGACCCATAAGCTTGTTTTCACGATAATATAACATTACCAGACATGTCTATGACGTATTAGGCGTACCTGACATATTAAAACGTTTTATTTTTTGATTATGCTGATAATTGAACCTTTCTACTGAGGAACTGGAGACGACAACTCTATCAACCGAATGGAATATACCGATATTTATTGCGTATTATAATATACTTGGTCGAAGGTATTATGCTTTAATTTCTTTCAATTTCACAAAAATACGAATTCCGCGTGTTTATTCATGATTACAGCCAAAAGTTGATAGAATGCATTGTCATCGACTACGAGTCAATCTGCCGAATTTCAACTCGATCAGATTTGGGGAAATGGGTTAATTTCCACTTGAAAACAAAAGTGGCATTCAAATGGTGTTTTAAAAACATCAACTATCCCCTTGGTCACGCCATAACTTCAGAACGACTTTACCTAGTTCATTCATCTTTTTTTAAAGTTTTCTAATACTTTGTAGAAAGTTCTTACGGGAAGAAAAATTAAGAAAATTGCTCAGAAAATCGTATAATTTCAGAAAACTTAACGACTATTTTAACTGCGCACGTGTGACAGCTTTTTTTTGTAACAAAAGAATTGTCCATGGATTTTTAAAATTATAGATATTTTAAAAAGGTACCTATTTTAAGTACCAAATTTGATTGATTGTTCTTATAATATACAAAAATGAATATCTGTAAAAAATGTAATATGAAAATTTGAATAAAAAAATTGTAATGGGTGGTACGCGAGCTGTTTTAAAACTGAATGTACTGGGACTGAATATATGGAACGCGGGAGGGGGGTTGGCCGGACGGGGAGCGGGAGAGGGGAGAAAGAAGCGGGGAAGGTTGAAGGGGAACGCGGGAGGGGAAGGGGATACGGGAGGGGAACGGGGACGCACGGGAAAGGACATGCAGGAAGAAACAATTTATTTATTTGAATATGGCTTTGCTACGCTTGCCGGCAGCCAGCTAGTTCGAAATATTTTTTAGCAGGCTACGATGTTATACAAACGTGATCGTACCTCAATAGTAGTTTATAATATAGTGCATCACGTGGTTTAATTAATGCTGCGGTTTGGGAACTGGACAATAATTAATAGTCCTGTTAGATTTGAAATCTACCGTAATAAAATCGCCGTCCTTCCAAGTATTACCAATGACCATTGGAACTTCTCCGTATTTCATTAGGCTGTTGTTTAACTGCCACCGCTTGAAGAATTTCTATCTAATATGTAGACAGAGAGGAAGACCGCCAAACAATTCTGTCTCGGCAGACACTCCTTGCCCATTCACATTATATCGTCTCATACAAAGATGCAAACATATCTTTTTCTAACAATTATTATAAGCAATAATTATCAGCCTGAAACACTCATCAACATTGAAAAATCTTCCGAGAAAAGATACTTGCCGCCAACGGGACTTGAAACCGTGTCCTTCTTTCTGATTGCCGGTCATCTGCTCTTGACCACTGAGCTATGGGGGCTTATCAAATACCCGCCAAATAATTCAATATATACTAGTGTTTCATTCAACAATTAGTATCTTTCCTCGGAAGATTTTTCAATGTTGATGAGTGTTTCAGGCTGATAATTATTGCTTATAATAATTGTTACCCTTTGTGCTATGCATAAAAATCTTGTCTAAACGTTAGTTAATAAATTAAAAATAATAATTAATATTTGACAAGTTTAAGTATTTCCCAAATAAATGTAGTCATAATTTGTCTCGACGCCACCTAGCGAGGGATTAACACTTACAATGTCTCTCTCGCAAAAATAAAGTTGGTTGTTTTCAGGTGGAAAAAATATAATAAGCAGTAATTGTTGAATGAAACACTAGTATATATTGAATTATTTGGCGGGTATTTGATAAGCCCCCATAGCTCAGTGGTCAAGAGCAGCTGACCGGCAATCAGAAGTACACGGGTTCAAGTCCCGTTGGCGGCTAGTATCTTTTCTCGGAAGATTTTTAAATGTTGATGAGTGTTTCAGGCTGATAATTATTGCTTATAATAATTGTTACCCTTTGTGCTATGCGTAAAAACCTTGTCTAAACGTTAGTTTATAAATTAAAAATAATAACATCTTTTTCTGTTATTCTGAATGTATACCTTTGATAAGAGCATCCACCATAGTCCTAAGATCCGTAAATTTGTATTCAATCAGTGGCGTTCAGTCCATAAAGGCAAAAGAATCTACTCTAGGAAAAAAAAACGTTAAAAGATAATAGAAAAAAAGACATTTTTTTTGATCTAAATGCATTTTTTCACGAATTTTCTACACACTTCAGATGGGCGAAAACAAGGTACCCGTTGAGAAAAAAGAATTTGTTTTAAACAGAAATATATATTTTTTATGTACACTAGACAGCCAAAATATTTAAACACATTTTAAGAGTGGGAAGGGGAAGGAGATGAGGAAGAGGAAGGTGGGGACACGCAGGGACATTTTGAAAATAATAAGTACGTTCGAATGTTTTTTTTATGCATAGTGCTCACCATACCCCAATTATTTATAAAGGTATTGTCAAAATTATAACATGCTTTGCAAAAGGACTCAAAAAGAAGTTAAAGTCAGTGTTGGGCCATTTAATTATGTTTTATGTGTAAAAATTGTACATATTTTATTACATTACAAAAATTGGTTTTTGGTTTGGTACAAAACATTTTAAAAAAGAAACAATTTGCGCATCTCCAGTGCCACAGAGCAGTGGCAAACGAACGGTGGGGCGGAAGGGGCGGCCCGCCCTTTGTTTCTGGGGGGCCTCCAAACGCCTCCATGATCCCTCGATCAAATCCCAAATAAAACTTTAAGGCACCAATAACCAGCATTCTCTTAAAATAATTTTTGTAATTTTTTTATTTCATTTTCTGAAAGATTTATTTGTTGAATGCTCTTACCAAATGCTTTAAAGAAATTCGAATAATTGACCGAGATGCAGCATTTTATGTGAAACCGTTTGAAATGTTGAATTATCGTTCAGCAAAACTTTGAATGCCTTTTTTTCGAAACTTTTTTAACTCCAGTGCCTACGGCACTACGTAGGGGAATTTTGATTTCTAAAGAAATAGAAAAAGTGAGGACCACGAATTTTATTTTCGATTTTTTTATGTAAAATTTTGATCGTTCAAAAAAAAAAATAGAGGGTGGCCCTATATAAAAAACCTACGTGGTGCCATAATGACTGGATTGTCGAACAGTTTACGACTTGGTGCATGCAAATCGGATGTATCTATAGTTTTTCTAATATGTTGTCAACCAGGTTGAAAAACGTAGTTTCGAGAAAAACGCGTTCAAAGTTTTGCTGAAGGATAATTCAACATACAAACTGTTTAAAACGGATTCATATAAAATGCTATATCTTTCAGAAAATTAAAGTAAAATAAAATAATTTTTTTTTCAGTGTCCTGGTGCCTTAAAGCCTTATTTAAGATTTAATCATGGGAACTTAGAGGCGTTTGGACGCCCCCAGGACGCGCATTTCCAAAACCTATTCCGGTTCAGTCGCTTTAAATTTTCAATGTCAAAATTAAATATTTAGAAATAAAATTATTAATTTCTAATGTAGGCATTGGAAAGATTATTTTATCTAGATATTAGAACACTTTTTGTTTTTGCAAAGTGATAAAAATAACCAATATATAGGTTTTGGAAATACGCCCCCAGGGCGGCCCGTGTGAACTGAATAAAAATCTTGCAAAATTAAACCAACTTCTTAAACTAGGGGAGGGGGGCCACATTTAGCTTTGCCGCCCCGGGCCTCTGACGGGCTTAGTCCGCCACTGCCACAGAGTAAGCTTTCCTTTGGTGAAATATTCTTCCATTCTACGTTACAATGCGACTAAAAGGAAGAAAGCGTGTATTAATTGCGTGAAGTGCTTTCCCCCCTCCCGCGACCCCCTACTTCGTCTCCCTTCCCCCTCCCCTTCCTTCCATCCCTCCCTGCCGCAAAACTATATGAAATAATAATAATAATAATAATAACGTAGTATTTATATAGCGCAGTTTTGTGATGTTTCACTTCAAGTGCGCAACACTCAATAAACACATTTTTCAAATAACTTGCGTGCCACTTATTTTAAAATTATAAAAATTGTATAAAACAAATTTCACAACGCCAGAGCTCACCATTATAAAAATGAACCTTCGCGAACGTGCTGTCGAATGAATGGTATAGAAAATAATAGGGACAAACAAAGAAATATTAAGTTTTTTTTATGTATGTGGATTTGTTTGCTCTTTTTTTTAATTTGGGAGGCGGGAATGGGTACCGCCGCCCCGGGAACCTTTATTGGATAACCAACACCTCTGCCATAGGTCACCCCAGGTGGTTCGCTACGTTTGGTGATTTAGCAGGGGTGCCCGGGTTCATGGGGTGAGGTTTGTCTAGGTCTTGGAGGCGGATGACCAGGACATACTGAACCCCAGATTCCTACCCACCCCTTAAACCCTTTTCCTTCCCAGAACTCTCCTCTCCTTCCTTTCCATAAAAAATCCTCCACAGAGCATCCCCAAAGATGACATAGGCCCTGAGGGAAATTATTTTCCTCAGGGCCTCCTGTGTGGAGCTCATGTAAAAAAAAAACAGTTGACTGCAGTTGACAACAGTTGACAACGGTTGACAAGAGTTGACAACAGTTGACAACTGTTGAAAACAGTTGACAACGGTTGACAAGAGTTGACAACAGTTGACTGCAGTTGACTACAGTTGACTACAGTTGACTACAGCTGACTGCAGTTGACTACAGTTGACTCCAGTTGACTACAGTTCACTACAGTTCACTACAGTTGACTACAGTTGACTACAGTTGACTACAGTTGACTACAGCTGACTGCAGCTGACTGCAGTTGACTAAAGTTGACTACAGTTGACTACAGTTGACTACATTTGACTATAGTTCACTAAAGTTGACTAAAGATGACTTCAACAACCTTGGACATATTTCTAATACACGAAAATAATTCATTCAAGTTAAAAAATTACACACAACCTACCTTTGGTCATAGAGCAATGCACACCACTGTATACAATGAATGCATGAGCTTATTTGGAAGCTGGGAGACTGGTGACCTTTTGCTAAATTAAACGTGATTACGGCGATAATTGGAGAGATTTGTCTAGGCGATAACCCGGCCATTAAACACACACTCATAAAAATGCGGTCGACTTCGTAATTCGTAAAAATTTAAGATGAATTAGACAAACAAACACAAGTTGGTTCCGTAAAGTATGTGTAATAATTTAGTGGGGATAGACGGCTCTTGGTTAGTGGCTACCAAATGGCTAAGAAAATTAGATTAGAGTTATCTAAAATATTATTGCAACCGTTATGTTTTTAATAGCGCGAAATAATAGCACCAAAGATAATCAATATACATATTTATATAGGCATATCAAGTATATCACTTGGTCGAAGATTTAAAGCCTAGTTAAAGTCCCCGGAGTTGCCCTGCCTCTACACAAAGTTTTTCAAAATCTCATATAGACAGTATTTATACGGTCCTCTTGTTTTTGAAGGTCAATTGTGCAAATTTTCATCAACCCCTCAGGCGTCGGGAATATTTTGTCAAAAGGTCTAAATATTTCCGCTTTGCAATAAAATCCAAAAAAATGAATATTTCTGAAGTATCCGAAATAAAAAATAAGCTTTTATTTGTTTTATAATTTCAGATACTCGTAAATATGCATTTTTTTAAATATAAAAGTTTGGAATCCAAACATTTATTTATTTGCAATGTTTTATAAACCACTCACCTTACATTTTTCCTAACTAAAATTAGTTTTACCGAAAAAAATAAAGACACACACACATATTTTGTAAGAAAAATGTATTTTAAAGTTATCATGACTTTACTTTTTTTCGTTTAATGTGAAAATAATTAATAAAAAAAAATTATTTTTAATTTTTAACTTATGAGTAAAACCTCAAATTGTAATATTTAAATAAATGAAGACAATAAAAGCGAAACTCAATCGAAAATCTGGAAACAGAAAAATCAGAAAAACATATTGACACCTCTGGGAATCGAACCCAGAGGTGTCAATATGTTTTTCTGATTTTTCTGTTTCCAGATTTTCGATTGAGTTTCGCTTATATTGTCTTCATTTATTTAAATAATAAAAAAATCCCAAAATATTTTTTTTTTCTAATTAGCAGTAGGAAATTTTCTTTCATAAAAGAGTACTTTTTAATGTTTTGTGGTTTACTTTTAGGATGGAATATAAAGCGTGGTATTTTCTCTTTCTAATACCGGTTAGATCATATTTATCACCATTATAGTAAGGGAGACACAACGATTTCTATGAGACCTATTTGAGTTGTTCCCAAAAGCGAACAAATCAGCCTGACGGTTTAGTATCGGAATAAAACTGTACACCCAAATCAAAGCCACGCCGCCCGCTCGCTCGCCACCGACTCTACTCTTCTTTAAATAAATGAAATTGATGAAATTTTGCACACTTGACCATCAAAATAAAAGAAGCGGCTTCGTCTACGCGAGATTTCGTAAAACCACTCTCATGATCTTTTCTCACCCCTTAAGGAAGGACTTTGATACTTCTTTATAAAATGTTGCAAGATAAGAGGAACATTACTGTCTACATTTGTTTTCGAAAAACTCTGTGTAAAACCCGAGCAACGCCGGAGACTTCAGCTAGTTAGTTAGTAGACATTTTACGAACCACCGTTCAGTTCATTGAATTAATGAAAATTGACGTGCGTGTCAAAATATCACATGATTAGATTTACATTAGGGGTATTATTTTATTTATCTTACTTTTTATAAATAACTAGCTGGTCCCAGCATGCGTTGCTATGCCATTTAATAAATAAATTGTTTCTCTCTGAGTGTCCTTTCCCATTCGTCCCGTTCCCCTTCCGCCTCCCCTTCTTCTCCTGCGTCCTCCTCCCCTCTCGCGTTCCCACTCCGTCACCTCCACCTTCCCTCTCCCCACTCCACTCCCCCCCCGTCCCGCGAACCCCCCTACCGAGTTCCCCTCCCCCTTCACACGTCCCCTTCCCCTCCCGCGTTCCCCTTCCACCTTCCCCGCCTTCCCTCTTCCCCTTTCCACTCCCTCATCCCGCCAACCCTCCTCCCGCATTCAATATATTCAATCCCAGTACATTCAGTTTTTAAACAGCCCGCGTGCCACCTTTTACAATTTATATTAAAATTTCCATTTTTCATGTATATTAAATTTGGTACCTACCGTGGGTACCTATTTAAAATATCTAAAATTCTTGATTCGATTCAAACTATTAGGGGAGTACCCACTTTAAATAATTTTATCAACTTAAAGATTTTTAAAAATAGAATCCGGATTTAACAATTATTGTTTTGCAAAATGTCATTCTCAAACACGCGAACTGTCAAACGTGCGATAGTCGTTAGGTTTTCTGAAATTATCCAATTTTCTGCGCAATGTTCTTAATTTTTCTCTCCGTAAGAACCATCCTCGTATTTCAAGGAATATTCTAAAAAAAGAATTAGCGAAATCGGTTCAGCTGCTCTCGAGATTTGCGCTTAGCAACACATTCAGCGATTCGTTTTTATATATAAGATTTGAAGTCTTATGTCTAATTTAGTGTCACAGTAAATATTTATTTGCCCTATCTCTTTTGTTGCCACTTGTTATTTTTACATACAGCGTGAAAAAAATCGTAAAAAAATTCATTATTTTTATTGAAACATCATCAAAAATGACAGCAATCTAGTATTAAATTTAATCGTTTGAAGACAATATTTACAATTCTTATACGAATAAAAGGAAACATGAACGACACAAAAAAATTCGGTCGCATCTGGGAATTGAACCCAAGACCTCGCCTTGTTAGGGCATTGCTCTGACCCTCTGACCACTGAGATAATATTATAATTTGAGGTTTTCCTGAATAAGTTGTTCCACTACAAAAATATTTAATACTCATCCAATAGACCTGTAACAAAGCGATAGATAAAATTAAAAATTGAAAATATTTTTCCAAGACACTGTCTAGATCAGTATTTCTCAAATTTGGCTATAACGTCCCCTTGTGGGCGCTGGAATCTTTCGGGGGGCAGTAGAAGGCTTAAAGAAAATTAGGAAAACTTATTAAAATTATTTAATTAAGAAAATTAATAAATTGGCTGCATGTTACTGAACGCATGTTACTGACTTACGGCTGTTTAGCATATAAAATATAATGTACATTTAGATGATGTAATAATTTGCGTACATGTTCATGTTCAAATATCTTAATACCACTCTTCCACGGAAGCAGTAGCTTGTGTCTGGAGAATTTGAGAATTCGAGCCTGATATTAATTAACAAAGTCAACGAAATGCATCAGATTCATCCTACACATTATATAAGTTTTAATTTTTTTATTATAATCTTAATTGTTTTATGTTACATAGGTAATTGTACTGTGCCTGTCTCACTGGGAGTTCCTGTGTTGAGAGCAGGCGCATTTTAACATAAATAGTTTAAAAATAGTTTATAAAGGATAACAACAACAATGTTATTTACATTTAGAGTAAAAGTACAAGGACAATCAGCATCGTATCAATGGGTTAGCATGCATTAGGAGGTTCTAAAAATATTGTTGATATATAATCTGTCTTTGGTAGTGATCCAAAACTTGGTATCTGTTTTGTATTTTATGTGATTAGTGTGCTGTCTAATGGTCAGTGGAAGTGTATTATAAAGTTTTGTTGCAAAGTACCTGAAGTTTCTTTGACCAAACGTTGTTTTGGCGAAAAGGATAAGTAAGAGATTTTGCCCTTTGGTTTTTGTAACACGATCAGTTTGGATATTGTCAAAAGCAGTTCTATGTTTGAATAGATAAATTAGTATATTTTTGGCATAAAGTTGCCTAATGTCCAACACACCGATTCTCCTAAAGATTTCATCCAAACTGCTTGTGATCTGTAGTTTTAGAATAAACTTTATAATTAGTTTCTGGGCTTTAGAGATCGGATCAATGGTGGCAGCGTTTGCTCCTCCCCAGGCTATGATACCATACTCGAATTCAAAGCCTTCTATTAATAATGTTAATAAAAATACTTCTTAATATGATTAGGTATGCGTTTTATTTCCTCTCATTAAAACTTTTTTTGATCTCAAAAATAGGAAATTATGAGTCATACTCTCTTTATCATATCCATATAATAATATATGTTAAAATGTTATGTAAAAATATAAGAAAAAAATTAGAGGCAAGAAATTTCAATGTGGTCGGTGGTCGAAAGAACTTTGAGAACCTATAGTCTAGATTATATTTTAATTGGGATAGAATCTTGCAATAAAACATAAAGATCGCAGCCCAAAAATATGGTAAATAAAATTAAAAAAACCCCTTTTTTTAAATCGATTTGGGGTTGCTGTGTGGAGGGTATTTTGAAGGAAAAGAAGGAGAGAAAGTTCTGGGAAGGAAAATAGATGAGGGGTGGGTACGTACCTGGGGGTCAATGTGTCAAACTTGAAACATGAAATTCAAAGAAAAATCGTAATGTAGAATGAATCACAGTTTGCAAAAAAAGTTGTTTATTGCAAAACTGGCGGACATAAAATGAAAACTGACGAAAAAAACGATATAAATTTTGCAATAACTTTGTCCTATAATTTTCGTAAGTCGAGGTTCATGCGCACATAAAATTTATTTAATTTAATTTAATCTTTGAAGGAATGAATCTGAAGAAAATTCAATGAGCTACGATTCCAGCCAACTTAAAAAAATGTGGTTTTGAGAAAAACGCATTTAATGATTTCGCTTGTAACTGGATCGCTCCGTTTTCCGATCCATCTGCTTGGCGCGCACCGCTCCTAACTATACTTAAAGATCGAATTTAATATCATAACTTTGGGAATGTAATCTCCACGTGTATGGGAATATTTTTAGGCGACAAAAAAGTAGATTTTTTAGATTGGCTGGACCAGATTCCCTCCTTAAGATGAATACATACCTGAAATCCTATTTAGATACTATTTTGATTAATCTTTACGACGAATCGGCTTACAGTACATTAAAAAAATATGCTACAGATGAATCAAAGCTTTTAATAGCTTTTCTATGTATTGTGTATAAAATTATGCACAAGATAAATAAAAACCACTTTTTCGCTTACTAGCCTCGTGCAAAAAGATGCTCGTTTTTAAAATTTTGCAGGCATGAGATTCGAAATATTTCTAGCGTTTATATTCCTCTCGAATTCCTAATACAAATTAAAAATGTCGAAAGTTGGTGTGGTTGAAATAGCTAAGTAATTAATTAAATTTTTTCTGTCTTTTCTGTTTCAGATTTTAAGTTAGAGGGGTTAATTTCAACGATGATTTTATTTTTTTATTTGAGGTTTTACTCATTCACTTATTCCTCTATAAAAATAATAATTATTTAATTGCAGTTTCCATACGTAAGGGTTTATTTTCGGAACGATGCATTTATTTTAAAATTTACTATAATGGTCAGCTATAATAATATTAATATTTTTAGGTAGGTATTATATATTGACAACATGTCATCATTCCGAATACTGGTAAAAACAGTGTGCATAAGGAAAATATTTTAATAAATTTTATAACAACCTAATAACCCTATCTATTTTATGTTTAAATAATAAAAATATAATTGGGTATTAGTGCAGCGCGCGCCTCCTGTCATGCGCTCTGCATTTTCTTTCACGTTTTTTTGTTAACCAGTCAGGTCTGTTGGTTCGGTTTTCGGAACAAATCATGCAGGTCTTGTTGTGTCTCACTTACTATAACCCCTCAAGCTAATTTGTTCGGTTTTCGGGAAAACTCAAATAAGTCTCATCGATGTGCCTCCTTTACTATAATACCATCATGGTTATAAATACGATCTAAACGGTGTTAGAAAGAGAAAAAAACCACGCTTTATAATCAAATCTAAAAATTAACATCAAAATAATTAAATTGGACACCTTTATGTAATTTGTAATTTGAAAAAAAATAACCATGACGTTCATAATACATTATGGCCTATTAAAATATGTAGTTTTTTTTTCGTTATCAGTAATTTTAATAAGAAAAAATGTAAAGTGAGCTATTTGTAAAACTTTTTTATGTTTTCAGGCCAAAATTTTATATTTCAAAAATTATTTGTTTATTTTGAATTAGAAAAACAGTTTTTAATATTTGGGTACATTCACATTGTTTCGATAGCTCATGAAAACTTATAGCGATTTTGGGCCGCGTGAATTTTGTGTAAGCTCTGGAAAAAAATTGGGAACGGAAAATGAACTTGGAGAGGATGCCACCAAAATAATGAAAGTCCTACCTTATGAACCTTATCTTCTCTTGCTCCCTCTGATGTTGCACAAATCGCACGACGTAAAAAACTGCTTTGCCCGTTACCACCATGAAAACTCTTACCCGTTGCATAAGACCATGTACGTCTTACAGCGCTGTAGAAATTGTACTAAAGGTCGGGACGAATTCTTCTCCCTGTGACAAGGTTGGGTAGATAATATTTCTGTAGGTAGGTCAGGCAGTATGGAATATGGGGAATGTGAAATAGGATACTATTTATATACTTAGTCGAAGGTTATGCCCAAACACATATGTATTCCATTTATTTGGAGAAATATTTTGACCCTCTGACAAAATATTGTCAAGGCCTGAGGGGTTACATACATTTAAAAAATATGTATTAATAGTGTTGTTTTTAGTTTAAATCTGAATTCGACAGAGACGACTTTGGTACGATAAGTACCTACTTGCGCAGCGGATTGAAATGTTCTCATTTTTTCTCTTTCCACCAATTATAATTTTTACACAAATTTCATAACGCTAGAGCTCACTGTAATATATAGAAACCTTTCCAGGCTTGCGTACAACAAATCACAAAAGCTTCATCGCAATTGGATGAATGGTAAAGGAACGCATACGGGACAAACAAAGAAACATTCAATTAAATGAAGACGATATAAGCGAAACTCAATCGAAAATCTGAAAACAGAAAAATCAGTTTGCCCGGAAGGTGAGAGGTCCTGGGTTCGAGTCCCAGAGGTGTCAATATCTTTTTCTGATTTTTATGTTTTCAGATTTTCGATTGAGTTTCGCTTTTATTGTCTTCATTTTATTAAATACTAGCTGGTCCTGGAATGCGTTGCTATGCCATTTAATAAAGAAATTTTTTCTCCCTGAATGTCCTTTCCCATTCGTCCCGTTCCCCTTCCGCCTCCCCTTATTCTCCTGCGTCCTCTTCCCCTCTCGCGTTCCCACTACGTCACCTCAACCTTCCCTCTCCCCACTCCACTCACCTTCCCCCCCCCCCCTTCCCCCGTCCCGCGAACCCCCCTACCGAGTTCCCCTCCCCCCTCAGACGTCCCCTTCCCCTCCCGCGTTGCCCTTCCACCTTCCCCGCCTTCCCTCTTCCCGTTCCCGCTCCCTTGTCCTGCCAACCCTCCTCCCGCCTTCCATATATTCAATCCCAGTACATTCAGTTTTTAAACAGCTCGCGTGCCACCTTTTACAATTTTTATTCAAATTTCCATTTTTCATGTATACCAAATTTGGTACCTAACCTATTTAAAATATCTAAAATTCTTGATTTGATTCAAAATATTAGGGGAGTACCTACTTTAAATAAATTTATCAACATAACGATTTTCAAAAATAGAATCCTGATTTAACAATCATCGTTTTGCAAAATGTCATTCTCAAACACGCGAACTGTCAAACGTGCGATGTTTTCTGAAATTATCCAATTTTCTTAATTTTTCTCTCCGTAAGAACCATCCTCGTACTTCAAGGAATATTCTAAAAAAAAAATTTGCGAAATCGGTTCAGCTGCTCTCGAGATTTGCGCTTAGCAACACATTTAGCGATTCATTTTTATATAAAAGATTACAATTTGAGGTTTTACTCATAAAGTTAAAAAAAAATGCATTTTTGTTATGTATTTGTATATGTCGGTAGCCGATCGTAATATCAGGCAGATCATGATGCGCCTAGCTACTTCGTGAAATGTCTGGCCTGAGGCACTTCACGATCTATCTGATTTTACGATTTGCGTGCGACATATATAAATTAGATTTTAGATAGTGAAAATCGATAGAAAGGTGATATTATATTAGGGTAGCGGAGCTGTTTGATTTTTTTTCTATGTATAGCTTAAATATGCGATTAAATCAAATTATATTGTGCAACACTTTTACATGAATTTGGTCGCCAGTATAAAAGGCCGAACAAAAAATTGAGTGCATTTCTATTAATTAGACTGGTCTATTTCACCCGTAAAGAATGCGGCATTGATAAAAGATGTGATTATCGGATTAGAATCAAAGGTATGACTGTCAAAAACACAAACATAGAAATGCTCCAACCTAACCGTGTTAAATCTGCTTCAATTAAAATAATTACCATAAAGCATCGGAGTTAATTTAAAACGTCGCGCAACATGCGCTAAGCGTGTACTTCAAAAAACAAACATGCTACCAGTCTGTATTTTTTAAATTTTAATGTGCCAAGTCTGTATTTTTTAAAACTTGCAACGAATATAAATTTCCATCTGCGTGCTTTATTATTAGGACGGGCCTTCAAAACCATTTTCTGAATTTTGGTATGTTATTTGTCTCAAAAGTTGCGCGTTAGGATGACTGCGTAAAAAACATTATAAAAAAACATTTCATACTGCCTTTGGCCCTTTACCAGAGGTTAAAGTAGCAAAATTCATCTCTTTAAATTGTTTGACTATACCATGTTTAAACATTATTATTTATGTAGTGTATCGAACGTGTCGTAGGAATCCGTGTGCATCTAACGAGTGCGCGAAAGCGTATGACAACCCTGGAAATTCAAGAATGGAATTTACGCTCCCACAGAGTACCATGCCGCCAGCACGACAATCTGAGAGCTGCTATTGGCTAGCGGAATAATGTGCATGTGGTGCCCCTTCCAAATGATTTGTCTACAACGCTATTATGTCCTTTAACTAACTAATCAATTGAAAACATAAATGAAATTGATAATGAATACATGCAGCAGCCTCATTGGACTGGAAAACACATCTGAATAACCACCTAATGCTTCCACAAGGGACTCCAGACAGCAATGATCAACGCCAAGGAAATGGCTGACTATTTACGTCACCCCCACCATGCGACCAGCCGAGCCACTATTGGTCAATTCTGAACAAAGGAAAAATCTGAATCGTAAATATTTACGACAGCGAATTCATCTTCCGAAAAATTTGGAGCTCAATTTCGAGAAATTGGGAATAATTTGGATCAAGAAATAAACATTATCACCTAAAAATGAGTATATGCTACAAAAACAACCCAAAAACTGACTTTTATCAGTGATTGTTGCACTTTAAGAAAAATATTTACTGTTTAAAATTGTACCTTATATCACATATGTATACTTGTACCTTTTCTTGTAAACACAATAAAAATGATGAGAGGCTTTGGGATCCTGAGTTGGTAAAATCTTGGCAAAAACTATCACACATAATTTTAATACAGCTGACTTCCAATCGTAGTGACCAGGGAAATTACCTAAAACAAGTACCTTAGAAAAATTAAGGAGGTTCTGTCCCCCAAAAGTCCGACCTGAGTTTGTCATATAAAAATAGAAATCAAACCGGTAGGAAGTCAGTTCAAAACTATCAGCCAAGAAGAAACAATACTCAAGATACCAACAGTCTCCAAGTTCAAACCTCTTTTCAAGTGTTTTAATCAGTCTTAGATTCAGTTTACCTCTCCCATTATCCCAGTAACCTAAAATCCTAAAAAACCCCAGTCTCCCACAGTCTCCAAAGTGAAAAATATTTATTTTAATCCAGTACTCAAATCAGTTTTGCCATTATACCTAGAAGCATTTTTTGTCAAAGTAGTAAACTCATTTAAAAGACCAGTGGCTTTCCAAAATCCACTGGCGTACCAAACTCCATTGGCGTGTCATTGTGGCCAGCTCCCTATTATATTTAGTTTATGTACAAACGTCTAGTACATGTAGTACCTCTAAAAGTAGTACTTATCTAAAAGCATTATTTATTTGTATATTTAAGACGATCCAATAGTTCAGGAAAAAAACGAAATCGGAAATCACGCCCCTTTTTGGGAGGAGTTTAAAAATACTTAAGGAAAAGCTTTTGGAAAGGTTGGAAAAGGTATTTGAGATTTTTTTTCAGGTTTATTTCGTAAAGGCCTGTAAAAACATTTACTTCTTTTTTACGCATTGTTTATTATAATAAAAACGAAATTTAAAATTGATTTCATGGAACCAAGCTATGCGGAGTCTGAGACATCTATTCGCCGTCGCGGCCGGGGCGGAACTAATATAAAATGAGTGTGGCAAGTCTCTCGTCCTTGGGTGGATGCACAGGGTTCACATTGAAAATCCTAATTCGTCTACTGCCGGCCCTATTGTAAAATAACAACGCGAAAATGCACATTTTATTTTATTTTGTGTAGTTCAGGCGTAAATATCATTTTTTTGCGATTATTATAAAAGAAACTGAATTTGCCACATTAAACAATAAAACATATCCGAAAAGAGGAAACTCTCCTACATATAAGTAAGAGAGTTTTGACAAGAAAGTTGAAAGTTTGAAAGTTTTTTTGAAAGTTTTTTTTATGGACTTAATACTTTATTTTTTTCTAGGTTTATTAAAAAACTTGTAAAAAAATTATCGATATTTTTAAGGACCAAGATATATTCTACTCGCAGTATTTAAATGAAGCATCTATAAGTCTTCTAAGCGATCAAATTTTCAAAACCAAAATACACGATTTTGTATGTTTTGCATTATTTCGCATGGCTTCATCTTAAGTATTCAGATATTTTTAATACATTTTTCTTTATCACTTCTGTTTTCTTGATTGAATTAATGTATGCAGCGGAATATTGGATGTGGAAATTAACCTACATCCCGACATCCGATCAAGCTGAAATTTGGCAGATGGACTCATTGTTGGTGATAATGCATTCTACTAACTATCGGTGCAGATCACACGTGCAGTTTTCTGAAATTAAAATAGATTAAATCACTTAATATACGACACAAATGTCGATTTTTATAATCGGTATTTACAAGGTCGACGGAGTGATTGATTCTGACCACTGGGAAGGAAGGTCGACAAAGTCAAATCATTTTACAAAGTTTTAAAAGACATTTGAATATAGTGACAAGACATTATAAAATTTAATTTTTGGTGAAAAGATCTTACTGGCTCCAGACGGGAACAGCTGAGACTCTTGTGAGGTATTCATGTAAAAAAAAGATACACATGCATATATTTATAATAGGTACTAAATACTGGCGAATAGGCAAATGCTTACAGTGGCTGCATATCAGTATTATTGATTTTTTTATCGGAAAAATAAAAATAGTTTTTCATCTAAAAACCTCTGAGACCCCATGCAACAATCTTTAAAAAATCATTAAATAACGGCCCACCCAAATATGACATATGTAAATATTAAGGGTGTTTTGTTTTAAATATACATAAATTTTACGCAACTTTTTAATTTTTTTGATAAAGAAATATCCAAAGAATCAACTCCTTACCATAAATATATAAAATGACAAACGAAGTTTTTGAGAAAGTTCAGAGAAAAATGTTTTTAAAAATTTGAATGTTGACGGCTCATCCTAATATACCTCTAATATATTATTACGTAACGTTTTTTATTAAATATATATTTGGATTAGACATTCGCGTACAATAATAAGTAATCTGGTGTATAATGATCCGGTAGATTCACATAGACACGGTGTTCGAGTGGTAGTTCAGCCAGTCTGCAGATTGATATCGGAATAGATACAATTCCTGATTTGGTCTCGGCGATCAGATAAAGCTAAATGCGAGCGCGAGAGGGCGGGGTGAAATAGCGGCCCCACCACCGGCCAAGAAGGCACTGTGTGAAAATTTCTAGACTCCGGACTTCTGAACTTGCGGCGCGCAACCGGGAAATGAAAAAAACAATGTTTTCTAAAAGAGAATTTGATGGAAAAATTTTTAGTGGCTGTACTGGTCACGATAATTTCTAGACTCCGGACTTCTGAACTTGCGGCGCGCAACCGGGAAATGAAAAAAACAATTTTTTCTAAAAGAGAATTTGATGGAAAAATTTTCAGTGGCTGTACTGGTCACGATAATTTGAATATGGAGACCGGAAACTTGTAGTGCAACTGGGAAACTGGTGAGTCTACTTCACACGAAGAACCCAAAAACTTTTTTTTCTTATAGTATCTAGTAGTGATTCAACGACTACCGTTAATAGTAAATAAAGTGCGATTATTGGTATTTATTCAACAACTCCCATTACTAATAAATAAACGACTAGATTGCTAGTTGTAATTCAACTACTAACATTACTAGCAAATAAACAACGATTGCTAGTTCTAATTCAACTACTACCATTACTAGCAAATAAACAACGATTGCTAGTTGTAATTCAACTACTACCATTACGAGTAAATAAACTAGGATTGCTAGTGTGATTCAACGGCTATTATTACTAGTAAATAAAATACAATTTTTAGTTTTGGTTCAACGACTACCATTACCAGTAAATAAACAACGATTGCTAGTTGTAATTCAACTACTATCATTACTAGTAAATAAACGACGATTGCTAGTTGTAATTCAA
This sequence comes from Limnephilus rhombicus, assembly GCA_929108145.2. NCBI lineage: Eukaryota > Metazoa > Arthropoda > Insecta > Trichoptera > Limnephilidae > Limnephilus > Limnephilus rhombicus. The sequence goes on along the minus strand of OV815287.1, from coordinate 28,810,100 downwards.
CGACTACGATTACTAATTTTGATTGAATGACTACCGTTACTAGAAAATAAACTACGATTGCTACTTCTGATTCAACTGCTACCATTACTACTAAATTAACTGCTTTTACTAGTAGTGACTCAACGACTGCCATTAATAGTAAATAAACTGCGATTACTAATATTGATTCTACGACTACCATTTAAATGAAATAAACTTCGATTGCTAGTAGTCAATTTAACGACTATCATTTATAGTAAATAAACCACGATTGCTAGTGGTGAAGCTAAGACCACCATTAATATTAATAATAATAAACTATGACCGCTTGTGGTGAATCAACGAATACCATTAATGTTTAAAAAAAACTGCGATTGCTAGTAGTAAATCAAAGACTACCATTAATATCAAATAAACAACTATTGCTAGTATTGATTCAACGACTACCATTAATGGTAAATCAACTACGATCGCTGGCAGTGTAGAAAAAGCTAACATTAATATAATATTGATTCAATGACTACCATTAATGGTAAATAAACTACGGTTACTGGTAGTGATTTAACAACTACCGTTAATGGTAAATAAACTACGATTGCTGGTAGTGATTCAACCACTACAATTAATGGTTAATAACCACGATTAGTAGTGATTCAACGACTTCCATTAATGGTAAATAAACTACGATAATAGTGAATCAAAGACTACCATTATTAATAAATAAACTACCATCGCTAGTAGTGAATCAAAGAAATATTTAAAAATAATTTTTAAAACCACTCTTTTTCGCACATTTATGTTATTTCATTCTTGGTCAATTTATACTGTCGAATAAATAAAAAAAGTTTGAGAACTCTCTTGTCAGAGGGAAAGAACACAAGAATTATTATATACCTTATATGATTCAGTTCTCGTATTATTTAATTGACATGCTCTGGTATTAGTAGCCTGGTTGTTGTGTGTATTGGTGTTCAGGTGTGGCAATGTATAATTGGTAGCATTAGTAAATTGCGCAAACCGCGAGCATTGATTGATTTTTCCAACAGTTTAGCTTAGCGAAAACTTTCAATTTGAACAACTGTAATAATGTGAGCGGCCGAATGTGGTGCACTTTTTTACACTTTCATGGTTTCAAAAGTAGTCTCTTTGAAGGTGAAAGGTAGGAATACCAATTATGGTCGTGGCAGGTTTTATGTTACCAGTATTTAATCAATGTTTTTTAATCTCTGTTTTAAGTTATGATTTCATGGGAAAATAAATAGGTACAATTATTGTTTAACCTTTGAAGAATTGGAAATTGGACCTCCGATGGTGAATAGCAAACTCCTTGTATATGGACTTGGAGGTCGTTGGATTTAAACATAAATCAAATTAAATATACTTTTGTATTCTAAAGCTAAAACTTTGTTGGTGTTTTCGTTATTTGTTTTTGGGGTGTTATGCCGTGTTCCGCTACCTCCTTCTTTAGCCAACGTTTCGGACAGCGTTGCAGTGTCCATCATCAGGGCACCGGCAGATCCAGCAGATCCGGTAGATGTGTGACCTTTGTTGTTGTTCATTATATAAAAAAAATAATTTCACTTAGTAAAATAGTACTGACTTACCAAATATATATATATTTTTTTTTTTAATATCATGTATTTTATCGAGGCTTCTGTCTCACACGATGTTGTAAATTTTTTGTCTCATCTGTTTTTAAATTACAATATTTTATCATTATAATGTCTAATATTCTTTAAAAGGTACACTCAGTCCTTTTATATTCATTTTATATAAAAATTCACTTTCAAATATTTTCCACTTTACATGATCTTATAAATTCATCGATATATTAACTATAGATTAGCCCTCCCATACCCAATTCCAATCCCAAAGTGACACCATCTACGAGAAATTTCGTAATACAACTACCCAACGAATTCAATTGCATCTCTTGCGTGACGTAGTTGTTTTACTAGGAAGAAATTAAACATATTTTATCAAATGTTACTTTTCTCGATACGCTGCCTCGAATTCATATGTTATGTACATATTTTTTTAGATATTCATATAACTGATTAAATTGTTAATAATAAAGTCCGTGATAGCCCATAACTAAAATATTTCTAACTGCCTGAAATTTGAGATTTAAAAATGATCTTCACAAAGCTAGTAGTTCCGTTACCGCGAGCTTGCTGAAAAATAAATTAGCTCCACGCAGACCAACGAAAGGTACAAACCAATGCTTCTTGCGATCTTTTGACTGTGAGATAATAGAATTTCTTTTTGATAAATGTTTTCGTAAACCAATATTTTTGGTTCCGGTGTCATTTTTAAGACCTATACGCCCTGTCTAGATATACTTGGTCGAAGAATAAATTTCATTATTCTCGATATGACGTGAATCTCGACTGAGACTATTACATTCTGAACTTCCGATAAGTTCGAGGTCATTAGTATTGTTACTGTTACTCCCTGTCTTTCATATTTAATGCACTTCGATAATGTATGTTCGACGTCTTCAATTTGTTGACATATCGACCACATTGGAGAATCAGAGAGGCCGATCAAACACAATATTCTTCCCATTAGTGCATGTCCGGATCTTAATCTAAAAATGATTCTCATTTCTGATCTTTTCAGATTAACCTCAGTGAACCATGGTCTTTTAAACAGTCAATTTTGAAGTTTTCTGTAACATGTTCCCCTAGAAGTAGACAAAGTTTCAAAATGATTATTCCGCATATCCGCACATCCAACTTACAAAATTATGGTCAACACATTAGGTGTAGAAGTGGGTGTGGAAGGGTTACTGGGGGAGGAGGGTAAGTAAATAGTGGGGAGTAAGAACGTGACTGGAGAATGGAAACATATTCAAAATAGGACTGACTCTCAACTACTCGTTCCGAAGTGGAAGATACTCTCCATGATTTAGTGAACACATCTGAAAAAAACATTACCGATTTTCCCGTCAGATAAACGTTCGCTTGACGCATCTCTAGACGTAAAAAAATACAAGTGTGCGTACAAAAATACACATGCGGTAGAAGTAAAACCTTCAGAAAACTAAAGTAGAGAAGACTGGAGAGGCTACGAAGCACCGCCCAAAGAGGAGACCGATTGTTCTATCACATTCTCTGACAGGCTAAATTCTTTAGATGTATGTGTTTGTTTCTTTTAGTGTCGCTTTTTAGTTTCATTGAGTTTCAAATCACAACGGTGCTAAAGAAGTTTTCACTTCAAAAAGCATGCTTTGACGTTGGTCTTGTTATAGGTACTGAATGCGTTAAAAAGTACCTACCATGATTAACACAATTTACGTGTAGCAGGGGTCCTAGCATGGTCGATCGATATAGGTTTTATCGAAAATGTCGGTAACTTTACATCGCTCCCGAGCACGACTGCAAGCCGTTAACGAACCAACAACAATTCACAACGACTAAGGGTTCCTAATTTATTTGACGTGAATTGTTATTTGTTCGTTAGCGGCCTGCAGTCGCGGTCGGGAGCGATGACAAGTTACCGACATTTTCGATAAAACCTATATCGATCGACCATGCTAGATACCCAGGGCCAGAAAGTTACCCCATAAATTCTTATATTTCAAATTATTTGTTTTATTCGCAATAATGCACAAATTAGATGAAATAATAGAAAAAAGCTAACGTGTTGATTATGCACACGTGTTTAGTGTTTCAATGTCAAATATGTCAAATAAAAATGTCAAATAGTGTTTTCAATGTCAACATCTGTTACACTGCTAGCTCATTTAACCCCTTTAACGGTGAACCGACACTTGACCCCCCGAAATTTTATTTATTATAAAATATAATATTTTTTATGCATCATTTACCAATATCAAACTTAAAACCGGTTTCAAAAACATCCTTGAAATGAAAGCCTTTTTATTTTTAAATAAATAAATCCATTATTTGGGCTCGTGACATCACTACATGAAAATGTTCCGTCTCCGAAAATGTTCCTATTAATTTTGTAAAATTCCACACTGATTTTTTTTTTTAATATGGCATCACTTTGATTTCGGGCGAATTTTTGAATTCGTTCACTAGATTTATTGTTTGTTCTCTGCGAACTTATGCCATATTAAAAAATAAATCAGTGTGGAATTTTATAAAATTAATAGGAACATTTTCGGAGACGGGACATTTTCATGTAGTGACGTCACGAGCCCAAATAATGGATTTATTTATTTAAAAATTAAAAAAAAAACTGTACATTTCTAAACAATTTTACTAACATTTTCTTAATCTTAGTAAAAAGATCTATACATATGATTTTTTCCAAGTCGTTATGAAATCCATGCAAGTGGCCTATTAAGTATACCGTATTTTCCCTACTCCGACTGCACATTGTGTTAAGTACGCCGGGGGGGCAATTGTCGGCGGATCAACTGTCATGGAAACCCTAATCACTTAGTTTTTGAAAATCTATATCAAATCAAGTCAAATCAAATCAAAAAATATTTTTTGTACAAATAAAAAATACAAAGGTGTAGCTTATGGCAGAACCCATATGTCCCAGCTAACGACATACATGTTATATTATTATTTATTTTAATTTTTTTTTTTTAATTGTACAACAGATTTTTATCCAATTACTGTACAATTTTCTCATTTTGACAGTCTTAACACCTAGGAAGATGATTATTATACAAAAAAATCTTAAGGCTATCTAAAGAAGAGTTATATATATCTAGTGTTTCCGATATTTCGTTCAACAGCACCATTCCTCTTGTCATGCTATGCTGTGCTAGAACATCTGTTCTGCCGTATGGTATTTTGAACAAATCGTGTCTACGACTACGGCTGAAATTTTCAGGCACGTATAAACCATAACATTCCAAGAGGAATGGGCTGTCAATACGATTATGGATTATGTTAAAACTAAGAATTGCAAGATTTACATAACGTCTTGTTTCCAAGCTAAATCTATTTGTTGCCTCAAGTAATTCCATATGGTGCATGAATCTCGGGTACGTTCCATTCATCCACATGTAGACATACCTAAGGAACTTTTTCTGAATTTGTTCTAGGATATTAATATATTTAGCTTGGTGCGGAGTCCACACACCACTAGCATACTCCAGCTTACTTCTTATGACTCCATCGAACATGGCTATCATTGCATCTGGATCATCAAATTGCTTACATATTTTGATGATGAAACCCAGGAGTTTGTAGCATGCTGGAGTGAGTCGTGATATATGATCCGAGAATTTCAGTTTGGGATCAAAGACGATACCGAGATCTTTAAAGCTATTGACTCGGCATAATGTTTTCCCTTTAATGTTGTATTAAAAAACTATGGGCTTCTGGGAGCGGGTATATGTCATAGTTACACATTTTTTTATATTCAATTCTAATTTGTTTTTTACTGACCATTCTGCAATAGCATCAAGGTCAGATTGCATTTTTAAGCTGTCATAGTAACAGATTATTTCCATCAAAAGTTTGAGGTAATCTGCAAATAGAAGACATTTGCAATATTTTACACAAACCTGAATGTCATCTATAAGTATAAGGAACAGCAAAGGACCAAGGATTGAACCTTGGGGAATACCTGATAACGCCGGGAATTGTTTAGATTCATGTCCATTTATTATTACATATTGACTTCTGGCTTTTAAATATGACGCGAAGAATAGAAGTGTTTGTTGATTGAAACCAAGTTTGTACATTTTAAGTAGTAATGTAATGTTTATACAAAGAAGAAAATTATAATGTTAAGAAAATACAAATAAACCAATAAAAATACAAAAATAGGTATTTCATTTATGTGAGGTAATCACTTAAGGTGTAATGTACTCCATCTTCTTCTTGTAACCCAATCTAACTATAAGTATATCATTTTCTTATTATAGAAGATCTGTGTGCATAGTATTAAGAGCAGGCAAAACATAATATATTTTTTATTTACTATCTAAGCAGCATTATATGTATAAAACTGATTACTGTGAACTATATATCGATAATTCCTTAATATACTAGTAATAACTTATCTTTTCCAATAATTCTTCACTTTATTCTTGTAATCCATCTTGTTATTATTGTAATTCATATAACTACATAAACTCTCTTATTGTAGAAGAATTTGTGTGCATAGTATCAATTAGTGAAAAATTCAACCTATACAAATGAATGTATATCCGCAAACTGTAAACTTCACCCGCCATAACACAGGGTCATCCCTAGCATGGAGGGTGAAATATCACAAAAAACTATTTGTACTTTCGATAATTCATGTATTAAATAAATTTTTAAAAATGACGTTTGTTTACAAGGAAAGTGTTTAGTGACGATTTGAATTTGTGTGTATCTTGTATTTATGTTATGTGGAAGGTTGTTATATACTTTAATGGTCATGTAATATGATCCTTTTTGAAATATTGTTTTGTTTGCTTTTGGTATTAATAAGTTTTCTGGGAACCTTGTAGCGTATTGATGTGTTGAGTTTTTTTGTGGGAACTTGTCTGTAGATGATCGCACTAACTGCATAACTCCATTATATATATTATGTCTGTGACTGTCAGAATTTTCAGATTTTTAAACATAGGTCTACATAAATCCAGACGAGCAGAGTTTGTAATTTTTCTTATGCATCTCTTTTGGATGATAAAAACATCTTTGGCGTTAACTGAGTTTCGCCAAAAAATAATGACTACATACCGTATTTTATTGTTGAATATACAATGAAATATTCTTTTGTACGTAACCATAGTATGCGGCTATTACTGATTCGATGTTTAATATTTTTTTCAGTGTACCTAGAACAAAAGTAAAGCTGCTGATTTGTTATACTATTTTCGATACATGTTCTTTTCAGTTCATATTTGTATCTAGTCGTGTTCACAGCAGTGAACAAGTTTGGGAAGATATATTTTAAGATTTTCACGGCCAAAAGTATTTTCGTTATTTGTTTTTGGGGTGTTATGCCGTGTTGCGCTACCTCCTTCTTTAGCCAACGTTTCGGACAGCGTTGCAGTGTCCATCATCAGGGCATATCCGGCAGATCCGGTAGATGTGTACCGGATGTGTACCGGTCACATCAAAAACAAATAACGAAAAAAGTTTGGGAAGGTTCGATAATATTATTATTCGTCTAAGTATTATTCTAATTGCTATCATTAAGATTATTGGAAACCTTATTTTGTTATATGTCATTATAAAAGAAAAGAACCGTCGAGCAGTGGTTAAATTTAACCTATTGTTAAGCATTTACATTTGCATTTACTAAAGCACCTCTAGGTAAAACATATCTTCGTGAAAGGAGTCTATGAGCAATGAGCACCCATGTGCCATGCAGGTCTAACAGAAAACTGAGAAAGATGTACCGTGCGACTGCTCCCATTTCAATAAAACTGCTGGCCGTGTGTTGGTAGGAGAGGCGGGGGCTGGGTGGGGCTACCGGGGCCCGGGGCCCAGGAGTCCGGGCGGGGGCCCACAGCCCGTCACGACTGCACCGTTACGCCACTGGACGTGTAATTAAACGTTTAATATTCCATTCTAAACAGAGTACTCCTCCTCTTCAATAAACATTGCCACTTTCAGAAGAGCCGCACTGGGAGCTTATTTCATTTTGCTGAATCCTTTACAATAATAATACACTTAGGTATAATGTACCTAACTCTAACTATTATTATAATTGTAGGAAAAACGAAACAAGTAACGTGAATGTGCGAGCGCATTGCGTTTTTCTTTTTCATTTCGAATCGCTCGAAAGGTTTCAATATGGAGCAATGAGATCGTTCAACGCATTTCATGAAACGCACACTGGGGTAAAAAAATACTTATTTGTTAATAATTTCACAGTAAAAATAATACGATATTATCGTTATAAAGTATAAAAGTTCCTGTCCGGGACGACTTATTTATGGTGACCGGCCAACTCAGAATGAAACCAACTCAGAACCACCTCAGATAGGTCATTAAGAGTGGCGATAAAAATATATAAAAAAAATTGGTTAAGTTAGGTTAGGGTGAACGGCTATTTTAAAATTATTTTTTCATTACTTTCAAATGCGTGAAAAAATGGTGTGAATCTGCGGTTAACTGAAGTAACTAAATACCTTGGACACATAATCACCAGCAATCTGATTGACGACGATGACATCGATAGGCAAAGAAGAGCTCTCAGCGTAAAAGCAAACATGATCAGCAGAAGATTCCGCCTTTGCAGTACCGCTGTAAAAAGGACGCTCTTCATTTCCTTCTGCGCAACGCTGTATACGTGCGAACTCTGGGCAAACTACAAGAAGAGTAGTATAGAAAGACTCCGGGTTCAGTACAACAACGCCTTCCGCATAATGTTTGGTCTCCCCAGATATTGCAGCGCTTCCCAGATGTTCACGGAGGGGCGAGTTCCCGGCTATGCAGCCCTTATTAGATCCAGTCATGGAAGCCCGCCTCAGTCCATCATTCAGCATTGATGCACTCTGGAGAAAAATACTGGCTCCTAATGTGGTCAGAGAATTCTAAAAGCCAATAATTATTACTATCTTCTTATTTTCTTATGTATTTTATTATATCTTATCACCTTTGTTTCATGCATTTATAATCATATTTACCTGCTTTTCTTATTTATTTTTTCTCTTCAAATATTTTGTATATTATGTATTATAACCCTTATGGAATGTGTGGGATTGCACTATTCTCCCCACATACCGGAATAAACACTTATTTATTTAATTATTATTTTTAATTTTATAAACTAATGTTTAAGACAAGATTTTTATGCATAGCACAAAGGGTAACAATTATTATTAGCAATAATTGTCAGCCTGAAACACTCATTTTCATTTACACGGGTTCAAGTCCCGTTGGCGGCAAGTATCTTTTCTCGGAAGATTTTTCAATGTATAAATTCAGGCTTCAGGCTGACAATAATAATAATTGTTACCATTTATTTATTTATTTAAAGGGGAGTTCAGCAGTGGCGGTCCGTGAGTTTTCAATGAGCTAGAGTGCTAAGATTGAAAAATACGACATTATTGGTGTTGTTGTAGCTGAAAATTTATTTTATTTTATTTCAAAATTTCAACTTTTTGTATGAAGATATAGGTACCTAGTGAAAATCTTCATACAAAATATTGAAATTTTGAAAAACATAAAATTCATTTTCAGCTACAACATCAATAACGTTGTATTTTTCAATCTTAGCACTCTAGCTTACTGAAAACTCACGGACCGCCACTGCTGTTCAGTTGACTTGATTCTGACTTGGCATGAAACCCTTATTTATAGATTTGTAACACTTCTAATTCAAATGTTACGTAATTAAAAGTGATTATCCAATTTTGAACGTAAGAATTCTTTCTTAGGACAATTCTTGAATTTTTGGAAAATACCAATTTGTGATAATCAACACCTCTGCCGTAGGTCACCCCAAGTGGTTCACTACGTTTGGTGACTTAGCAGGGGTGCCCGGGTTCATGGGGTGACTTTTGTCCGGGTCTTGGCGGCGGATGCGTGTATTTACTTGCTGCTTCTCCAGCCGTATTTTCTCGGAACATCGCCTTACACAATGCACCGCAGTGAGACGGAAGGATTCGTACGTCAATCACTCTTTGACACATTGACCCCAGATTCCTACCCACGCCTCTTAACTTTTCTTTCCATAACTTCCTCTCCTTTCTTTCCGTAAAAAACCCTCCACACAGCATCCTCCTGTGTGGAGCTAATGTAAAAAAAACTCCTTCCTCTGTAATTTTGCCGATTTTTTAAAATATTTATTCGTTTACAATCCACCTCTGGTGTTCGGTGTATTAACAACCAAGGCAGCCTGTAAATTTTCGCACGATTATGTTCAGGTACCCGTGTGGAAGACATTAGATATAACAACATAAATATATAATGTCAAGTCAGAGTTGCAATTATTATACATAGCAGTAACGGTGTGTGACATACGAACCACATTATATTTCCATTCAAACATTGTCTAATGCTAACTTGTATACAAAATGGCGTTGTCTCTAATTAGAGAGGTAATTTCGAGATGCTAATTACTATGGATATGGTGTGAGGTTAAATAATAATACCTCATCTATGAATCGTTGCGGTTAACGTCCCTCCTTAGTGAGCAAATTTTAATAAAAGTTTTGCGAAATCGTGTTCTGGAGAGTTTTCCAAACCTGTTTTATTTTAATCACAGTTTTGTGAAATCATGGTCTGGAGAGTTTTCCGCCAAATTTTATTTAATAAAAGTTTTTTGAAATAATGGTCTGGAGAGTTTTCCAACCCTCCTTTATTTTAATGAAAGTTTTGTGAAATCATGGTGTGGAGAGTTTTCCAACCCCCTTTTATTTTAATAAAAGTTTTGTGAAATCACGGTCTGGAGAGTTATCCAACCCTCTTTTATTTTAAACAAAGTTAGATATCATGGTCTGGAGAGTTTTCCAAACCTATTTTATTTTAATCACAGTTTTGTGAAATTATGGTCTGGAGAGTTTTCCACCCTATTTTATTTTAATAAAGGTTTTGCGAAATCATGGTCTCTAGAATTTTTTAACCCTCTTTTATATTAATAAAAGTTTTGCGAAATCATGGTCTGGAGAGTTTTTCAACCCATTTTATTTTAATAAAAGTTTCACGGTCTGGAGAGTTTTCCAAACCTTTCGTGTTTTAATAAAAGTTTGGCAAAATCATTGTCTAGAGAAATTTCCAAACCTATTTTATTTTAATCAATGCGATCTGAAGAGTTTTTCAACCCATTTTATTTTAATAAAAGTTTCGCGTAATCATGGTCCAGACCATGCAGATTTTCAACCCATTATATTAAAGTTTTTCGAAATCATGGTCCGGAGAGCTTTCCAAACTTGTTTTATTTTAATAAAAATTTCGCGAATTCATGGTCTGGAGAGTTTTCCAAACCCATTTTGTTTTAATAAAAGTTTCGCGAAATAATTGTCTAGAGAGTTTTCTAACCCTATTTTATTTTAATAAAAGTTTCGCGAAATCATGGTCTGGAAAGTTTTCCAATCCATCTTATTTGACAAGTGACATAAGGAAATTCTCTTCCATAATATTCAAGGAATACGTATGAATAATATTACTTCTCCAAACACAGCAAACTTGTAAAATTCGAAATAAATATTAATACGCAGATGACATGGTTCTTCTAGCACTGTCGCTTAGAAATTACTTCGAAAATGTGAAAATATTTAAACAAAAATTATAACCTCATAATCAATCGTCATTGTTCGTGGTTTTCGAACATAAAAACGAATTCATGCAAGTACCCTCAGTATGGCTAGACGGAAGGAAAATTAATCTTAGTCGGAGCGTAAAATATCTGGGACATATTGTCACAGACTACCTGAAATATATCGAGGATATGGAAGAAACAAAGAAGAGAGATATCCATTAGAGCATGTATGCTGTCAAGGCGTTTTCACTTTTGCAGTACAAATGTATACAGGATACTATTCAACGCATTCTGCACATCTCTGTATAGGTCTGAACTGTGGGTAGATTATACTGTATCTCAATGGCTTACAATAATCCTTATCGCCAACTATGCCGCCTACCAAGATACTGCAGAGCTACGGAAATGTTGATGAAGGGACGGGTGCACTCTTTCAGAGCTCTTCTTCGCCACTGCAGTCGAAGAATATTTTCATTACTGACATGGTTGTATGGAAGTCTGAATGGGGTTCCCCCTTATGGCCTTCTGGAGACGGGAGACAGTCAAATATCCTCCATAAACGCCAGCTTACAGTATTTATCACATCTGCTCCGATTTTTTTTTGTTTCGAAAGACACGCCCTAGAGACGGTTGGGCGAGACACCTCCAAAAACTGTGTGAGGAGAGGATGGACTGCCATGGACGGAGGCCGAACAAATAGCGCAAGACAGGGACGAATGGAGGAGCCTTGCCGACCCGAATAGGATAAGGGGAAAAAGATGATGATGATGATGATGATGTTATTTCGAATCATGGAATATATTATATTGCACTACCACTGCATACATTCAGGAATAAACTGTTTTTATACTAGCTGACCCGACGAACTTCGTACCGCCTCAGAATCAATAACTTTTGAATTAAATAAAGTTTTTTTATTAAGTTAAAAATTACACAATGAAGCAATTGTCGATGCCCAACTGTCCGTGTTTTGTTTTTGTTAGTATCAGAGACGGCGTTACGGATTTCGGATTTATATTTTTTGTGATTTTCTTACTTTTGCACTAACTTACGGGAAATTTTCTAAGGAAGCGGGTACGGGTGCCGCCGCCCCGGGAACCATTTATTGGATAGCCAACACCTCTTCCATAGGTCACCCCAAGTGGTTCGCTACGTTTGGTGATTTAGCAGGGGTACCCGGGTTCATGGGGTGACTTTTATGCGGGTCTTGGCGGCGGATGCATCTGCCCACCATTCAGTCAAGGTAAAACGTCAATTCCGGTCAAGGCAATGGCTTTGGTTAGTTGGAGGGATGGATTCACTCCCGGAAACACTGACCTCCAGATTCCTACCCACCCCTCATGCCTTTTTCCATCCCAGAACTTCCTATCCTACTTAAAAAGACCCTCCATATAGGATCCCCTAAGATTACATAGGTCCTGAGTGGAGCTTACGTAAAAAAAATTGCTTTTCATTTCAGAGCTTTATTATTATTGTATTTTTCCTTTGTAGGGGTGCAGAGACATATGTACGTTCACCGTTTGTCTCATTTTCGACTATTGACATTCAGTGCGTAAGAAAGAGGGGCAGCATTATATGATTAAGAACAAAAGCAAAACAATCAGCCCATTCACATTTGACGTTTTTGAATTTTTGGAATTCACGCACAGTTAAATATTATACCTATCACAATATTGTTGCAGTTCTTTCAAAATATGAGAATTCGTTCCATACAAAATGTATAAAAAAATTAATTTTCTTGATAACTTCCTTTTTCGTGAATTTTTGCGATGTTTTAATAGTTATTCTGTTATCCGGGGTGGAGACAAATCCAACAAATCAAAGATCACCGAAATCGGTGCAGCCCATCTCGAGTTATAAAGTGTAACTAACCCGACTTTGTTTATATATTAAGATTTGAAAATCATACATACGTATTGATACAAACGGTGTCTGAAACTCGCAGTACACAGTTTACATCATCGAGTCGATTTTGTGGTACCTATATATCTTTTGATTTTTGCTTTCGTTTGGTGCTGATCGTTACATGCTAGGGGGGTTGTTTGTTCAGTGATCATTTCTATATTCTTTCAATTTGATATTATTGCGTAGACCTATGTGATAAAGTGCGAAAATTTTAGCTTGTTCTTACCGGTCGAATGTTGGCTATTTTGACAGGTGCTGGGGGCTCTCAGGCCGGCGCAGAGGTTGATAAATCAGTTTACAAGGAAAGGGTTAAATGTTAAAGATCACTCTCCTATCCCTATCCTACCGAAACGCCTGCGCCTGAAGCTTCGTGATCGAGTTATATATAATGCCCACCTAGACTAGAGACTAGAGACTGCTGCTGGCGCTTGGGGAGCTGAAGATCCGTGTTCAGATCTCGTCCGGGGATTCACCCTGCGCAGGCACCAATGCGCCCTGCTTTCGCCAATTGAACTGAGTGATCGCTAAGTAAAAATTTACCTCGAAAGCCCAATTTTTGTGCCACGAACAGACGACTTTTATTATTTTTATGTGAGTAGGTACCACCTAGGATCCAATCGCCCAACCGTCTGGAGTCAGTGAGATTGGAGAGTGGGGAAGTACCTGGATATTCAAATCGGATCACCAAACACGGCTAGAGCCATTTTCGATTCTGAATGATTATTTTTTCTTGAACGGAAAATGGTATTAGGGACGAGTAGGAATCTGGGGTCCGTGTGACCAGGAGTGACGTACGTATGAATTCATCCCTCCCACTGCGGTGCAATGAGATGTACCGAAAGAGTACGTCTGGTGAAGTCAAAGGGACTCTCCTTCTCTCCCGATTCGGCCTGCCATGCAGCTGGTAGGCATACACATCCGCCGCCAAGACCCGGACAAACCTCACCCCATGAATCGGGGCACCTTTGCTAAATCACCAAGAAAGCGAACAACTTGGTGTGACCTGTAGCAGAGGTGTTGGTTATCCAATAAATGGTTACCGCAGCGGTATTACCCAGACCTGCCTCCCAAATTGGAACTAATGCTAAAAACAAACAAATAATTCATGATCTTGAAGTCAAATAACGTTATCAACAAAAACTATACCATTGCTGATAACTACTGGTTCCTACATCTTTTTGTATAATATATTGTTCTTTAACTTTAAGTCCTAAAATTGTTACGTTTTGTTGCAGATAACGTTGTTTGACTTCAAGCCCGTGAAAAATATAATGTATAGTTTATTTATTTATTTATTATGAATTAACGCCGATTAACGGCTTTTACATCGGAATTGCAATAATTTGAAAGAACATATGTACATAGTTAAGAAAAAAAAATTAATATGACAAAAAATTATAAAGCACACATTGAAGTGACAGTATAAAGCAAAAATAGTAAGCTATTATAAATACAAATATGAAGAAAAATAAAAACTCATATACATGAATATGTACAAGATATTATGAACTAAAAAATTACTACGTAAATTTAAAAATTTAAGAATTCCATAAATAAACGTTGATGAAGAATACAAACATGAAAAGTATATTAGGTTATAATCTAACTGAGAAGCGCTGACAAACAGACTTAATTAAATAATGTTTGTATGTTGATAATCTTTCAATATTTATCATATCATCAACAACGTATTTGTTACCAAGTATATGCAGGCGATTTATTTTGGCATATAATTCAGCATTAGATCCCGTATTTATACAATGGTAAGGTAATTTGTGACGAACTGATCTACTCGGTAATGAAAACATATTAACGAAAGAAGTTCAGGAGAGTTCAACAAGTTATTAACAATTTTAAATAAATAAAATAAATCGGAACAAATTCTTCTTTCTTTTAATGTATCAAGTCCCAGTAGATGTAACAGGGGGAAGTAATTAATGTTTTCAATTGATATTCCCAATTTAAAATTAATGTGACGTAAGAATTTATGTTGGACACGCTCAAGGAAATATTCATGCGTACTGTAATATGGATTCCAAATGGTGGAATTAAATTCTAGTTGGCTTCTAACAAGAGAAGTGTATAGTAGGTAGTTTGACAGTTTTAAAAATGTTTAAATCCTTCGAAATTCGTAAGATAAATCCCAACATTTGCATAGCTTTACCGGATATATTATTAATATGTTAATAACACTTATATTGCCCGATATAAGCCATTATATCGGGCAGCAATCTAAGTCAGTTTTGCGACTTGTTGAATTATAATCGGTAACCTCCGCTATTTGCCTATGGCCTATCCGTGTTGAATCGTGTGGTACTCACCAGACCACCAGACCGTGGCAATACTGGCAGTGCAAGGCCCCCTCTATCAGCGGTTAACCTAATAAAAGTAATTGTAACAATAATTCCTCAGGCTTGCGGCCGCCGACCAATCGGAGCTGATGGGCGGGGTCGCTCCCACCCCCTCTCTGCATTCTCCCACCGGACACCTGATACACATTCGTGATATCACTATTATTATTGCTATTGCCCGACCGCTTTGTTCTGATTCTAATTTCAAATTTAGAATGCCTATCGAATTATTTTTGTTTATGAACGTTGTTTTAAATTCGAGTACATTTGGAGAGAGGTGACTTTGGAAGTATGCGAATCGAAGGTTATGGGAACCTTTTTGAACATTGGAGTAAGTGAGTACATTGATACAAAACTACCTAGAGATGTTTTCGTTATTTGTTTTTGGGGTGTTATGCCGTGTTGCGCTACCTCCTTCTTTAGCCATCGTTTCGGACAGCGTTACAGTGTCCATCATCAGGGCAGATGTGGGGTAAAGTTCGGTTTATGGGCGAAATTCCAAAAAAATAAAACTAGTTATTTTTATACTAACTTTGGGCCGGGGAATCCGAATCTGAAAGAATTAGGTTGGGGCAAGCAAATATAAACTGAATAACACGACTTAAAATTTTTCGATACACAAACAATCTCCAATAAATTAATGACACATCTTTTTATGGGCGATACTCCGAAAGAAGAAATTTAATTATCTTTATACTAACTTTGGGCTGGGAAATCCGAATCTGAAAGAATTAGGTTACACTCGGCAATATTAACTGAGTTAAACGACTGTACAATTTTGAATTTACATACAATATAACAGGAATAACAGGCCATTTTTTTCTGAGAATCAAGATCATAGAAAAAACTAAAGATTACATATTACCACATAAAATTAAGTGCTGCCATTAAGCAATAATATCAATAACGTAAAAAAATATGTTTATAATTTCAGTAATTATTTTTTATAAATTTTATTCACTTTTGTATCACAAACCATGTTACACAAACCTAGCGTAGCCGTTAAACTACTTGCAAACTGGGATGTTTGTTGCCTTGACGCGAGTAGGCGCTACGAAGGGGGCACTTTCTTTTGTATCACAAACCATGTTACACAAATCTAGCGTAGCCGCTAAACTACTTGAAAACTGGGATGTTTTCTTGCCTTGACGCGAGTAGGCGCTACGAAGGGGGCACTTTCTTTTGTATCACAAACCATGTTACACAAACCTAGCGTAGCCGCTAAACTTCTTGAAAACTGGGATGTTTTCTTGCCTTGACGCGAGTAGGCGCTACGAAGGTGGCACTTTCTTTTCTATCACAAACCATGTTACACAAACCTAGCGTAGCCGCTAAACTACTTGAAAACTGGGATGCTTTCTTGCCTTGACGCGAGTAGGCGCTACGAAGGGGGCACTTTCTTTTCTATCACAAACCATGTTACACAAACCTAGCGTAGCCGCTAAACTACTTGAAAACTGGGATGTTTTCTTGCCTTGACGCGAGTAAGGAAGTATCGTGTCTGAAAGTTTTACGTTATTGATATTATTGCTTATGGCAACACTTAATTTTCTGTGGTTGAACATAAAATATCTTTGGTTTTTTCTATGACATTGTTGATAGCGTCAAAATGGCCTATAAGCTGTGTATGAATTTAAAATTTTGCAGTCGTGTTATTCAGTTTATATTTGCTTGCCCCAACCTAATTCTTTCAGATTCGGATTCCCCGGCCCAAAGTTAGTTAAAAATAACTAGTTTTATTTTTTAGGAATTTCGCCCATAAACCGAACTTTTTCCCAGATGTGTAATTGTTAGTGGTGAAATGTGTGCTTATGGACTTAGAAGCGATACCGTGTTGCCAGCTCCAGTCCATTACAAGTCGATATTACCTACAGCATACCTACTTCAAAATGGTTGTAGATTTCAATTGTCTGCGTAATCAAGCATGCTCCAATAGGAACTGATTCCAAAAAATTGTTCCTCGAATCCACTGTCAACCAATGATCACTAGTCACCGGTACACAGTACTCGAGACAGGCAATGGCGAAGGAACTGGTTTCATAATAGCCTATTCCTCGAAAAGGGGAAGAGGAAGGTTGGGAAGTACATGTAACCGGGATCTTCAATTAAAGACAATTCAAACCACGTTTGGATTCTGAATTGTGGTCTTTCTCACGACTCGCATCGCGGGTTCTTAAATTTTATTTGATCAATTTGCATTGAATTGTATTATATTTATTTATTGATTTTAAAATAATATATAGCATATTTGCGGCAAGTTCCAGAGTGGAAGATACACTCAGTGTCGCCCTGATGTGAGACCGTCACTCAGAATTGAAACGTTGCTTTAAATGGCTTTAGCCGTGTTTGGTGACAAAATCTAAATAGTCAGGTACTCTCCTACCTTCCTCTCCCCCATCTCCTTCCCCTCCCCACCGTATTCAGCCTCATAACATAACCAATTGGGGATACTATAGTCTCACTGTCTCCAGACGGCTGGGGGCAATTGGGACTCTTGTACCGTTTTCACAATAAAAAAGTCGTTTTACGTCATAAAACAAAAACAGCGTAAATATCAATTACAATGTGTGTTTCCAATACAATGGGAAATTATCTCGCGACTTTCAGATCCAAATTTGATCACGTCAACCATCACGCTACGAAGATCACCTAAATCTTTTTATTTCTACCACACTATTTCAAAGGGTAATTTTGGGTACTGCGAGTGCCAATCATGTTCATCTTGTATCAATGACTGAGATTGGTAAATTATAACTGTAACATTCAGGCCGAAAAAATAGTGACCTCGAAGTGTTTAAAGCTGTTAGAACGCTTGTTCTCTGCCTGACCCGTGTTTTCCTCCCGTTTAATTGTCTGATTGGTTCGATACCCGACCTCTACTGAAGAGATAGTCTAAGTGTGTTTTTTTAACTTATTTATTTTATTACCAGCCAGTTACCCGGCATGCGTTGCAATTCAACTCAAAGAAAGAAAGTGTTATTTCTCGTTTTTTGACCGATCAGTGGTTGAGTGGGCATATCGTTTGGGTCCCATCCGGTCGTCGCGTGTTCGATTCCTCGGCTGGCTAAGTCCTCATAGAGTGATTTGTGAGGAAGGTTTTTAGGTATATAATTTGTCGAAATACATAATATATCTGGCCAAGCGGCAGCGGGCAGCGGGCAACGGGCGGTGTGGATTTGATTTAAGGCGATCCAATAGTACAGGAAAAAATCTAAATCGGAATTCACGCCCTTTTATGGGAGGAGTTTAAAAATACTTGAAAAAAGGCTTTTGGAAAGGTTGGAAAAGGTATTTGAGAATTTTTTTTACAGGTTGATTTCGTAAAGGCCTATAAAAAACATTAACTCATTTTTTACGCATTGTTTATTGTAATAAAACAGAATTTTAAAATTAATTTCACGGAACAAAGCGACGTGGAGCCTAGCGTCCGTTTCCCGCTCCATTCGGGGGCGAACTGAAAAAAAACGGGCGTGTCTAGTTATGTCCCTTCGGTGGACTGCATAGAGTTCACTTTGAAAATCCAAATTCGTCTACTGCCGGCCGTATTGTAAAATAACAACGCGAAAATGCATATTTTATTTTATTTTGTGAACTTCGGGCGTAAAAATCATTTTTTTGCGATTATTATAAAATAAACTGAATTCGCTACATTAAACAATAAAACCATATCCGAAAAGGGGTTTATAAATAGGAGAGTTTGGACTTAAAAGTGCTTTTTACAGACTTTATATTTTATTTTTTTATAGGCTTATTAAAAGACTTATAAAAAAACTGACCGATATTTTTAAGGGCCAAGGTATGTTCTACACGCAGTATTTAATTGAAGCATCTATAATACTTCTAAGCGATCAAATTTTCAAAACAAAAACGTATGATTTTGTGTGATTTTGCATTATTTACTCTATGGCTTCATCTTAACAGACGGCGTTGCGTTGGTTGTAAAGGTTTCGTTAGCCACAGCAACGTGTGGCCGGGTCTGCTGGTGTTATTTATGTAATTTATTTTTTTCGGTGTGGTGCGCCATGCGTATACGAATAACTCTCGTTTCAGGCATGGATTTTCCTAATTTACCTCCTGCTTTTCCCAACCGCTACTATGTCTCCTTTGCAATATCTCCCTCTGCCACTCCCTCGTCCGCCACCCCTCCCCTGCGTGTCTATTGCCATGCTTCCCCGTCCCCCCCTTTCGCCTCGCTTGTCCTCTTGCCTTCCCTCGTTCCTATTCCAACTTCTCTGCTTTCCGCTCCCCCCGCCGTCCTCTCCCACCTCCTTCTCTCCCCCCCTATGTACCTCCAACGTCCCCCCCCGTGAATTCCCCTGTTTTTCGTTCTTTTCCACTCTCCTGGACTCTTTTTCCTTTCACTGTCGCTAAACTATATGAAAACCACCCACTTCCTACAGTTGTCCGTGAGTAGCATGGATTTTTTTTCAAATCTACCAAATTTTTTTACATTAGCTCCACACAGGAAACCCTGAGGTAAATAATTCCCCTCAGGGTCAATGTCATCTTTGGGGATGCTGTGTGGAGGTTTTTTTAAGGGAAAGGAAGGAGAGGTGGGTACGAATCTGGGGGTCAGTGTGTCCAGGATACAGACTTATGAATCCATCCCTCCAACTCCAGTCCGGCTAGAAAGGGCAAAAGGCCTTCCTCAACCAGTCTCTCTCGATCCGGCCCGGTGGGCAGATGCATCCGCCACCAAGACATAGACAAACCTCACCCCAGGCACCCGGGTACCCCAGGTTAGTCACTAAACGTAACGAACCACTTGGGATGACCTATGGCAGAGGTGTTGGTTATCCAATAAATGGTTCCCGGGGCTGCGTTACCCATACCCGCCTCCTACTGCTTTCCCTATCCTACCATGTCTCCTTTGCAATCCCTCAATCTGCCCCTCCCTCGACCGCCACCCCTTCCTGCGTGAATTTTCCCACGCTTCTACTTTCCCACTCCCGCGTCCCCTTCTCTTCCCGGGCTCCCCTTCATCTACTCCGCCTTCCCCGTCCCATGTACCCCGTCCCGCCAACCACTCTCACGCATTCCCCTCCTCCCCCTCCCTTCTTCTTTCTCTGTCACCGTGACCCGCTAGTCTATACCCACTATCACTTACCAGTGGCGACGTGTGATGAAAAAAAAATTAGAGTGTATAATAATTCACAAGCGATAGAAGTGAAACTAGAATGTCGCTAGATGTCGCTTTCTTTTGCCTGTTTATTTTAAAGTGGTTTGAAGATTGGATATTTGATTTACAAAAATAAAAATGTTTATTTTATTTTTGGATTTCGTAGGATTCAAACCTCCGTCTGCTGGATTTCTCTGACCGCTGAGATTAGCGACGCAATATACCGCTGCGCTATGGGACGTGAGGCGCGAATTTATCGCATTATGTTCCGACGACCCGCAAAAAAACAAAGCGGCCAATGAGCGCAGACCTATCGTCGTTTTAGTTATATATCTCAACCAATAGGAGCCTTAAGGGCTGTTTGATGCTTCGCAGGTGTCATTTCCGTTTTATCCGAATTTCAAATCACTCTATCTGGGCTAAAGAAGTTTTACTTCAAATATCATCAGCAAAATGACACCCTCTTTACTCCAAATATGTTCAGAAATATTTGATACACCCTGTATACATACATTATGGTCATCCTCTGAACATTCCTCAATAAGGGTTGCCAAATGCTACTTGGCTCTTGCACAGTATTATTTTTTTTTTTAAATCGCTAACTAAATGATATAGGCATACAAAACGCCCAACAGGTTCATAGCACAAAAGCACCCGCATAAACAAACCATCGTACAACCTCCAGTAACCAGCCACTAGCAGCAGGTGTGGTATTGTTTGGTTCAGAAAGGAGAGCGCATCCCATTGAAGGGTATTGCGGCACCCCCAGGCTATTGGGGAACCCTTCCTTCCCAGGCAATGCGGTATTACGGTCGTGGGTCGTTGTGCCCGCTAAGAACTAAGAAATGTACCCTTGGGCAAGGCTGTCCGCTCCTTGTAAGTTAAACACGCGTAAAGGCTACCCATTGCCCATTCAAGAAGGTTGTACTACTTTTGATAATGCGTAACTCAAAAGGGTGGAACGGTAAATACAAAAGTCTGCTAATAACCTGTTTTTGAATTGAAACATTTATAGCCCCGCTATGATTTGGAATTCAGATGAAACGGAAATGACGATTACTGCACCTGCAACGCATGGACTGCGCTCATTGACCGTTTTGATTATGATGTCACTTTTAAAGGCTCCTATTGGTTGAGATATGAAATGGAAATTGTATATTCTTTGTTTCACATAATTTTATCAATTTTGTATTTTGTAAAGACTCGTAAGGAACACTGTAGGATTAATTTTAAGTTTATTATAATAAAGCGCACTTGAAGTGAAATATCACAAAACTGCGCTATATAAATACTAGGTTATTATTATTATTATTATTATTAAATGATGCTGGTCTGTGCTCATTGGTCGCTTTGATTATAACCTCACTTTTCAAGTATTGGTTGAGATTGTTGTGGTAAAGTTTCGCTTCTACCGCATGTAAACTGCAGTCGAATTTTTTTATATTTTGGTAATTTGATATACAGTTTTTTAACGATTGAGGGTGGGGGTGAAAGGCGTAGGTGTATATCTGATGTGAAGGAAATTGTTTTCCGGCCCCGAGGTAAAATGTTTTCCTTAGAGCCTCCTGTGTGGAGCTGATGAAAAAAAATTGTGTTCAGTTTACAGGCGGTAGAAGTGAAACCTTCAGAAAAACTAAAGTTAAGACCGATTAGTTTGTCTCTTTTTATTATCGCTTTTTGTTTCATCGAGTTTCAAATCACAACGGTGCTAAAGAAGTTTTCACTTAAAAAAAAATACGCGGTTACCGGAAACTGTGTTAAAATCTAAATCTGGGTAAATATACAGCAATATACAGCACGTACCCGAAGGATTTTATCTTGCGATTGCTGAGCGAAGTAAAAAATGTAGATGTCGTTTTACTGTCCGAACCCTGTATATTTAACTTTTTTTTACGTTTCAATTCTAAGACGTTGTCTTACACCAGGGGTCCTAGCACACTGAAATCGTTGTCTTTACAATATCGAATCGATATGGCATAACAACCGACGATTTTGTACCGAACCGATATTGATGGGCAATGTAAGGTAATCAAAAAGAAATTGTTATACGCTGGCAACACTTGAGGTACTTTCTACGTAGCTGTCACAATGTCTATGGTATCGCAGTTATAGACCGGGAGCCGGTACATAAATCTTACGTCACAAACCTTACGAGTACAAGGATGAAAATACTTTTGTAGTGATAATGGACATTTAGTAAGCCTTAAAAAAGCTGGTGTGCCGCGCCTCTTGGCAGATTCCGCGCAGTCATGGAACTAGTGAAATTCTTCAATGGGATGGTTTAGAATCTAGACTACAGGTTTTCCTTGGTTTCATGCGTGTACTCGATGACGTAAAATTTACTAATTTCTATCCCAATTTGGCAGACCTGCTAATTTTCTCATCAACCAATCGACCTTTATCATATGAACCATTCCCGTTCGTGTACCCGATGACGCAATTTTTTCGAAAAAAAAATGAGTGTGCCTTAGTTTAGACCACACGACTGAAGTAAAACTTCACTAACTTATGCCGGGTACCCGTTGTATATAATGTTATATAGCATGGAACCATTACAGTTGACCGCGAGGTTACATGAGCCTTGCAACGCATGCCGGGTACCCATCCCCATCCCCATCCCCGTCCCCGTCCCCGTCCCCGTCCCCGTCCCCGTCCCCGTCCCCGTCCCCGTCCCCGTCCCCGTCCCCATGTCGATCGTGCGTAAAGAAGTTTTACTTCAAAAATCGCTCACTATTTCCATGACTGCGTGGAACCTGCCAAGAGGTGCACCGGCAGACTAGCTTGTTTAAGGCTTACTAAATGTCCATTATCACTACAAAGTAGTTTCACCAGTGTACTCGACGACGTGGGTTTGTATAGCCAGGCTCCCGGTCTATAATACCTGTCAAAAATATCGTAATCCATTAATGGAATAATATGACAACTAACTAATAATCTTCTCTTTTGAACATTTAAAGATCCATTTACATCGAGATTTTTGCTGAGATTTCATAATAATATTAAATACACACACTTTAATATACGTTGGAAGTCCGCATGTATTTTTTGACAATAAAAAAAGGAGTTAATTGGACAATGAGATCATTTGCCGTAATACGAGATATATTCGTATGTACGAAATTGTCAAACGAAAACGTCTGAATTCCGATTTAATTCAATCCTGCAATCTTCGATAATCTGCCTCCGTTCATTAATAAACCAGTAATTATGCAGAAAGAATGTCATTATTAATAAAGTTGTGTAGATATATCGCCAGTTAAATAAAGGACAGAGTGATTTACAATCTCGTATAGATAACGAACCGATTGCCCTAGCACGCTTGCACCATCGATAGGCAGACCGACGTCGAAGGGAAATAAATAAGGAATCGACATACGATGGCAACACTGGGGATCTTTTGAATGAATTTTCGTTTCTTAATTTGAAATGTGCTCCTACGTACAAATTAAAAATACCAATAAATTGACAATTTCGAATTGAAATACGAACTCAAATAAATATTGACGTTTCGCATGTTGATACTGTTTGAGACTAAACGACATTTTAACAAATTTCGTTTCTCGAAATTGAAAGCAATTAATTGATCGCCTTTTAAATGAATTAACTGAGTCTATGGGTCTCGTATACGATTTCTTTAAATTCTAAGAGTTTTTTTAGTTCACCTCTACTCATTAATTAGCCAGTTATTTTGCGTAACAAACGACATTATTTTTAAAAATCTGTACATTGACAGCTTATCTGTCACTCCGGAAGCCACGGTAAAAACGGCGTCTTTTGTCAACCGACTGTCGGAATTGTATGTTCACTGTGCTCGCAAATATCGCTAACTGACCATATACAACGGATTTATTACATTTCGTATTAATATTGGGGTTTTATCCATACAATAATGCATACGATTTGGTGGGCTTTTGTCAATCGTCGGTCGGAATATCCCTTATCAATTGTTGAGCGTGCTAGCACATATTGATAACTGACCACAAATGACGGATTATACCGATATCGTATTGATATAGGGTTATATCGATCGACCATGCTAGGACCCCAGGACTATCTTCCACTCTATAACGTGCCGCAAATATAATATATTTTTTTTTTATGATTAAATTGTGAAATTACACGGATCCGTCAAATAAAATTTACTCGTACACGTCGGGATTGGAACCCGCGATTTTCGGTTTGCTAGTCGAGAGCCTTACCCCTCGACCACGGATGCCATCATATTTTCTTTCAACTTTCCCTGGATTTTTAGATGTTATGTTATTCCACGAAAAGGACTGGATGGACACTTATAAAGAGGCTGAACATGGACTAACTGTACTTCAAAATTGGCTTCGGATGAATTCTCTTATGCTCAATGTGATTAAAACTAATTATCTAGCCTTTTCAATAAACTCAAGACGTCAACCGGGTAAAGAATACACTCTCAAATTGCACGAGTGTCAAAACAATAAGTCACATTGCTCTTGCCCTATGATAACAAAGGCAAAAAGTATTAAATATCTAGGGGTGAAAATAGACGAAAACCTTAGATGGGACATACACATAAATGGAATCATTAAAAAGCTTACGAGACTTGTATATTTTTTTTATTGGTGCCTTTTTTTACTCATTTAAAGTACGCTCTAGCGTGTTTAAATCGCACTTTATGGAACGCGCGTTTTTTAAAGTTACCATGGCAACATCAACAAATCAACAAAATGTGAAGTCTAAATAACAACTTTTAACTATAAATCTGACAGGAATATTTTAAACGTCAAATAAAACAAACACTTTGAATACATACGCCTTCTTAGCAACGTCATCCTTGCTAATTGCCTTCATGAATGCATGCACTTTCACAAATGATTTTAAATCAACCCCTTTATTTATCCTCAACAGACATTGCAATTTCGAATGTATGGCCCACATAGTCGATGCTTTGTACTGTTCCGACATTTTCTGAAGGAAAGCAAGCACAACTCGTTCATCTACATCTACTACGTTTTGCTCCTCCATCCATGTTATGGACCTTTCATATTCTTTTTTATAAACGTCTTTGGATTTTTCAGGTATTAACCGCGATTCTGCTTTGGTATTTAAATTATCAATGTTAGAACTCATTTTACAACACACAATAACTAGTAAAAACTGTGATGTCAACTATTAATCTTATGTGACAGATTGCAAATTAATGTTTGTGTTTTTCATTTCCATGACAACAAGATATTGTGATGTCACATTACGAATTCATTAATAGTTCTTATTTCCAAATTTTTAATAATAATAATAATAATATTTATGTTTTCAAAGTGTACCAATAAAAAAAATAGCGTAAAGTATTCGTGGATAACTGGTCTTTAAAACACTTGCTTTATTTCGAGAACTCGGCTACGCCGTCGTGCTCGAAAAATCGCGCGTGTTTTAAAGACCTGTTTATCCACTTATATTTTAATATACTATTCTTCAAAAACCTAATAAATATACTACCTAGGAAAGACATCAAAAAAGATTTTATGCTTTATGTCATTCCCGTCTTGAGTACGGAATTCTAGTATGGGGATCTGCTACAGCAAATTATATTAACCACTTAGATATTGGTCAGAAGAGCATTATAAAAACCATACTAAAATTACCCACCAGAACCCCCTCAAAAGATGTTTTTAAGTATTTTGACATTCTAAATTTAAAACAAATATATGCCAAGAATATTCTTATACAAAATTTTAAAAACAGAAAATCTCCTAATGAAACTCGGATACATGACACAAGAGCCTCAAAAAAGGATATACGAGATGTTCCAAAATTCAAGACAAGTTTTGGCCAAAGAAACCACATATATCTGGCAACCAAACTTTACAACATCCTTCCTCCAAGTTTGAAAAAGATAGAAAAGATAAATAAGTTTCAGGAAAAAATCAAAACGTGGTTGAAAAAAATTGCAGACATACTAGAGAATGTATTAAAAACATAACGGAAAATCAAAGAAATATTCCAGTCCGCCTCAGCACAGGACCACCTAGTGAGGAGGACTAAGAACAAACAGATGAAATATTTATATTTTATTTATTTATTTAATTATTTTCATATTACATTTGGTTATAAAATGACGTATTGCCCATCTCACTAGGTGTGAAACGCCTGTGTTGAGATGGCAATTTACAGAGTGGTTATCTAAGATTTTGTAGTAATATTATGAAAACGGCAGGTTAATATAATTTTTTTTTCTTTAAATATACAATTCAACTATGTTACATATATATATATATATATATAAAGAAGATTGCAGTAGGTACATGGTTACATATATACACACAGTAGGTATAAAGGTAAGTCTGTTATTAAATACTTGTGATGGATATGTTTATTTGAGGTGATCAATGATTTTACTTTTAAATGTACTTTTGGTTTGCGTGTTTCTAATTTCAGGAGGTAGAGAATTGAACAGCTTTGTTGCATTATATTTAAAACTTCTTTGCCCATAAGAAGTTTGACAAACTGGGATGTTGAAAGATTTTACATTTGACTCTCTTAAGGTTCTTGTGTTCATTCGTTCTTCAAACATGTGTGTATTTTTAAATTGATGAAGCAGGATATTTTTTGAATACAATTTTTGCAGGTTCGGAACATTTAGTGTCTTAAAAATAAAATCAGTGCTTGTTCTCAACGGGACTTTAAGAATAACCTTCAAAATTAGTTTTTGAATCTTTACTAAAGGCTCTAGGCAAGTATTTGTGGCACTTCTCCAGCTGATAATACCATATTCAAGTGATGATTGTATAAGAGCACAGTAAACTTGTTTCAGTTGTTTTCTATTTAAAATATCTCTAACATTTTTAAAGAAATAGACGAGTTTCCTCAGTTTTGTCGTTAGGTTTGTAACATGTACGTTCCATTTAAGAAGATCATCTATTTGAATACCAAGATATTTAATACTGTCAACTCTACTTATAGAAGGACAGGTACATGGAGTTAATAGGGGGTTACAGCTGTGGAGTTTAAGGCTTTGTTGTGAAGGCAAGAACTTATTTGAAATTCGAAATGTTAGGAATTTAGTTTTGTCTGTATTCAGGGTTAATATGTGATCATTAAGCCAATTTTTAACAATACGAAAGCCATTTTCTGCCGTTTTAAAGACTTCATCCCAAGATTTGGCGTGAAATAGCAAGACCGTATCATCGGCAAAACTTGTGATTTGTCCACAAATTTGTAGGTTACATAGATCATTAGTATAGATTAAGAATAATAAGGGTCCTAGGATGCTACCTTGTGGAACGCCACAAAATGATTTTTGGGAACTACTATAGGTACTGTTTATTTTAACACATTGCGTTCGATCAGTTAGATATGAAATAATTGAAGAACTGTATCTGATATTCCTATCCTCTTAAGTTTATCTAAAAGTATTTTGTGGTTCACAGTATCAAACGCCTTTGCAAGATCAAGGAAAATTGCTAAACATTTATTTCCTTTGTCGACATTACTTATTATGAAGTCTGTAACGTTAGCGATGGCGTCTGAGGTTGATAAGTTTTGGCGAAAACCAAACTGATTTGCTGATAATGTTTTACTAGAGTCAAGGTAAGTAATCAATTGATTTCTTAGTATTCCTTCAACAATTTTAGAGAGTGCACTTAGAACACAAATTGGTCTGTAATTGGTAATTTCAGTTTTTTTTCCACCTTTAAAAATTGGAGAGATAATCCCTTGTTTTAATACATTAGGGAAACAACCTTGAGTGAAGCTCTTATTGATTAAGAATTTGAGGGGAACGGCTATATGAGATTTCAGTGATTTTAGTAGTTTACTTGGTATTTTGTCATGTCCAGGTGAAGTCTTCTCTTTCAGTGAGTCGATTTCTTTGATGATATCCTCCATCGATACATCTTTTAGAGTAAATTTTATCCATTATATACATTATCATATCTTGTAATTCTCATCAAACCTGTAATTAAATAATCACTAATAAAAAATTAAAAAATTAAAATTAAAAAGATTAAAATATGTTTTATGATTTTTAAACTGCTTAATTATTTTAGTTTTGTTTTGGCTTGAAAAAGACTGAGAAAGTTTTGGACTTATGGTTTTTTGGTAAAATAAAGAATATGGGTCACCTTTTGTGCCTGGAAAGATAATAATGTGGACATGTTTTTTTATGTTGATATTCAAGATGCGAAATAAAAAAAAATCCGAGATCGATAAGATATAAATACAAATACAGTAAAGATACTAAACGGAGAAACACGTTTATTGGAGACTAGCTGGTTCCTGGCATGCGTTGCTGTGCCATTTAATAAAGAAATTGTTTCTCCCTGCGTGTCTTTTCCCATTCGTCCCATTCCCCTTCCGCCTCCCCTTTTTTTCTCCCGTTCCCACTCCGTAACCTCCACCTTCCCTCTCCCCACTCCACTCCCCCCCCCCCTTCCCCCGTCCCGCCAACCCCCCTCCCGAGTTCCCCTCCCCCCTCCCAGGTCCTCCTCCTCCCTCCCAGGTTCCCCTCCCCCTCCCTGGTTCCCCTCCCCCATCTCTCCCTCCCTCCCGCTTTCCACAGCAATAGCCGCTTCCTCGCGTGCCACCAATAGCAATTTTTTTATACAAATTTCATCGGAAGTTTTATAAAAACCTCGTCGTGACAATAACGAACACACAAAAAAAAATTATTATCAAATTTGGTGCAGTCGTTCGAAAGTTATGCGCTTAGCAACACATTCAGCGATTCATTTTTATAGTATAGATGTGATACGTGTAGGAAGGCACGTATCACATCAATAACAAGCAGGAAATTGATGAAACTACATCACATAGAAAACCCAAAATCTTTTCTTTTTCGATCTTAGTAATTGGATTACTTTTTTTCTTTGTTCGACAACTGATGGGTTAATAACTTTTTCTTTATATTTTTGGTGAAATTTCGACGCATTTTAAAGTACAGTAAATAGATGAAAGTAATGAAGCATTTTTGAAATGCACCTAAAAAATTTCAACTTCGGACTCGATTTACTCGAAAACGAAAGTTCTAATCGAAAAAGAGATGTAATAACAATATTATTGACCGACCGAGGGTTCGGTTTTGGTTTGGGCAAGTTTCGGCAAAAAAATCTAGTTTCGGCATTTGTTTCGGCACTTTTCTAGACATGTTAAAAATCGATTGTTTACTATTATTTAGCTTATTTTTTACACCTATTCAGACAGTTAACACGTGTTAAATTAAATAAAAAAAAAAAAAAAAACAAAAACAAAAACAAAAATTGAAGTATGTGATTTTTTTTATATACATATTACTTCTATAAAACAAATATAATTTATAAAAATAACAAAACATGTTTAACTACTTCTTGGAACTTCTCGTTCGGCTGACTTCGGGTGAGTTCGTGGCTCGTATGTCACCCGCCATCATCAGCAAAATACTCAATTAATGAGGTCCTTCCTTTAATTGTTGATTATTGGCAGATGTTTGTTCCAAGAAGTTGTTAACATGTTTGTTAATTTTGATTTGTTTTATAGTAGTAATATCAACAAAAAATTACATACTTCAATTATTGTTTTTTATTTTTTATTTAACACGTATAAAAAAAATTTTGTGATTGTAAACGCAATAAAAATTAAAATACTCAATTAATGAAGTCTTTCCTTTATAACGAAAGTGTTGATTATTGACAAATTTTTGTTCCAAGAAGTAATTAACATGTTTTGTTATTTTTTTATAAATTTTGTTTGTTTTATAGAAGTAATATAAAAATATATTATTTTTTTCACATAATTCAATTATTATTTTTTTATTTAATACGTGTTAACTGTCTGAATAAGTGTACAAAAAATGAGCCAAATAACAGTATATAATACAGTATATAAATAATCGATTTTTTACATGTCTAAAAAGTTTCGGTTTCGGGTTCGGCCGAAACTGAGACAGACACCGAGGAAGGTCCTGTTTCAGTCAGACACTAAACAATGACGTTCCGAGTATTATCTTACATATATTATATCAGACATTGTGAACTGTTACTTATTCTTTGGCGATCTAAGAACGATGAGAAGTTCTAGAGAACGATGAGAACTAACCGAAAGTTATCCTATCAATCCTTACCGATCGACTGTGCTAGTTCTTTCATTCCCGAGTCCAAAGGCTTAAATTTTGGTATTTTCATTTAATCAATACCAAAATTTAAATCACAAATATCTGACATTTTATTTCCTTTATTAAATATAATCTATAACATGCTTTTTTGTTAAAATTTACTATAATTTAGTCTGCATTTTCTGTAAATTCTTATTTTTGCTGATTACTTACACTTCTCTGACACCATTCAATTTGGGAGGAGGATATAGGTACCACCGCCCCGGGAACCTTTATTGGATTACCAACACCTCTGAAATAGACCACCCCAAGTGGTTCGCTACGTTTGGTGATTTAGCAGGGGTGCCCGGGTTCATGGGGTGAGGTTTGTCTAGGTCTTGGAGGTTGATGACCAGAACACACTGAACCCCAGATTCCTATCCACCCCTTAAACCCTTTTCCTTCCCAGAACCTTCCTCTCCTTCCTTTCCTTAAAAAAATCCTCCATACAGCATCCCTAAAGATGACATGGGCCCTGAGGGAAATTATTTTCCTCAGGGCCTCCTGTGTGGAGCTCATGCAAAATAAAAATTTAAAAATTGTATCTACTAGGTTTTAAATATTATTGTATATTATTGTATATTTATTTATTTATTTCAGGTTCGCCGTTAACCAGTTATATACCAAATTATTACGGAGAAGATTACAAAATTTAAAAGAGGAAAAAATGTCCGTGGGGGCAGTTTCACTATGTTGTGACGTATGTCAAAAGATAGTTACTGAACTCTCTATAGGTAACATTGAAGATGTCGATGCTCAATGCAGAATCATTAAGCATTTAAATTGCTCTGTTTAATAGCGCATTCTGAAAGGAAGAAGTTCTCACTTTCGGAGCATAAAAAAGTGCGTGGGATCTCCCACGAGTATACGCGTTAGGGGCATGTAGGTTAATCTCCTTCAACATAGGTGGATTCAGTACAGTACCGGAGATCAGCCATTATAGAAGAAAAAATCATAGTGTGCCATATGCGGTAGAAGTGAATCCTTCACAAAACTAAAGTAGACAAGAGCCCCGCACAAACAAGAGACCGATAGGCTTCGAAGCACCGCACAAAGAGGAGACCGATTATACTATCTCTCGCAGGCTAAATCAAGGGCGGATCCAGGGGGGGGGTCATGGGGGTCATGACGCCCCCCTGGGCTGGGTCTAGGACCTAGGTGGACCTACTTTTTACTTGTATCTATTATTATCAAAATTAGATTATAACTTCTTGTGACTTGACCACGACTATGTGACCCCCCCCCCCCTGGCGCCAAAGCTGGATCCGCCCTTGGGCTAAATCCTATAGATGCATGTGTGTGTTGGTCTATTTTTAGTGTCGCTATTTATCATTTCGTCGAGTTTCAAATCACAACCGAGCTAAAGAAGTTTTCACTTTAAAAAAAACACAAGCCTACGAAAGCAACTTACTTGAAGATGAAAAAGATTAAAATAATTAAAAAACCTTCAAAAGAATTTTGCGTACAAACTTTCAATTCCCCTTGAAATGCTTTAACCCTTTTGGGTCGAAATCTCGGGCGCTCTTTAAAAATCCCACAATACTGAGTGTAGGTACGTTAATACTGATTTGGCCTTATTCAAGAAGATTCGCTCGGCGCAGCTCATTTGCCGAGAACATTCCAAGCGGAACATCCCAACTGATCGATACGTGAATCACGATTCCGATGTTATATTAAATGATGGTCGTACTAGACAACGGAACGCATCTCAGGTAGAAGGGTGAATGTTACATTAGCAGGTCTGATAGAAAGGAGGTCAAAAAATTGTTTTCTTGTGATTTGTGATCACAAACCCTCCTACATGGACGTAATATAATATATCAATGCACAGCCCAAGATATTTTTCCTGGATCAGGATTTGCAGGTCGTTGTTTTCAATTTTTAAGGGTACATGAGGAGGAATTATTTTACGGGTTGAGCTTAAGATTGTGATGTTTGTCTTTTCTACTCTCCTTTCATCGGCAAGACAGTTGTAATATTCTCGCCTTTTCTCTTGGCTCTGATCGATATTTAAATTCTTAAGGCTTTGCATATGTGTGGTAGGGATGGAAAATTCCTCCCCTACGTCACACAAGCCTTTATAAAATTGGACCCTTATTTCCTCTGATAACTACAGAAAGCTACTTAAAGCTCCCTTGTACTACATACCTTTAGCGATATATGTACTTAACTAATAAATACGTTATTTACGACTTTGAACGTAAATATTTTCGTATTTAGGTTGTAATTAAACTCCATCAAACGTTGTGTAATTTTTTGATTTATGATATAGGATTTTAATTACTTTAAATTTTGTGGTAACCCTCTTGATTCTAAACAGAGTGTTGAATTTCAAAACTGTATTGGTCTCTCTCTTGCAAATTTAACCTTAAGTATTTCTCTAAATGAACTAACTTCCCTTTGACGTTTATTATGATTCTCTACATCCTAATGAATTCATGAATAAGCAATACTAATCGAAACTACACATGACTAATTGAACAGATGATTAAATATAACTCAAATGGTTAAATGTTAGTAAATTTGATTATGATTGTATCTCGTATCTGCTGGGCGCCCCTCCGTTTAGATTCAGCTGCTATAAGGTACATATAAAGATGGATTTAGTAGGTTAATGTAATTAGTTAATTGCATATTTGACGAACTCAGAATAACCCTTTTTCTGGCAAAATTTGGCTCCTGCCTCCATCAAGTAAGCCGGGTGATCAGAAGTCAACCCAAAATTCGCACAGTCTTTTGGCACGGTTCAATTGATTGATACCTAAGTTATCGCGTCCCAATTGACCTTCCTTCGCCATCATGCACTGCCTTCAGGTCTTCCCCCAAGCCCAGATACCTCCAAATTCCTACTCCTCCAAAGTTTACTATTTACTTAGGGCGAACCGGTTTCGTCCTATATGCAATCATATACTCACGGGTTTGTGTGGAGTTACGGGTCGTGAATCCTCCCTCCACGTTCAAGAAATGAGACGAGAGTGACCCGACAGGCCTAAAGCACTAATTGTAAGTGAGTTCGTTTCATTCAATGAACAGTACATAAAAAGATATATATGTAAACATACGTTTTGGGAAGGTTTATAACTCGCAATACGAAACTACTTGCAACGCATCCCGAGCTCGGATCTCGCCCATCAAATTCTGCGAAATTTTCAGATTGATACCGAATACATACGTAAGAATAGTGGGTGATATAAATATATACTAGTACAATAAGATCTTATCTGGCGATGTGTTCTGGAGATTCGCCATAACTCCAAGCTTTTGTTTGGTTTTGTTGACGGTTTTGTTTGAGAGATCCGCCATCTCTATGGTTTGATTAATGGTCCTTGTTACAGAAGCGAACACTGCCTTCTGTTGGTTGAACTGTATTTTTTTTTTCTTTCCCTCCCCTCCAATGTTCAACTTTTGATAAATTCTTGCTATCCCGTGATTCTCAATTGAAGCATGTAAATCCTCATTACCCCTTATTAAGCTATCCCGTGATTTTTCGACTGTTTCATGTAAGTCTTCAATACACCCTATTGAACTATCCCGTGATTTATCAAATGTTTCATGTAAATCTTCAACACACCCTTTTGAACTATCCCGTGATTTATCAAATGTTTCATGTAAATCTTCAATACACCCTTTTGAACTGCTATAATAAATCTGTTAATTTTCAATTGCTTAGGTCTGTAGATACCTCTTCACGTTCAAATTAAAAATAGTGTTTAAATTTTTTTTTCCTTTTGTTCCTAATAATTGCGCAATATAATAATTTTATCCCGTTCCTAGAAGTTAATACCTAAGTACGATATCCATTAATCAAGGTCATTTTTTTTTTTCTTTTTACTGTATTCGAACTAGTGACCCAGTGACCGACATATTTTGTAAACAATTTGAGCTTTGTAAACATTCTCGATGGCCTCGTGACCTAGATTCAAGCGTATGAGGTATGTTTACTTTAGACATTCCGGAGACGCGTGAGATGACTCTAAAATTTTCTTTGTTTGATAATGATGTACTTAGCGCAATTGTCTAGTCTGATACCCGATTACGTATACATATGTATTCATTTATATATACTTTGTCTCAATAAATAATTTATAATATTAATATGTATAATTATTTTTTGATTGAAATAATTTCTAATATCATAACTTATTTCAAATGCTCTGGATTTTCTGAAATTATATTAATACATACATAAAATAAATAAAAATATTGGTTTGTAAATTTATCACACATAACTCCTTTCAATAGTTATTGATGAATTCAGAGGTAGGAATCGATACCCTTTTCCTCTTTTTATATAAGTGTTTATTTTTTTTTTTTTGATTAAGATTTTTCTTGGGAACAATAAATTACATATATATGTTGATATACATACATATATAAATATATAAAATATACTTATTATACTTATAATATTTTAATATAGTTACATATCACATATTAAGAGAGTAATATCTTGGTCAAATAATTAATCCAAATACCAATGTTTGCTGCGTTCCGCCTTCTCCTTGGAATCTGTAAAATTTTATAACGGAAAAGACTTACCCCTACCAAGGTTTTTTCCGACCGGGAAATACACGGTAACCTTGCTGCAATTTTCCTAAATTAATTTTTATTTTCCTAAATTTAATTAAATCTTTTTGACTTCAAATTTTTTTTTTTTTTCATTTAATCTAATTAATTAAAATGATGCATGAACTCTATCGTTCTAAACTGTATTTTATCTCAAAACTCGTTGGTTAGATAACACTTTAAATGATAGTTACTTCACGATTAATTTAGAGATAGTAAATTGTTGTTAAATTAAATTTTTATCCCTCCGAAATTTTATGTATTAATAAAATATTATTTTGTTTTATTATTATTATTTAAGATAATTAATTTAATTATTTATTATTTGTTAGAACACTTTCACTTAGATTGAACACACGTATTTAATTATAACTCCTTCACGCTAAATTATCACATCACTTCAGTTATTTATTGCCCTAACATTAAACGCGAAATTTCTAAGTTTAAAAATACGATATTAAGTGATTATAAAATCCGAATTTTCCACTAAAACAAATTGTATTTATCACGAGCACTTTTATTTTTCACAAGTAATTAATGCGTTGGCTTTATTTTTATTTCACTGATTCTAAACTGCAAAGTATTTTTTTTTGTAGATCACTGACTAGAATGTTAAATTTTCTAAGTATCAAAATAATTATCACTTAGAATTTTTTCAAATTTAAATCACCCACCGTTTCGTCACGTTCCGCGAAGTTACAAACTTTTCGACCACAACCGTAGACTGTCCTCAACTGGCATTTGTCTAGACTTTTATACCCCTCTCAGGTCCAAAAGATCGTATCTGAATCTCCTATAATAAACCAATCTAATTACTATCAACTCGTAATTTCTTGAAACCTCTCCATTATTGTCGAATGTGGTCTCTTTGTACGTTTTGCGTTTGATACTTTCAATTCTGTCTCGTACTCTCATACTTACAAGA
The DNA here is from genome assembly GCA_929108145.2 of Limnephilus rhombicus. Taxonomy (NCBI): domain Eukaryota; kingdom Metazoa; phylum Arthropoda; class Insecta; order Trichoptera; family Limnephilidae; genus Limnephilus; species Limnephilus rhombicus. The sequence continues at coordinate 28,774,020 of OV815287.1, read as the reverse complement.
TCCGGATTTAGTAAGATCCATGTTTAATGGCCCAACTTCCTTTGTCCTGGTGTTCATACAAAATTAGCTTGAATTTAATAATTTTAAAGTTCTATTTTCATCTATTCCGTAACATGTCCGTGCGTACGGCATCTACCATATGTTCCAAATCTGTCCCCAAATTCGCCTATCAGAGATATCTTCATGTCGAAGCCTTTCTCGCAAATTGTTCATTTTTATTTTATTATTTTTCCTCGAGTTTTTCTGTATTCTATATGAACCTTTCCATTTAAAACCGAATTTTCTCTATTTACGTCGTATATTTGAATTTTCCATTTTTTTTTCGAATTTTCTTTTATTCACGACACTCTTTCCATGAATTTCCTTATTTATTCTTACGCTATTGTTCATATCTCTATAGATTTTTATATTTCAAGCCGTATTTATTTTATTCACTGTTAATCTAAGATTTCCTTTGTTTTTCTCTGTCGTATCTCCTTTCCCCTCACTTCCCCGTACTTCCCTGATATAACCATATCGTTTTTTTGATGTTTGCTGCCTCTTGGAAAATTTCATTTTCTATTTGTTATTAATAAATATATCATTTTTTAACATCTTTATAGGAGATACCCCCACTTCGGCCCTTAAATTTCTGTCATTTTTATTGCTTCATAGAGATCGCCTCCCAAATTTTGTCCCGTTCTTACGCAAAATCCCATAAACCATATGTCTTGACAGTTGTATACATTAGTTCCTGTACCCACCTGGCAATAAATCCTTTTTTATTTCAGTGTCGTTAAATTTTATGAGAATTCTTTAATATAAATATTTCATAAGACCCATGATAATTTTTATTACCTTTTTAACGGCTAATCGTCCTTATCTAAACAATTTTCATGTTCGAATATTCCTTGTTTATCACAACAAAATACATCTGAAATCGACAACCATTGTAATGCCTCATTTTTTTATCTGCAATCGCGTACTATGTTACTCTATAACCTCCATTTTAATTACGTAAAATGACTCCTTTTCCTGAGTTTTTCTATCGCAATGTTTTCAGCATTTTCCACTCCCCTCCGTACTGCACTCTATCTTCTTCTCTAACACTTGTTACTGCTCTAGACATCTGAAATGTACCCTCGCCTATTCTTTAAAACTCTCATTTTTTTTTTTGACGTTTCCTCCCTAAATCTTTCATCGTAATATCCTAGCTCCGTCTAAAATTGATAACAATAATTTTCCATTGTTTTTTCAACATTTCCATTTCCTTTAGCACGTTTTCCCTCGAATCGATCATCTCCGGTCGTCACAAACAATCGTATTATAGATGGAAATCTCCCTAACATCTTACAATACGTTTTCGTCACTTGCTTTGCAATCTTTCACTTAAACTTTTGCATCGTGTTTACGTGTATCCTTTTTTCCGCACCTTATATGCTTTAATGCGTTCGAGAACTAGGGTTTCTGATCCCTGGAACGTACCGGTTAATGATAACATTTCTTGGGGTCATCGTTCTTTTGTCCCTGAACAGATTATTTCTTCCCATGGAGTTTATTCACCTCTCGGTTTGGTGGGAACGTCAAACTCATTAATCACATTACTAATTGCTAAGTCCAAAGGTCGTTCCTTTGTTCTAAAAATGGGTTCGGCCCTCTTCCCGTTGATAGGCTGAATTGGTTTTTAATCGCTTTTGCTGCAATTCAATTGGCTGTCAATATATCTCGGTCTAAAGTATATTGGGGAACCCCTGTTTCTGATTATTTGTTGATACCATCTGTGATCCTTTCATCAATACTCGTCTCACCTTGTCTAATTATAGATCCCTACCGTAAATATGAATTCACTTTACTCTAATCCGATAGATGTCGTAGACGTGTCCGTTTTATAAGTAATTGATATTTTCTTTTTAAATTAAAGTGGGAAGCTACGATATTTTCTAATTCTCACTGTTGATCAATGCAATTCATCACAAGATTATGTATCCTGTTTTTTTAACATTCATTGTTGAAACATTTGATTGGAGCCAACTGTTGATTTTTTCTAGGTCTCTTTGTACATTTTCTAGTAAGATGTCTAAATCTTTACCCCAGTAGAAAATTGCTGTATCATCTGCATATAAAAAGATTTCACCATTTAAAATTAATTACGAAATATCATTGATGTAAATTTGAAACAGTAGTGGACCTAGTATGGACCCCTGCGGAACTCCATAGTTTATTGGAACGTATTTGCTATTTTGATTGTTAGTGCCAACGCATTGCTTTCTATTGCTAAGATATGATTTGAGTAGATTGAGAGCAGGACCAACTACACCAATTTTCTTAGTCCTCCTCAGTCCTGGGTCCTGTGCCGAGGCGGACTAAAGTTATTTAATCATAGTTTATTTGTCTTCTACGTCGTTTTTAGTGTCCTCATTAGAGTTTTTTCATTGATGTCTTTCAGATATATTTTTATTCTTGATTTTTACTCTCTAAAAGTTTTAATTCGTTTTATGTCTAGGGGAAGGATGTAATAGAGTTTTGTTGCAAAGTGTAATGTATTGAAAAAGCTTTATAGCTTCTCCGCTAGATGTAAGCAGGGAAGTATTTCTCCGCTTGACCGATATCTATATCGCTGTCTAAGTAATATGGTTTCTTTGTCCGAATGTGATTTTATAACTTGGAATGTTTTTTTTAAGACTAAAAAAATGTCATTTTTATTCGATCTATTGTGATGGATATATGGTC